>JARFIW010001233.1:1200000-1800000 GCA_036346225.1 Platerodrilus igneus
CAGATCCAAGTCGGACGTAAATTGCTACAAGTCGATTGGAAATACAGTAACGTTCAAAATACAACGTATTTCATGGGAGGTTCCGCATATAACATTAAGCGACTTTGCCAAGGTGTCGCTGCTTTCGGAAATGCAAAATCAATCATCTATAATGGTTGCATTCAGAAAATGGAAACTACACGAATTACCGTCTCTAACACAATCAAAGTCGCAAGTATGGAGAATTAAAGTATCGAACGAAACAGAGAAGGCTCGCTGGATATTACTGGCGCTGCAAAATGGGAAGTACGACAGGAAAGAAGAAAATGCTACAAGCTTTACGAATGCCAATATAACCAATGTCAAAGTGTTTTTAAACTCTCAGATGTTCCCTCAAGGTCGATTAAATTTGGATTTCGAGCAGAATGACTACTTGCCAGCGTACCTGTCTTATGCATCTTTTATGGAAAAATATTATCCGAACAAATCGTCAAATAAATGTTTAATGGACTACAACAGGTTTAAGGACTCACCTGTCTTTGTAATCGACTGTCGTCATCAATTTGAAAGCATCAAGGATGCAACTGTTGATGTAAGAATGGAATTAGAAGCTTCAAGAAATTTTGTCCCGTCGATGAAGGCTTATGCTTTAATTATACATGACTCTATGTTTGAATATAATCCGTTTACGGAAATTGTTAATAGATTTATTCACAATTAAATTTTTGTATATATTTTTAATAAAATTGTATAAAGTCTATGTTGTTTTAATATTAATAAGATTTTTTTGGTGATCCAAGACAGTTTCTCACGTACTCCGGTGTACACCTAAGCACGCCTGTGCCCATGCGCACCCCTGCGCGTGCACACCCCTACCCATGCGCACCCCTGCGCGTGCACACCCCTGCCCATGCGCGCCCCTGCGCGTGCACACCCCTGCCCATGCTGGTATATAAGGGAGTATTATTTGCAATTTGAATCAGTTTAAACTTATATTTGAAAGATGTACACCAAGGAATCTTTAGAGACAGCAGTTAGTGAAATACAAAAGGGTATAAGTGTTAACTCTGCAAGTAGGTTATATGGCATACCCAGAAGAACGTTAAGCAGGCATTTGGATCTCCGTAAACCTCAAAAGAAGAATGGTGCTCCTAGGTCGGAGAATGTGAGAGACACGGGTGATGCTATACAAGAAGTTAAAATACCTATACAGAATTATGATAACTTTGCTATTGCTAGTGCAAGAAAGGATGGTAAACATGGTTCATTGTTCCCGTCTAACATACGAGCTATCTTCGCGGGACCATCGAGTTGTGGGAAGACTAACGCTTTAATATCGCTGATCCTGCACGAGAACGGTCTTAGATTCCAAAATGTGTATGTATTTTCGAAAAGTTTATATCAACCGAAATACGAATTGTTAAGAAACGTTTTTACACCATTAAAAGAAGAAATTGGGTACCATGAGTTTGAAAAGTACGATGATTTGATCGAACCCAGAGATACCAAAGAAGATTCAATTATGGTTTTCGATGATATACCTGTAAACGAGCAAAGTAAAATCACTCAATTTTTCTCGTTCGGCCGACATAAAGCAATAGATTCGTTCTATCTATGTCAAACTTACGCTAGTGCCTTAAAACATAGACTCAGAGATAACACCAATGTAATCGCATTATGGAAACAGGATGATACAAACCTTCGCCATATCTTTTCGGATCATATAAGTGGTGACATGACATATCCGAAATTTAAAGAAATGTGTTTACAGTGTTGGGGTGACTCAAAACATAATTTTATAACTGTTGTGAAAGATTTTGATTTGGATAATGGTCGATATAGGAAGAATTTCGACGAGTATATAAATATTTGACATTATTCAAAAAAAAGTTAGTTCTCATCCAAAGTTTCATGATGACGGACGTTAACAATTTTATTGCGAATAAACGCAGTCTTCATCTTATGCAGGATGCTGTACGAAAAAAGTTTGTAGCGTACAAAAAGGGTGACACCGCATTTCAGCAAAAATTCAAAGAGGTGCACAAACAATTGATTGATCCCTTGCAAATAACCGCTTCCCAGTTGCAATCGATCACCGAAAAAATTCCCATACCTACAACAAAGGTTAAAGTCGAAGACATGGACGTACCTATAAAGAAAATTAAACAACTCGTTCCAGAAGAACCGTTCCATATATACTATGCAGATGTGTTAGCTAGAGACGAAGACGAAAATATTGACAAATCAATTTATGGAGTAAAGTATAATGCGGAAACCGATGCATGGAGTTTGTGGAAAAGTGTATTGATAATTAACCCGGAAACTAGCGATATAACATTAAACAATGTGATATATCCAGGTACGAGGGGTTTATACAATCTGCTGGTTTACAAAGACATCAGCCACGAAGATGGCGATTTTAATTTGCATGAAGATTTGCCGAATTACTTGGAAATGATCAAATCTGCGTCGATTTTGAGAAGAAAGTTTAACCCATTTGCGGTGCACGATTTAAGCGGATTTCCAACAAATAACAAAAAGTTTAACAAATATGTGCAAAAATATCTCACCGAATTTCGGAGGAATCCCGAAAGAAAACAGCGAAAGAGAAGAAAACAGTCTAAGGGGGCGGGTTTAGGCTTTTCTAATCGGTTTTACAAAAGTTTAAATTCAAAGCCGGTGCAATATGTCTACTGGAATAATGTACATGAACTTGTGGATCGGTTGAGATTGTTGAACGCATCCAACCGAGCTGGAAATACAAGCGAGGAAAACATTAACGAGATGGTGTCCATAATAGAAGAGTTGAGAGAAGAAGGTATAATACAGTGAGCTCAGTAAATAATTACACAGTTTTAAAATGCCTATCGACCGCTTCGGACGTTCAGAGCGTAAAGATGCTGATATTCGACGCGGTCCTCCAGGTCGAGGATTTGTGCTAACGTTGGATGGTGATGGGTACGATATGCAGCAAAGAAGGTTAGTGAATTCATCAGACCCGAAAGAAGATGGTGATTGTGTTAATCAGAGGAGTACTATAGTATTCAAGTCTGGAGAAGAAACAATTAGTTTTCGTAAAAGAAGGTTAGTTGATGTAATGGACCCTAAAGACGATAGTGATTGTGTTAATAAGAAATCTGTAATCAAGCTCGTGAATCAAGCCTTTTCATACTGTCTAAAAAGTTCTGATGATATACAACGTAAAGATAAAGCCTTCAATGCAAGAAACCAGCGTATCGCAATGCTTGCTCAACCAGTTGAGCCATCTGATGCAGTTAATAAACAATATGTAAATGAAAAATTGGATAAGCTTGTATCTGACTTTAAAACGTTTATACAGTTTTTTATTAATTTGACTGCAACTTCTGAGACAAATGAGAACGAGCTCGGTCTTGCAATAGCATCGATTTACGAGGCGTCACCAGCAGCTATAAAAAACAAATAGTACAAACCAAAGCTTCAGTTTATGTCAAAGGTGCAATTGGATAAAGATAACCCTATTAGTTTAGCAACAGTGTTAAGCAAAAATGAGTAAAGAAATCATCGTTAAGGAATTATTTAAACCTGCAAGAAAAAATTTTCAGCGTCGTCATACAAATCTGAAACACGTGAAACGTGATCTTATCCAATCGGACTTATGCGAAATGCAGCCTTACTCGCGTGTGAACAATGGGTACAGATATATTATAATAGCAGTGGACTGTTTCACAAAATATGCTTTAGCTGAACCTTTAAAAATAAAACTGGATCAGAAGTTACAAATGCTATGAAAAAATATTGGACAAAATGCTGCAAGGAGAAAATAACTTAAAATCAATCTACAAACGGATTTTGGGAAAGAGTACTACAACCGCTGGTTTAAAAATCTTATGCAAAATGTAAGATAAACCATTACTCTACGTATTCCGCAATCAAAGCTAGCATGGTCGAGCGGTTGATTAGAACAATCAAAAACAAATTGTACAGAAGATTTTACTTGCAAGGCAGTCATAAATGGGTGAATATTTTGCCTAAGGTTATGGAAGAATACAATAATACACCGCATCGGGCTATTAACATGACACCTATGGAGGCAGAAGAACATCCGGAAAGAATAAAACTTTACACCGCTAACAGCGTTTCTAAAAGTTACAAGAAGTTGTATAAGGTTGGAGACATTGTGCGTATATCAAAATATAAAGCAGTATTCGATCGAGGATTTCACCCAAACTGGAGTACAGAACTATTCAAAATTGTTAAAGTACAAAAAACGAGACCGACAACCTATCTGCTACAAGATTTGGAAGGTCGGCCAATTCTAGGTGCTTTTTACGGCGATGAAATTCAGCTCACAGCAGCACCCGACACGTACTTAGTGGAAAAAGTTTTACGGAAACGGAAGCACGGACGCGAATTATTAGTGTCGTGGTTGGGGGATGGTAAAAGTTGGATTAAGAAAACAGACTTGCTTTAGTATCATCCAGATAATTACCTGGATGAAAAAATCATAAAAGAATGGAGTAAAGTCCCTTATCTGGATATATAGGAGAGATTTGCTTAGAACCCCATTCCCATCTGTGATTTGAAGCAGGAAGCATGTGTTTCATAATCGATTTACAAGGATATCAATACAAAACTAGTGATTTCTATTGCAAGGAGATTGCCATTTTGGATGTAGCGAATAATGTAATATGGCATGAGATACTGGACATGGCTGTGGAGTATAACACCCTAAGTGATGATTTCAAAAAGCAAGTTCAGTGGTTAAAGCAAAGAATCCATGGGCTTAGCTGGGATGGACAGTCCACAAGTGGATATACAAATGTAGGCGATTTGCTGAAAGAAGTCATACCACCCAATGCTACTATCTATGTTAAAGGCGAACAGAAAAGGCAGTTACTATCAAAATATTTATCAAACAACATTTTAAACATGGAAAGTGTATTCTCACTTCCAAAGCTCAAAGAATTAAGAAGTTTCGGTGATAGGTACAATCACTGTTTAAACCATTGTTTGAATAATTTAAGCTGTTCTAAAGAAAACGTATTGTTATTGAGGCCTTTTTGTTAATGTATTAAATTTTTAATAAAATATTTTGTGAGAATTGTTTTTTATCTTAGCTAAAAAGCATACCTTTAAAATTTGAAAAAAAAAATATATATCTGTAATACAGCGCATTACTTTGGAAAAATTAATGTTTTAAAATACAAAGAACCAATAACCGAATACATAATAATTGGTGTTTGCAAATAAATTCAGTTCTACTTTAATAAAAAAATGTAAACTTACCTTAAATCTTCCTTCAAAACTTTCCACAAAATAACTACGCGAAACAACGGTTTAAAATTTCGATGTACTATAACACAAAAGCGTGCGAAACTAATAGAATTCTACTAACCAGGCTGCGTTATATACGTTTTGAATCCGTTAATTATACTACTAAATGAGGTTTGTATTTTCCGTAAATACGCACTTTTCAGCACCTCGTGTTATTGGTAATCTACAAACAATTATATCTCGATTTCAAATGCACAAACATAATTATTAGAAAGTCCAAGAAAAGAAATTATAAACAGCTTTTCACATGATCGTTAAGAATCTAGAATATTTGCCGAATTACAAATAATTACAAATGAATTAAGGCTACGTTGGAGGTTTCGAAAATATTGAATTATAATGCTTCTACCGCGTCACGTAAGGTAATTTAGGTAATAAGACTCATTTACTTTCACTCTGATTATTATTGAACAGTACTTAATCTGGTTTATTACATTTTTTTAATTCTGAAATTTAGGTAGTTAATGATGTCATACACAAAATTTCTAATTAACATGGCTGGTATATAGCGAAAGTTGTAGCACGTATTTTCAATTACGAATGCATTCTTCTTTCATTACAGGAGAAATTCCATAGATTTCATACAAGCAAAATGCGCTTTCTTTTTAGATATTTAAAACACATTACATTGGACACCAAAAGTCGACCTTACCATTTCTACATTATTGTTAAGCATGCATTGGAATTTTTGAATGCGGTAATTTCTTGTTTAAAGTAACTTAGTTAAATAAAGTGTAATTTAAAATTCATAAGTGATTGTATAGTCAGTTATTACAATTGAAAACACATTCAGGGAATAATTTATTTGTTCTATATATTTTACAGTAGCGTTTCCGGACAAAACTTTCTGCTTTTAATTAATTAAAAGCATGCAAGTTTCTGGTGTATATTCCTAAATAGAAAATAAGTAGTTGATGTACCGTTGAATGGAGTTCATCCTTGTTTACACAAATATCAGATCCTGCGAACTAGCGTCTTTGTTAATATTATTTAAAAAAATCAATACGTTAGATGGATAAGGTGTTCAGTGGCGGCTATTTTATCAATAAATTTTATTTAATATGTTTAGTTTTTTATTTTCAACACCAAAATTCTAAGGTTCACAAAACAATTTCTACAACCGGTTTTAAGACGTTGAAAAAGAGCTAGCCGCGGAGATCTGAAAATTAGAAATAAAAAGATTCGGGTAGCTGAGAAAAATCTAATATTAATTGATACCAAACAGGATAGGTTTATCTCGAAAGATGCATTGGCTAGACGAGGAAAACTATTTGTTAGTTTTGCTTATAAAGCAAAGGCGAAATTTAGAGGTTTGAGAGCTTAAAGCATAATTTTGCAGGGCGTTGTCCGATTTCAAATCTGTTTGCAGATTCAAATTCTGCGTAAAATTTTAGACTAACAAGATGTATCGCATGACTAAAAAAATTATAAGAACGCTCAAAAGTCGCTACAGGTAAAAATCTTAAAATGGGGTAGCTCCTTGGGGTGATGCAATCTAAAAAATTCCTAAAGATTCGGGTAGCTGAGAAAATTCTAATATTAATTAATACCAAACAAGATAGGTTTATCTCGAAAGATGCAAAGGCTAGACAAAGAAAACTATTTGGTTCAGATGAAAGATAAAAAAAATGGCTAGTCGAAGAAAACTTTTTGGTCCAGAATGTTAGCGGTAAAAAATCTTAAAAATAGGTTTATCTCGTGTGTGGAAATGTGGATGCTTGTGGAAATGTGGAGATGAATCTCCTCATTTCCTCCTTATGGGAATTTACATGTAAATTTGGTCCAGATGTGTGTGGAAATGTGGATGCTGGTGGAAATGTGGTGCTGATTACGCCATAAATGTACTACTCGCCAGATATTTGGAATTGTATCCAGAAAGACGACAACCGCATAAAACATACTTCAGAAAAATTGTAATGAATTTACTGAATTATGGTGCTTTTGAACGGTCTAGGGAACAATACGACGTAAACAATAATGAACGTGTTCTAAGCATTACTGAGGCGGTAACACGAAATCCACCACATCCGTAAGATCTGTAAGCCGTGAACTTAATATTCCAAAATCAACTGTTCATAATATTTTAAAAAAGGAAAAGTTTCATCCTTATAAACCCACTATTGTCCAAGGCCTCAAAAGAGAAGATTTCGCCAGACGAATGCGTTTTTGTAATTGGTACATCCAAAAATGCGAGGAAGAACCGCACTTTCCAGAATTGGTAATATGGACAGACGAAACGCGGTTTAGCAATTGCGGGGTGTTCAATAAACATAACACGCATCACTGGAGCACTGAAAATCATCATCTGACGGCGCAAAGCAAATTTCAAACGAGATATGGATTTAACGTTTGGTGTGGTATCTTAGGTAGTTAATTATGATATAAATATTTTAGTAAATTAACCAATGTAATTAATACTTTTATAGGTAATAATTTGATTGGACCCTTTTATTTTGTTAATAACCTCAATGGCGCCAGATATACGGAATTGTTAAGAGACCAAATAATTCCGGCTGTTAGAGGACTTGTACCAAATGATGATGATTTTCGAAATCTATGGTTTCAGCAAGATGGTTGTCCAGCTCACAATTCCCGAGAAGTTAGCGCTCTTTTAGCTGAACATTTTGGCCAAAATATTATATGCAATAGTGGATCAATTATGTGGCCGGCAAGATCGCTAGATCTTACACCACTTGATTTTTATTTATGGGGTTTTGCTAAAAACGAGGTATATGAGTTTGAAAAGCCTCATAATATAAACGAACTGCAGGAAAGAGTCCGTGACATTCTTAGCTTTATAAATAGGCGCACGTTAAGCAGAGTTGTACGGAAAGTTTTAATTAATTGTCGAATGTGCCGTGATGCAAACGGACAGCATTTTCAGCATCTACGGGAAAGAATTTGGATGATAGTTTGCTGTTTCGGTCACATTTAATTTTGTTCCCTAAATTAGATAAGGCTACAGTTTTATGTTTAAGTTAATTTTAAGATTTATATCCAATACTTTACAAGTTCTACTACTACTCTGTTTTGAAAGTAGAAATCAAATTTTTGCCGTGTTGGGATTACCAAACCTTCAAGAACATACAAATTTAGTTATTTTTAAAATTTAGGATAGTTTTTGCATTTTTTATAGACATGTGGCATATCATTTAAAAATTAATTTTAAGGCGCATAATATTCACTTAATATTCAAAATGGCGGCCATAAGAAAAACAAAAGTTGTGAGCGTTTTCTCGAAAACAAAAGACAGTCGAATGATTCTGTTTATGCTAAAATACTCCTTTTAGAAAAGTGTCTTAATAATGTGCAAGTCTTGTGACGGTGCGACTTATGACTCAGGTTTTATTATCAAATAACAAAATTCGCCATTTTTAGTTTTCTTCAAATATCTCCAAAACCAGACAACTTACACCAATTTTGTAAACGGATACAAAACTGGCCTGGATTCCTCCAAATCTTTCCCCATTTAACCCAATCTCTATTTCTTATAATAACTGAAATCACAATGTAGAGACTCGAAATTTGGACACACTGTATATATATATATATATATATATATATATATATATATATAATTTTTTAATTACCATTATAAGATGGCTTACCGCTCCCAACATCTGTATATGTATATATATATATATATATATATATATATTATATTTATACATAATGCTATGATAATAGAGTTGTTTAGGGGTAGGTTAAGTCATGGGGGTCATAGAATAAATATAAACAACGTCCACTTTAAGAAAAGCACATAATTCCAGAAATCATAAGAGTAAAACGGTCACTCTACATATTGTTAATTGAGAGGACACTGTATAGAAAATACACGGGATAAGATGCATGAGAACATAAAGATGTGTAGTTTACAAGTAAAGATAAGATTAAAACGCAAAAAATTGCATCAAAATTAAATCACTGTGAAGCATAGATAAATTGGCATTACAAATATTTAACAATTGTGTCGAAAATATCATCGTACACGCACTCTAAATAATTCATTACTAAAAAATTGTTACGTGACAGGAAGAAAACATTTGTTCAGAAAACCAATATTCTAGAGAAATAAACAAGCACCAGGCGATTCAATTCAGACGATAAAATTTAACAAACATTCAAATACGTTAGTTAATAAAAGTTGTAAATTCTCGAATAATACCACGATATGCGGGTTGCGTACGTGACAGACAAGGCATGCATTGAAAGATTTAAACTAAATAATTGGTGAAAATTTCAAGGTACGCGAGATAAGGTAGAAGTATTGCCCTAAAACGTCAACAAGCCAATGAAATCAATTGGGGTACGGCTTATATATACGATAGTGACGAAACGACAGGTTAGTCTATATTCAAACTGAGCAACGACTATGTTCAAAGGTGTGAAAAGCATACGTAATCAGTGAAGTATAAACCAAAATAAATCAGAGTTAAAAGTGCGAGAATTTGTGCAACGAAAATAAGCCGATCTATAGATAGACCTAAGTAAAACGACTTAATTAAATTCATTTCTAATATTAATAAAACAGGGCTTTTAATACTGACATTTAATTTGGACATTTAATTTGGATTTTAATTCCGACATGGTTTTTAATTCCGACATGGTTTTTAATTCCGACATGTAATTTGGGACATTTGAGACCACTTTAATTTGGGACTTCTAACCTTAAACACACTCTAATTTTGAAGATAATTTTAAAAATAAAAGTATTCTAATTTGGACATATTCCAATTTAGTAGGATTTTAATTGAAATCGATTTATGGGAGGCGATTCTTATATGGGGCAGGCATATCAATAAGCAAACCGAACACAGAAAGGGGGTGCAGATTATAGACTAGGATGAAACTACAGAACCCACTTCAGGATAGCAATCTTAATACACTTTATTATTGAAAACTGTTTGGATTTCATATTTGTCACATTGTGTATTTGTAAAGAGTCATCAAAAAGGGTCATTTAAAGATTTATGAAAATAGAATAGGTATCTTGGAACGTTTGAAGGTTCCTGAATAAGTAAAAGATATTTTGCTGGCTTTCAGAAAAACATAAATCTGGTATATGTAGATATTCAGTACAAAAAGGAAATTTTTGAGTGTTGTAAATCTATATATAAATAGCGTAAGCGGTTAGTTTGTTCCAATTTTAGCTTCAATATTATAAGGGCAATATACACATATTATACATCACAAAATTCAGCTTGAAGCGTAGATTTGCCAAAAACTATTAGAATTGGAAAATATTGTACCACTACGGAGTTATGATATGTCAAACATGCAAAAAAACGCCAGAGAGATAACATTATAAATTTTAAGACGCTGCGCGCGCGTTAGCGCGGGTTAGCACTAGTATTATCAATTATTATATGGTGTATTATAAAATTGCTTTATTTGATCCATTCAGTAAACTAGTTGGAGTAAAAATCCTAATCTAACATTTCATAACATTGGGGCTTAAAATAATAAAGGTATCAGTGGGGCAAAAATCGCAGCAATTTATGACGACCATCGTAGGGGCTCATTAATCCTAAAATCGATTGTTCAAGGGGGATATCACAGCAATATATATATATATATATATATATATATATATATATATATATAGTAATGAATGTTCCTGGAAAATGGTCAGGTATAAGTAAAACAACTCAATTTGTTTTCATTGGTTTTCATATATTTTCATGCTTTACGCGTTTCGGTTCCAAATAACCATTTTCAAAATAGCAGCTAAAAATTACATTGTTATAAATACTATAAAATTATACACTATAAACATATACTTGCACTAAAACATTTTTAAATAAATAACAGATACATTATAACTATTGTACGTCGTAAAGGTTTAGAAATGTTATACTGAATGACTAGATTAGGTTAACTGGTTAGAACAAATAATCTGTTAGTGTTGATAATTTAACATATGTATACTATTGAAGTAAATTGTAGTATGAGAAATGTGAATTACTTAAAAGCGTATTCTTATTGAGGTGCCACAGGTTACTATTTATTTTTTATTAGTCTGTAGTAAATGTTAGTGAATTGTTCATGGTCCGACTTGGAATTTACGGAGTGTCTGTCGCGTTGTATGTGAATGGTTTCTAAAATATTTCTTTTATTATCGTTTGTTTCAGTACCTAAAACCTTAACATTCTTAAAATCGAAATTGTGTGATGTTTCTATTGCATGGCTAGCAAGTGCTGTGCATTTTTTATTATTTGTTTGGATTGAGTATTTGTGTTCGTATATTCTTTTATGAAGATATTGTTTTGAATTTTCTATATAACTGAGTATTACGTCAAGGACAGTTGGGACTTTCAAAAGTTCATTATAAAACAAGTCGTACCTAGTAAACACATGATAATTTCACTTGACGTCGAATCCTTATTCACTAACATTCCCACAGAGTTAGCGTTAAACATAGTGCGAAAAAAGTGGCAGACAATCGAACCTTTTACAACTTTACCGGTTGAGGAATTCATTCGTGCAACCAAGTTATGCTTAGAAGCTACGTACTTTAAATTTGATAACAAAATTTTCTCCCAAATATATGGAACAGCGATGGGGTCACCAATTTCTTCAACCATAGCGAACTTGGTTTTAGAGGAGTTGGAAAATACCGTCATTAAACAACTAAGTTATCAACCGATGTTTTTTAAAAGGTATGTCGACGATTGTATCATGTGCTTACCAATTGATAAAATAATGAAACCCTAAATAAATTCAACTCCTTCCACCCTAAACTACAATTCACCGTAGAAAAAGAAAGCAATAAAACAATATCATTTTTGGACCTTCAAATTAAATATAATGCTGCAGGTACTATTTCAACTAATTGGTACAATAAAAAAACATGGAGTGGAAGATATTTAAATTATAATTCTAGTGTCCCTAAACAATACAAAAAAAAACGTTGTAAACAACCTTGTCGATCACGCCATCCAATTATCACACGGTAAATATAGACCAAAAAATTTGAAAAAAGTAAAAACTGTATTAAAAAATAACGCCTACCCAAAACAATTCTTTGAGCCATTAATTAGAAATAAAATCCACAACATATACAATAATACAGATAATACGAACAAACTCAGTCAATGTGAATCAATAGTTGGAATAGAATACATACCTGGTTTGTCCGAAAGAATTAAAAAATGTTTAAGAAGTCATAATATCCATATTGCCCACAAACCAAATAATTTTACTAAAACATTTTTTACCAACCTAAAACCACAAATAGAAAATAAGAACAAAACACATACGATCTATAAAATCAACTGTCTTGGCTGTAGGGGATGTTATATAGGAAATTCAAAACAATATCTTCATAAAAGAATATACGAACACAAATACTCAATCCAAACAAATAATAAAAAATGCACAGCACTTGCTAGCCATGCAATAGAAACATCACACAATTTCGATTTTAAGAATGTTAAGGTTTTAGGTACTGAAACAAACGATAATAAAAGAAATATTTTAGAAACCATTCACATACAACGCGACAGACACTCCGTAAATTCCAAGTCGGACCATGAACAATTCACTAACATTTACTACAGACTAATACAAAATAAATAGTAACCTGTGGCAAATTATGTTTATCACTCTCAAAAACGGTTTTTTAAAAATTTTTATTAGCGTGAGAACATTACAACACTGATGTCATACATGATCTAATCTCTAATCCTAGCGTTACCTCTATTTATACTACTTCCTTATCTAATTCATTTGAAATACATAACTCCTCCGGCCCTAAATGAGAACTATGGGGAACCAGAGTTCGAAAGTCCAGGAAAGTTCCTTGTCTCATGTTCTGTGCTATCTTCGTATACATGTTTAGCTATTGACTTCTTTAAAAAATATCTATAAATTAAATATAATATCAGAAAAATAATAGTGACATACAAAATTATCGTATAAAAGCTAATATTCTTAAAATTGATTACAGGACTTTCTAATTTACTTAATTCTAGTTTTCATTTTCCAAAACTCGATAGACCTCATTTAATTCATTGAGATGTATCGGATCTATTTCTAAAGGTTTAAGGTCAAAGTTTGGCATTTTTGAATTATTGGCATAAACTTCTAAGCGTGGTAATACAATATTCTTATAACTAGAAATTTCATTAACAAAAGTTTTAACACTACTTCATCGATTGACACTTCACAAGAATCTTTAAGTTCTAGCAAATAGCTACCGTTTATAGGAATGCTGTTTTCACTTTTCCGCACTTGTATATAACAACTAAATTATGAGGCACTACGATGATCCATTTGTTCTTCTCCAGTTTTGAATCTTCTTTGTGGTTATCTTCACCGGTATTTGGTGACAATTACGTATATTATCGGCGTATCTTATTAATTCAATTTCACATGGTGCTGTTGAAGTAATTTTTGATGTTTGTAGTTGATGGCAAATGAATTCTGCCTGAGTGACTTCATAACAATTTGTGTCAGAAACTGCATAGGTGTGGTCGTTTAACAAAAGGTATTTTGCACTAGGGATGATCATCTTAAAAGAAGTCTGATGTGGAGTAGGTAGTGGATACAAATGATAATAGATAAAATCGTCCATTTCAACAATTGGTACTTCCAAAATAAACACTATACTGTTATCTTTGCTGTAGCTTTTAATATTGATGATTTTTCGAATAGCAACGTATTGAGTACTGTCACTTCGAATGGGAATTTCTTGCCTTGTAACTGTTTACTGGCTGTGGTTAGTTCAGAAAATAGTTCATGGGGTTCTACCATAGCATTATGAAAAATATTTAATTTAGAAAAGTAATAGCAACTTCGATTCGTTCCAATAGATCATATAGAATCTGAAAATTTGTGGAAAATTGCAGAGCTAATCTTTCTAGAGCAAAATAATGAAAAGTTTCTACTTTGTCAATACTTAAATTTTTAATTTCTTTTGAAATCTCCTCGATTCGGTTTTTTAGAATATATTGATTGTGAGCTAATATTTTAGAGTTATTTTCGAAATTCTGAAGGAAGTTTGAAATAGAGTTATTTGATCATTAATTAAAGATTTGATTTTTCTTGGTTATTAGTTAAAGATGAAATGGCATTGTCATATCTTTCTCCATCGTTATAATCTAAATTTCCGGTGAGAAACTTTAATGCTGAGCCTACACCGTTAAAAAGAGATCGTTTTTCTCGTTTATTCCAAAGCGGATTTAATTGTTTTAATTGTATCTCAATTTTATTTTCTAAAATTTGGACTGTGTGATACGAATTGTGAAATGATTGATTGAATTGGAATACATGTGGGGATAATGATAGTGTATTTTGAATTTCTTCATATTGAGCCTTTAAAGTCAAAAAGTTTTTTGTAATATTAGCAATATCATAAATTTGAATAAATGTCCAAAAATCGGTTTTTATTTGGGCTGTGCCTAAACGAAGAGGAAGAAGTCCGGGGTTGTCGTCTAAATTGTAGAACTGGGATGCAATTCGTCTTGTGACTGTGCAGAGGGCGAATCTGTAACAGGGGGTCTTTTTAGTTCTTTAATATGTATAATTTCTTTACTTAATGTAATTTCCTTATTTTTGTTTCTCTCTTGAAATTTCTACCCTATTCTTATCTAATATTTTAGTAATTTTATACGGTCCTAAAACACCTTATCTTTTTGTTTCTCTTTTAGGATTCTTCTTAAAACTATTTGTTCTACTTTAAATTCTGGATTAGTATCTCCATTGGTATTTTTCTTATCTACTACTTTCTGTTTATTTTCGACTAATTTTTCATTTACTTTATTATATACGTGTTCTAATTTTTCTTTATGGTTATTAACGTAGTCTGAATAAAAGTTAGGGGTTAAAAGATTTCATTGGGGTCTCTCGAATTTGTATGTCCAAACGTCAATTCAAAGGGAGTATATTTTGTCGCACTGTGGATCGAGTTATTATAACCTATTATAGCATAGTCCATTAAATCGCTTTCTTTGGGGTAAATATCACGTAAAAGTCTTAAGTGTTCAATTAGTGTGGAATGTGTTCTTTCAACTATGGAGTTGGATTCGTGATGTCCGGATGTTGTGAAATGTACATTAATTTTGTGTAGTCCTAAAATTTCTTTAACTGTAGCGTTGTTAAATTCCGTTCCTTTATCTGTCACAATGGTTTGGGGTATACCGAAAGAAGTAAAATATTTTATAAGTGCTTGACTAATATTTATAGCCGTTTTTCCACTTATAAATAGAGCTTGAGCTAATTTTGTAAAAGCGTCTACTAATGTTAAATAATTTTTCCCATCAAAAGTAAATACGTCCATATATACAATTTCGAATGGGCTTTTTGCCGTTTCTGTTAGCATTATTGGGGTATATGGGGTCTGTCTAGCGTATTTATTTCTTTGGCACAATGTACATTCATTTATAAAATTTGTTATACTAGTTTTCATATTTTTCCAGTAATAATTTTGTTTGAGTCTTTCATAGGTTTCGTTTATTCCTCGGTGAGTCGTTTTACCTTCATGGTAGTTTCTAATTACTATTGTCTGCTCTTCGATATCTTTAAGTGTATTAATCAATTTGGTACATTTAATTAAGTTTGGTCTATTTTCAGAAAAATGCTGTTGATATACATCATTGAAGTCATTATACAATTTGTCTTTGTTGAAATGTAAATAATAAGTGTTACTAGGGTCTGTGTACTGAATTAGAAAATCCAAAATTAGTTTGTCACTGGCAATTTCTGGAATTTTGACTTTTATAATTGTGGGGTCGCTTTCATTCTCTAACGTTACGTCCGTCTTGTAATACAAATTTGGGTAAACTAAAATCTGGCGTGGTTTGTTATTTATAATTTCGTCTAAAATAGCAATTCCTTTATTCGTGTTTCCATTAGAGTTAGAATGTTGAGTAGATATGTTGTCGTCGTCAGGAATATGTATTGTCCATGCAGGTTCAGGAGTGTTTAATTGAGGTTCTTCAGGTAATTCTGTTTGAAATTGATTTTCGTCATGCGGTTCATTATCTAAACTTTTAAAAATTCTGTTATATAGTCATCTATGTCACCTGGATTATTTGCAAGAGATCCTGTTTCTAAGGCATTGACTGGTATCCGGGATAAACAATCGGCATTGGTGTTACATTTTCCTTTCTTATAAAGAATTTCGTAGTCATACTCTAATAATTTTATCCTCCATCTTGTCAGTTTTGAGTTTGCGTCTTTTAAGTTGAAAAGCCATGTCAGTGGTTTGTGGTCAGTATATATATAAAACTTTTGTCCAAATAAATACGGTCGAAAATGTTTGCATGCCCAAACAATTGCAAGAAGTTCCTTTTCGATTGTCGAATACTTTGTTTCGGTCTCATTTAATGTCCTAGATGCGTACGCTATTGGTCGGTCATTGGGTACGGTTCCTTGCGATAATATTGCTCCAATCGCATAGTTACTCGCGTCTGTCGTCAAAATAAATTTTTTTTCAAAGTCAGGATACTGAAGTACAGGTCCGTTGGTCAAAATTTCTTTACAAGTTCTAAAGCTGTCTAGAAAATCTTTGTCGTGTATTACTTTGACATTCTTCTTTAAGCATTTCGTCATAGGTTTTGTAATTTTTGCAAAGTCTTTTATGAAACGTCTATAGTAACCTAATAGTCCAAGGAAACTTTTGATTTCAGTCGCTGTGCGTGGTAAAGGAAAATTTTTACGGCTGTTATTTTGTCTGGGTTTGGTCTAACTCCTGTAGGGTAATTACGTGTCCTAAATACATTACGGTTTTTGTAGGAATTCTGATTTGTCTAACTGTATTTTTAAATTATGTTGTCTAAATCTGTCGAAAACTTCTCTTAATTTTTCTAAGTGCTCTTGAAGAGATGAACTGAACACTAGACAATCGTCAAGGTAAATTATACACGATTGATCTGTCAGTCCGCGTAAAACTCTGTCCATTACACGTTGGAATGTCGAAGGGCATTTATTAAACCCATAGGCATCCGTTTAAATTGAAAATGTCCCTGCGGGTACTGAATGCTGTTTTCTGTACGTCTTGGGGTCCATCTGGATTTGATAAAACCCGCTGGCCAAATCTAGGGTCGTGAAATAATTTGCACGGCCTAGCCTATCTAAAATCTCATTAATATTAGGTAATGGGTATTTGTCAGGAATTGTTTCGGAATTTAATTTTCTATAATCTACTACAAGTCGCCATTTTCGTTTACCAGATGCGTCAATCTTTTTCTCCACTATCCAAATTGGGGAAGACCACGGCGAAACACTATCTTCAATTATGCCCTGATCTAACATTTTCTTTATTTGTGTTTTTGCTTCGTTGCGGTGAATTTCTGGGAGGCGATATGATTTTGTAAAAATTGGAGAATCATTTTTTAAATTTATTTTATGTTTAATTTCACTAGTAAAACTGAGGGGAACTCCTTCACAATAAAATATGTCACGGTATTCTAAACACAATTTCTTTATAGCATCTTTTTCCTCTTTATTGCAGTGATCAAGTCGAAGATCTTTCAAATTTCCTTTTAATTTATCGTCCTGTGGTTCGTCTAATTCTAGGTCTTTTTCCAAATTTTCGATAAAATTTACATCAATATCGTTTATGGGTTCAATTTCGAAAGGTTGAAAATAGAAATTTTAACGGGATATTCATTTATATTTGTGACTACAATGGTCGCGAAATTTTCAATAACACTAACCAAAGCTTTTTGTGTTTCAAGTCCATTTCCAAAATTCGTGTGGTTTAATATTCCGACTCCATTACGTATTTGTACTGGGATTTTATTATTTGTCGGCAACGCTCATTTACAATTATCGAATAATTTGTGAATTGATTATTTTCATTTCTGGTTCAAAATTTAGAATAATAGGAATAGTTGCATGCGGGGTTATTATTTGTTTCCGGCTTAAGTTAAGATTTGCGCCTAATTGTCGAAGTAAATCGATTCCAATTAAACCTTGAAAATTATTACTAAATTTGAAAAGGAAAAATTTGTAATAGTCCTTTACGTTAAAGATTTGAAAAAGTGGTATGCGTGCTACTTCTTTGTGAAAGCTGATATTGTGTGCTGTTTGAATATTGAAAAATTCCGGGTAAATAAAATTCGTATAAAATTTGTGTGCTACTTCAGGATCTATCAAACTACGGGTGCTACCAGTATCGATTAAAAATCTAGCATTTATTTCAGGAATAATAATAAATGGTAAATCTTGCTTGAATGTGTTTACGTGTATTACCTCTCGTTGTTCCAAGGCATGACCTGTGGAAAATTTTGCTGAGTAGGATTTACATCATTAACATCGTAATTTATATTCTCACGCGCGTTATCAGGAAACTGGATATAGTTTCTAGCGGTGTTATATAGCGGCTGAGTTTGAAACGTCTCGTGTGTTTCCATAGAATGAACGGGGTCGTCGTGATCGCAATAAGCACTATAGTTTGCAGTATTACAATCATTCTCACGTTCTATAAAATAAGGGTCATTGCAGTTTGAACTATTTATATTCTGATTGTATAACCTTTGAGATTGAAATTGGGGTTTAATAGTTGTATTTCCAGAAGATGTATCCATCGGTTCGTCTTTATTAAAATTGGATATGTTATTTGGATGAACTTGAGCAAATCTCTGAGATGAACTTGCAAAATTTTGTTTGCTACTAAATGGCGTGTTTTGCATACCAAACCTGTTATTAAAATGGGAACTTGGATTAAATGTTCTTTGATGGTTTACAGGGGTGTAAAATCTGTTCGAATGTGTGTTTTGAAAATGAGGCTTTTGCGTTTGAAATTTCGAATATGAAGGTTGGTTATTTTGAAATGTGTTTGGGTGCCTATAAGTGAAATTGTTAAAATTCTGTCTGAATGGAATGTTAGAGTGATTTGAATAGCTACTAGGCGTCATTCTTGAAATGGGTTTGAAATTTGAATTTGAATTTAAGTTACTATTTCTCTGTGTTGAGTATAAGAAATTTTCTTCTTCGATAACTAATCCCATAGCCTGTTCTAAACTACTAGGGTTGCGTAATCTAACATTTGTTTGAATGGTTATTGGCAATCCACGAATATATGTTTTAAGCGAAAGGTCATCATAACTTTTAAGTCTAATAGTACGTTCTTCGGCTGAAATGGTCAATGAATTTAATTTTGCAATTATTAAACTCCTTGCGTCTTGGCAACGCATTCCAAAATTATATGGCGTTTCATGTTTATTTGGTCTTAAACTAATTAAATCTTGGATAAGGCAATCAATATCGCGTTGATCTCCAAAAGATAAATTTAACGCGTTTTAATTTCGTCCCAAGTTTTTAACTCTATGCGTGAACCTATTAATATCTGAGCTCTACCTATCAATTTACCTATAATTGCTCTAAGCAAGAAACTATTTAACTGAATATTTGTTTGACTAGCAAATACATTAATTACGTTCTCGCAATTTGCGATAAATATTGTCAAGGTATGAGGTTTCCATCGTAAGGGGATGGAATCTAAATGTAATTTTAGCAATTGATAATTTGTTTGTTCAGTTGCCATGTTTGAATTAATTAAGTTATCTAAATTACTGATACTATTTTCTGAGCTTTCCAAAATATTTGAACGAGCCCTTGAATTATTCCTAGAATATCTACGTTCGTGTTATCTGAACTTGCTTCTAAAATTTCCTCGTTACTTATTTTAATACGTTCTATCAAGACTGTTAAGTCGTTTATATCACAATCACTCATCAATTGAAAATCAATTATAAGATATCAGAAATAGAAATTCAAAGTTAGCTTACATTAATATGATGCATTGAGTTCGCATGATTTTCTTAAACTAAGTGCCCTGGTTAGACGATTCTGTTCCTTCCAAAATTGGGCTGGTGTCTGGATTGGACGATTTCGTTCCTTCTCCAAACTGCTAACAAAAATCTTCGTTTCTCGAATTCGAAAGTACAAACAGTTGTTGATTTTCCTAAAAGCAATTTCCAAAGCAATTTTCGCTTGCCTATATGGATATATCACTTTCAAGGTTCTTGATTTTGGTTAATCGTTGAAACGAAAAATTTCCGGCGATTCGAAAATTTCCAGAATCCCGTACTGACTGCGCCAATTATGTTTATCACTCTCAAAAACGGTTTTTTAAAAATTTTTATTAGCGTGAGAACATTACAACACTGATGTCATACATGATCTAATCTCTAAGCCTAGCGTTACCTCTATTTATACTACTTCCTTATCTAATTCATTTGAAATACATAACTGGTACCTCAATAAGAATACGCTTTTAAGTAATTCACATTTCTCATACTACAATTTACTCCAATAGTATACATATTTTAAATTATCAACACTAACAGATTATTTGTTTTAACCAGTTAACTTAATCTAGTCATTCAGTATAACATTTTTAAACCTTTACAACGTACAATAGTTATAATGTATCTGTTATTTATTTAAAAATGTTTTAGTGCAAGTATATGTTTATAGTGTATAATTTTATAGTATTTATAACAATGTAATTTTTAGCTGCTATTTTGAAAATGGTTATTTGGAACCGAAACGCGTAAAGCATGAAAATACATGAAAACCAATGAAAACAAATTGAGTTGTTTTACTTATACCTAACCATTTTCCAGGAACATTAATTACTATTTATATATGGTCAAGAAAATTTATATCTTAATATTGTTGCGATCCACTATTAGGCAACCCGTCAAACATACAAACGCCCGGGGCACAGCGTATTCTCAAGGATTCCAGAGTTCTTCTAGAAATTACTGGGGCATGAGTCATCCTTTTAATCCAGAGTATATACAAGACCGCTAATGAATGCAAGAGTCAGTCTATACTAGAATGTCGTATATAAATTATAACGATGTAAAGTAATCGTAGTTTTGAGCTTTTAGAAGTATTACATAAATGTGATATGCTGTGTCTAATGTACATGCAGCTTGTAGTATACATAAATAAATAGTAGTGTATAAACAAATAGTTGTGTTAGTGTTGTTAATGAACCTATGGTAAAGGAGTTAGTTTAAGAAGATAGTAGTGCTGGTAAATTCATTAGTGTAATAGTGCTTCATTGTTGAGTGGACTGAAAACATCTATAAATAAGGCATATACTGTTAATTAGACTTGTGAACAGTGAGTAATAAAGACCATTATTATTACTTGTTTTAAATTAAAGAAACGCGGTAGTAGTAGCCCGCTACACTGGTGTCAGCCTGTGTGGGGTATATAGTGATTAATTTAAAACACAAGTCTAAAGACATTTAAGTAGTTTACATATGCCAGTTACAAGAAGTCAAAGTAAGATGGAGGCAAAAACTTTAATAAATTTCCTTACGGATTTTAAATCCGAAATGCAGGTGACACTTACTGAAAATGCTATAAAAATAGATGAAAGGTTTACTGAAAACGCTGAGAAAATGGAAAGGTTAAGTGAAAATGCTGCCAAAGTGGAAGAAAAGTTGAATGAAAGTACAGCCACGTTAGAACAAAGATTAAAGGAAAGTTCCATTGCCTTGAAAGAAGATTTAACTGAATAGGTAAAAAACAGTTGAGCAAAAGTTGGATAATAAATTGGTAAAAATGGAAGAAGATGTGATGAGACTTCAAGAACAAATGATTTCACTAACAACGCGACCACTTGAATTACCAAGCCAAGTTGTTAATCAGAACATTCCAGAAATAAGAACCATCGAAAGAAGCGAGTCAATTCCGTCTAAATTTAAAGTAAAACCACCTACATTCGATGGTAAAACACCTTGGCCCACATATTTGAAACAATTTGAAGCTGCTGCAATAGCCAACGGTTGGTGCAACAAAGAGAAGGCTATCTCCTTAATAGTGGCCCTATGGGGAGGCTCTTAACATCTTACAAACGATTCCCGACCACCAGCAGAATGATTACGGCCTCTTAACATTAAAGCTTGAGATGAGATATGGAGATGCTCACCTTCAACAGGTTTACCATGCACAAGTTAAGAACCGCTCGCAAAAGACAAGTGAAAGCCTGCAAGAATTCGAAGCTGACATTGCCAGATTAGTTAGATTGGCATATCCAACGGCACCAGAGAGTTTCCTCGAACAACTGGCTGTACAAACATTTGTGGATGGCGTTAAAGATGGCGAAATACAGCAAGCGCTAATATTAGCACGGCCAAAAATGTTAGATGATGCACTGGCCCATGCTCTTGAATTTGAAGCAGCTAAGCAGACATCACATAGGGTGAGTCACAAAGTTCGGTCTGCCTTAGAGGAACCTGGTCAAGCTCAGAACAGCATAGATGAAATAATCAACCGTGTGTTTGAAAAGCGAAAGGCGGAAAGGCTGAAAAGACAACGACCGCGGAGATGGAGTCTACGATGCTGGAGCTGCGGTGAAGTTGGCCATATGCAGAGACGCTGTACTCAACCAAAGAAACAACCGGTTGTGCCAAAGCTGGTCCATGTAAGGGGGCGAACTTCGACAGCACAGCGTAGTGCCCCGGAGATTGTCATCCGTGCTGCATCGTCGGTGGAAAGTTTGGACAGCATTTATATCGATGGTAGAATTAATGGTAGGGTTGTCCGATTACTTGTGGATACAGGAGCGACAAGAACTATTGTGAGACCAGATTTGGTTGGTCGTGGAAAAGTGTTACCTGTATCGGTGTGTCTCCGAACGGCAAGTGCTGAGAAGATTGGTACTCACGGAGAGACTGCCGTTATGTTGACAATTGGGGACAAATTAATTAATCATCGAGTGTTGGTAGCTGAAATTACAGAAGAAGTGATCTTGGGAATGGATCTTATGGGAGAATATGGGTTTCATGTAAACATGAAAGAAAATGTGCTTCGGATAGATGATGATGAGATTCCATTTCAAGGTAGGAGTAACCAGACGATGCAAGTTCGAATGATTTGCGATATGAAAATACCCGAGAAGGCGGAAATGATAGTAATGGGACGCCCGGATGGTACGCTCCGGGAAGGACAAGTATGCATGATGGAGGCAAATAAATCGGGAATGGGTCAGGAGGGACTTCTGATTGGAAGAACGCTGGTAAAGTCTCGAAATATGGTACCAGTAAGGGTGCTGAACATTAATCCCCATACAGTGACCCTGAAGAAAGGCATGATTGTGGGAAGTTGCATTCCAGTATGTCATATTAAACGTTGTGTGGACGACACGAAAAATAAACCAACCAACGGTTGCTCACACAAATTGCTGGATATGTTGATACCCTCGTGTCAAGGATTAAATAACGACCAACTGGGCAAGGTAAAAGAACTGGTCGGACGATATCGAGGTGTGTTTGCACTGGATGATAGTGAGAAAGGAAGGACGAATGTTGTGCAACACAAGATCAACACTGGAGATGCGCAACCAATAAGACAACACCCCAGGCGGCTTCCTTTGGCAAAACGTAAAGAAGCCGAGCAAATTATCACCGATATGGAAGAACAGGGAGTGATTGAACCCTCGAATAGTCCATGGGCATCCCCGGTAGAGCTTGTCAAGAAAAAGGACGGGTGGACAAGGTTTTGTGTAGACTACCGGCGGCTTAACAATGTGACAAAGAAAGACAGCTATCCTTTGCCCAGAATTGATGACACCTTGGATACTCTATCCGGATCTAAATGGTTTTCGACCTTGGACTTGAAAAGCGGATACACTGGCAGGTAGGCTTGGAGCCAAACGATAAGGAAAAGACTACCTTTACAATTGGAACTGGATTATGGCAGTTCAAGGTCATGCCATTTGGATTATGCAATGCCCTTGCTACTTTTGAACGATTGATGGAGTCGATACTGCGTGGACTGTCTTGGAAGACTTGTCTGGTGTACCTAGACGACGTGATAGTGTTAGGCCGGTCTTTTGAAGAACACCTTAAGAACCTAGAGGAGATATTCCAAAGATTACGGGGGGCAAACCTTACATTGAGCCCCAAGAAGTGTCACCTATTTGGAAAAGAGGTGAAATACCTAGGACATGTCGTTTCAGAGACCGGAATAAGAAGTGACCCTGACAAAATAAAAACGGTACAAGAGTGGCCTACACCAGCAGATATACACCAACTACGCAGTTTTCTAGGATTGTGCACATATTACCGACGTTTTATACTTGGGTTTGTGAACATTGCCAAACCGTTAACGAAATTAACCGAAGATGGACAAGAATATGATTGGAATGACGACTGCCACAGTGCATTTGAAGAACTGAAACGGCTACTGGTTACAGCACCAATTTTGAGTTATCCACGGATGGAGGGGAAATTTGTGTTGGATACTGATGCTAGTAACACAGCTATAGGAGGCGTTCTTTCTCAAGTGCAGGACGGACAAGAAAAAGTTATTGGGTATTTCAGCAAGGTCTTGTCGCGACCAGAAAGGAACTATTGTGTGACAAGAAGGGAGCTGTTGGCCGTCGTCAAATTCGTAGAGCACTTTTATAAGTACTTATACGGCCGTAAATTCCTGTTGAGAACAGACCATGCTGCACTGAAATGGTTATTGCAGTTTCGAAATCCTGAAGGGCAAGTGGCAAGGTGGATAGAGCGACTGCAGGAATATGATTTTGATACGGAACATCGTGTAGGAACTAGCCATCGGAATGCAGACGTTCTGTCAAGGAGACCTTGTCCGGTGTTCTGCAATCATTGCTCCAAGATGGAAGAGAAAATAAGTGTCATCCATAGAATGACAGTAACCGATGATACTTGGCAACCCGAAAGAATGCGAGAAGACCAGGAAAACGACGCCGAATTGGGACGTATTATTGAGTGGAAAAATAGAGGACCACGACCAGCTTGGGAAGAAATTAGTATTTTAAGTAGGAGCCTGAAGGCATACTGGGCACAGTGGGACTCCTTGATTATGGAAAATAGAATCTTGAAACGACGCCTGGAATTTGAAGATGGCGCTGAGAGACTTCAATTGATAGTGCCGGGAATCAGAGTGCCGGAAGTGTTGCAGCACTTGCACGATGGTATTTCCGGAGGGCACTTTGGCGTAAAAAAAACACTCGAAAGAGTGAGAGAAAGATTCTATTGGGTGAACTGCAAAGAAGATGTGAAGGAGTGGTGCCGGAAATGTGAATTGTGTGCCTCTGCAAATGGCCCGGTCTCAAAACGGAAAGCCCCAATGAGACAGTATAACGTGGGGAATCCGTTTGAGAGGGTAGCCATTGATATAGCTGGTCCGTTTCCTGAATCAGAGAAAGGAAATAAATACATCTTGGTTGCAATGGATTATTTTACCAAATGGCCGGAGGCATATTCTATACCTAACCAAGAAGCCGACACGGTTGCAGATGTACTAGTGAAGGAGTTGTTTTGTCGCTTTGGAGTTCCGTTGGAATTACACTCCGATCAAGGTCGGAACTTCGAATCAGCATTGTTTCAAAATGTCTGCAAGCATCTTGGAATCAGGAAGACTAGAACCACGCCACTTCATCCCCAATCGGATGGAATGGTTGAAAGAATGAACAGGACGTTAGGGAAGTACCTGACCAAAGTTGTCTCTGAACATCAACGAGACTGGGACCAATATCTGCATTTGTTCCTACTGGCGTACCGATCTTCGGTACATGACAGCACAGGGTACTCGCCCGCTTGCGTAATGCTAGGACGTGAATTGCGGCTACCATGTGATCTTCGGTTTGGATTTAAACCTGGAGAAGAGATCGCAGGTGAAGATTACGTTAGTAAGCTTCGTGAAAGATCAAATAGTATTCACGAAAACGTCCGAAAGAATATACAGGCAGCAAGCGATCGAATGAAATCACAATATGACACGAGAGCACAAGAAGGTGGTTATCAACCTGGAGATTTAGTGTGGTTGTACAATCCACAAAGAAAACGTGGATTGTCGCCAAAACTACAAAGACAATGGGAAGGACTGTACGAAGTGTTAAAAAGGATTAATGATGTAGTGTACCGGATCAGAAGATCCCCTCGTGGTAAACCAAAAGTGGTACACTTTGACCGTTTAACATCCTACGCTGGCAACAACCAGGAAGACTCGAATGATGATAATGGTGTTCGGCAAGTTATTAATCATGAGCCAAATGTAGATTTTGAGAGCTTTATG
Organism: Platerodrilus igneus; assembly: GCA_036346225.1. NCBI lineage: Eukaryota > Metazoa > Arthropoda > Insecta > Coleoptera > Lycidae > Platerodrilus > Platerodrilus igneus. The sequence goes on from JARFIW010001233.1 coordinate 1,226,311, forward strand.
GCGGCGTATGGTGGTTCCGCTAAAGCGAGATTTGGCGTTGTTGTTGAAAAACAGCAAGATCTGTTTAGAGCACCAGAAGAGTATTCCCTTGCACATTGCGTAGCTCAAGATTTGGCAATGTCAAGGGGAATAGCTGTTGTTTTCAAGAAAAAGTTTGGATGTGTGGATGAATTAGTACAACAGCAGCCAACTGTAGGAAAATCTGTGGTCCTTCAAGATAAAAATCGTTATGTTTACTATCTGGTCACCAAAAATTCTTCATGGCAGAGACCTAGTTATGGACATATATGGGAGGCTTTGCTAAATCTTAAGGCGCAGATGATGGAAAATGGAGTAACGAGACTAGCGGTGCCCAAGTTGGACTGTGGACTGGATCGCTTAGATTGGAGGATAGTCCGAAATATGCTAGAAGTAGTTTTCCAGGGAACCAACGTTCAGGTTCTTGTTTGTTGTTATCAACCGGTTGCCTACCAAAACCAGGAAAAGAGTGTTGACTGTTACTTCCAACGACGTGGTGGATGCACCAGAGGAGATAGCTGCCGATACCGTCACCAGTCATCGAATTGGCGTCAAGATGGATGTACAGTTACGAGACGTAACGGTTTTAAAGAGGGGGCAGTGTTGCGATCCACTATTAGGCAACCCGTCAAACATACAAACGCCCGGGGCACAGCGTATTCTCAAGGATTCCAGAGTTCTTCTAGAAATTACTGGGGTATGAGTCATCCTTTTAATCCAGAGTATATATAAGACCGCTAATGAATGCAAGGGTCAGTCTATACTAGAATGTCGTATATAAATTATAACGTTGTTAAGTAATAGTAGTTTTGAGCTTTTAGAAGTATTACATAAATGTGATATGCTGTGTCTAATGTACATGCAGCTTGTAGTATACATAAATAAATAGAAGTGTATAAACAAATAGTTGTGTTAGTGTTGTTAATGAACCTATGGTAAAGGAGTTAGTTTAAGAAGATAGTAGTGCTGGTAAATTCATTAGTGTAATAGTGCTTCATTGTTGAGTGGACTGAAAACATCTATAAATAAGGCATATACTGTTAATTAGACTTGTGAACAGTGAGTAATAAAGACCATTATTGTTACTTGTTTTAAATTAAAGAAACGCGGTAGTAGTAGCCCGCTACAATATATATATATATATATATATATATATATATAAAATACTCATATTTAGACCAGGGTAGAAAATTAATGAATTACATAAAATAATTTTAATCACCGTGTAGAAGCTTTGGGAAAAGATACATAACTCGCGTTATTAAATAAAAGCGTGAAGCATAAAAATTCATTCGTTTCAGTAAAAATAAGAGATTTAAATCATGTACAAGACGCTTCATATCAAAAGAAACAGTATTAAAAAGCTCTAATTTAATTATTCCTAAGAAAGAAACAAATGGAAATTAAGTGCAAAATTTATATTAATTAACCCTATTTTAAGTAACCGGTATTAAACAAAGTGTACACATAATAATTAACATTTAATTTGTATTCGCTAAAAATGAAAGGATAGAAGTCAATTTTAGTTGGAGTTAATTAAACCATTATTAATAATAAGCATAAAAGTCTGTGAAAATCCAAGACTATAATACCAGAAAATAAAGCTCTGAGAATTAATATTATGTTTGAACACCTGCGTAGTTTAAATGTCATGTACGGCGAAAATTTTGTAGATAACAAATGGTTTCAAAGAATCTTGGAGAAACCGTAGCTTAATAGTCACGAGAAATGCTAAAGGTGGGTTATTTCACACTCCACATGGACTAAAATAATCGATAATAAAGAATATCAATTTGCATCAATAAGAACAGGTTAGATAGAGACAGATAATATGCACAAGACCAAGACACATATAGTAAAAGGCGTGATTTAAGCAACGTCACGAGGGTCACAATTGGTTGAAAATAGGATGCAAATATCAGAGGTAGAAACAACGATTTCTGTATAAAAGTCAATTAGTTATTTCCAGACATTTCGTGCCGTGTTGAAATTTCTGATATTTAACTGGGGCGAGTACAAAATTCGTAAAAACCGACGCGCGAGCTACGGACTGGGAACAGAGCATGCGAAATTCTAGAAACTGGCCGTTTTGAGGACTCGACCGACAGACAAGCTCTCTTAGATCTTCGACTTGATTGAACGCGTTAAACAGTGCTTTTTAGTTTTCCGGTTTTAATATTAAATAATTTAAACAGTTTGCTCGAATATTATGTGATTTAAAACAGCTTGTTCTTTACGTGCTACAATGAATGTACGTTAGTGCACTTAGAAAAGAAGATACAAGGTAATAAAGTCTAGTATCACTGTACCAATTGGTAAAATTTACTATGACAAATAAATACACAAAAGTAGGCAGTTTTGGCGTATCTTGGTGAAAGAAGTATGAATTTCTTTGTTATTTTCGGGGTATTAATACTTAAATGGTGCATAAACGGGTCTGGATCCACAAAACAAGGTTCAGATATACACAGATTAGTTCCGGAAAAGCCCTGAAACAACTTTAAATAAATGGTGATGGAGAAAATTTTTAAAGCGTTGAGAATCAGAAGCCGTAAATATAACCCAGTTGGAATGGTGTGATTAACAAAAGGGACGATGTACATTGAAGCTACGAGTGCAAGTAACCTTCAGGTAAATTATACTATTTTGTTTGAACTTTGAGATTTTGGTGTGTGTTGAATAACTTTCTAACTTGTTTATTTAAAATGGACAGTAGTGAAATTGTACTAACAATAATATTTTAATTTTAAGGTGAAATTCGCTTGTTTAAGTAGAAAGGGGTATTTAGTATTGATGTTCTGGAATATGATAAAAATATGGGTATGTCTTTGAGCTCAATTAGACGAACCTGGTTAATTAACGTAAAGGGGTGGTAGATGCTCCCTTTGTACTCTGCATATATTGTTATAGTAATTAGTAGGCATCCTACAAGGACTTTAATTCTGGATGCACATTAAAATGATAATAAATTTAATTTTGAAATTTTCCGATATTAAAATTTATGCTGAATATTAATTTTGAAATTTTAATGTATTGTGAATATTGATGTAAATAGAGTTGACGTTGATGTTTGTGGTAGGAATATGTTTGTTTTTTTATGTATGAGGATGAAAGCTATCTAGAGGAGCAGCCGAGGCGATTAACAGAAGAAAATCAACAGACCAGGTAATTCAAGAGGTTTCACAGCATTCTTGACGCCCAAAAGTGAGGCTCGATTATAAAGCGTAGTTCACGGATTTTGTAGGTCTCACAGCAATATATATATATATATATATATATATATATATATATATATATTTATAAATTATTTTGTTACCTTTCTTAACAGCTGTGAAAGCAATTCAATGAGAATTGTTCATACCTGTGACTTTTCTTCATGCTCTTGTACGAAATCACAAAACCAAACACTAGTAAAGTAAACAAAGATATTTATTCATATTATTCGCTAAGAGCATTTTTACATGTTGGTGGACAGCAAAGAAGTGAGTGAGCAGCTACGCTAATACAAAGTCGAAATACATATGACGGGAAGCATATTACAACAGCGTTACTAGAAAGCTTTTAGCTATAAAAAATGATACATTCATCTCGCCTTCAAAGGTGTGCTTTTCAAAAGAAAAAGAAAAGACATAAATAATCTTATATACTAGAATACATAAGTTTAAACCTAAGTTTTACGGAAAGGGCGCAAGCACTAGAACGCGCAATATACAACCGCGCTCAGCTTAAATCATCACACATATATACAGAGTCAATTAGAAAAGGACATATCTTGTTAATAAAACGACAAATTGTCTCGTTTGTCTTGATTGAAGCAACTTTGGAGATTCCGTCTTTGCCTGGATACAATAAAATTATACGGCCAAGCTTGCATCTTAGAGGAAGTAAATTATCATTTTTGACTAATACCAAAAACCTATTTGCAATGTTGATTAATTTTTAGGTCACTTAGTGCGCTGTTGTAGCTCAGAGATATACTTTTTGCTCCAACGTTTCCTTAGATGTTGATAAGCTTGAGGCACCTTTTAAAGTAATGTTAAGCAAGTCGCAGTAATATCTGTAAGATCAGGAACTGAAATTGACATAATCGGTCAACCAATAGGAAAATGTGCTGGCGTCAATAGCGACTGTAATCAATTTGGGCCAGTGGATAATTAGAAGATAACGTACAAAATTCTTCATAGGTTAGAAGTGTACCACCAGTGACTCTTTCTATAGAATATTTGCACGATTTAACTCTTGCTCCACGCAAAGTGCCAAAATGCAGGCTATGGGTTGGTACAAAGTGCCAAGTGATTTCTCCCTTAGTGGAAGTTTATGTAATTGAATCATTATTTTTTGTCAAAAAATCACCTAGTTCACGGAGCTTTGAGCTAGCCACAACAAAATTCGTTCCGTTATCGGAATAAATGTGTACAGGTTTACCGAGATGAACAGTAAAACACCTAAGCCCATTATGAGTGATTCAGTGGAAAGATCAGTCACAAGTTTAAGATAAACCACTTTTATTGAAAAACAAATGAATAAGCACAAGTAAGTTTTTATTGATTTATATGAACAACTCTTTCGGTCTTTAATCATCAAACAGCCAACATAGTCCACTCCAGTAGTGCAAAATTGTGGTGATGGATTTGCGCCAGATGCTGGTAAGTCACCCATTATAGGTTGAGGTGGCATTGCAACAAGCCAAAAATATTATAAACAGTTGTGCACCACTCGTTTTCTTATGGTTTTGCAGGAAATGATCCAAAATTGTTCAGGCAATACTGATATATGACTATGAACTTTTAAACTCTTAAGAATGATCGTCTTACTTATATGAGATATATTTCATACAAATAGTTTCAGGAATTGGATCTCTCAAAAAAGTTTTTTCATTCAAAACTGTTGAAGCATAATTTTTATGACTCTAATCGTCGCCTTAGTAAGAAAACCATGTAACTTCATTAATACCCCAAATTAAAAGTTTAACGTCATCTAGTAGTAAACTATCGAACGCATCATTACAGAAATACACGTAACTACATTAGTTTGTTTTGGCGCTAAAAAATATTATTCAGAAAATCACGTAACTCCAGCTCCCTACTTTCCGCTAAGAAAATTACGTAAGTGTCATTTGGTTAATGTTCCTGCAGTTGCTTGCATGTGTGATGTTGTTTGCTTGCTGATATTTTTCAAGAAACACAGTTCACATTTAAATGAATGATATAATACAAAGGTAATAGCATTATTTTTAAACTCTATTATAATCGTACATTTATCAAATTAGATTACCACGCGATTGTAAGAGATTACATACCAGCTGTGAATATACGCGGATTTCTGTATTTATTTGTATTGGAGATACGTGTTTTTCGCAGTGTAGTGATTATCTATTATAACGTACTAGATAATTTTAAAATCATTAAATTTAATTACAGAATGCAATCGAGATCTGAAAAGATTTTGGTAAAGGCCTTGCAACTCCAGTCAGAAGCAAGCAGTAGTACTTTAGATTTCATAGTAGATCTAAATACTGGAATCTTAGAACCTTGTGTATCGGATTCAGTCGAGAATTCACAATATTTTGAAGCACCCTCAAATGAAGTTGTTGAAATCAATAATAGGCTAGATGGGGAAATATTAAATGATGTCTATGAAAAAGACAATTCCGATACATCCTACTTTCCTGATGAAGATGGCCATAATTATTCTGAAGCGGACGAAACGAGTGGTTCAGATGTTTGTGATTCTGAGGTTGTAGATTTGGAAATGCCAGATATACGTAATACATCAAATATCCACAACATTCATGCCGATATTTCTAATGTTGAAGCTAATACTGAATTTGACCTCTTTCATCCTGAAGATGAAACATCTGAAAATCGTCTAGACGTAAAACATCGACATTAAAGAAAAATGCCTTCAGGGTGGAGCTTAAACAAACACAATCTTGAAAAAGGTTTCCCATACCAAGGAAAGAAAAAGCATGATGGAACTTGGAACTATAAAGTAGAGAGACCAGGAAGATACTTAGCAAAACCCTGTAACTGTATGCTAAGTACTCGGCTGAGTATAAAGTCATCTGCCGTCCAGTGTCAGAAAATGTCAGAAGACAAACGTTTGAGAATATTTGAAACATTTAGGAATATGATTGGGGCAAACGAAAAGTTCAAGTACAAAACTTGGTTAGGTGTGCAAAGGTCAAAAGAAGAAGGGGTAATGCATCTGAATCAAGAAGAAATATCTCAATAAAATATTTCCTTAAAATAGATTTCGAAACTGTCAAGGTCTGCTAGCTATGTTTATGGGCACATTAGGTTTGAAAGAGACAACAGTGTTGAACTGGATCCATGAAAATAATACCATTCAAGCTGATCAACACTAGCTTAATAAAAAGAGTGAAATTCGAAAAGCAAGATTTGAATCAAAGAACTCAATAGTTCATCAATTTCTTCAACTACTGCCAAAAATAGAAAGCCACTATTGTAGATACACATCAAAGAAGATGTACCTTGAGCAACTTTGGCATTCTAAAGCAGAACTGTATAGACTTTACAAGAATGACTTTTGCAAAGAACGCGAATTAGATAATATTACCTCTGTATCTAAATTTTCTGAAATATTGAAGACCTTAAATTATCACTATACAAACCTAAAAAAGACCTTTGTGATGTGTGTGAGGCGTACAAAACAAACAACTTCTCAGAGGAAGCGTACAATATGCATCAGATTTTGAGAAACGAAGCACGAGCAGAGAAAGGAAATGACATGTTATCTACCGACGAGTCCGTCAATATTTATGCTATATATAGATTTACAAAGGGTTTTACTAAGTCCTAAATCTACTGTGTCAGCAATGTATTATAAAACTAAACTTATTGTACACAATTTTACGGTGTACAATTTAAAAACAAAAGAGGAATTTTGTTTTATTTGGAATGAGAGTGAAGGAGGAATTCTCAAGCATTCTTTCATTCTTTGTAGAAAAAGAAATAAATACGAGTACCAATGCCCTGCGGGAAATAATTATAGCGATGGATGTACTGGGCAGAATAGCAATGCTACTTTGGCGAATGCCTTTGTAAATTTATCAATGCTGCACAATAATATAATAATTACACAAAAATATTTACTTAAAGGTTAACTCGATGCATAGCACGATAGAAAGGCAAATATGTAATCGTAAAATAAACCTGCCAGCTGACTATGTCTATTACTGTAAGAAAGCAAGGGCAACTCCATCACCTTATAATGTCCAATACCTTACTCACACTTTCTATAAAAACTTCGAGTTCATAACATTTTATAAATCTATACGTCCTGGTAGAAAAGTTGGAGACCCTACGGTTACCGACCTTAAAGCGCTTCAATACCTACAAAATGGTAAAATTCAGTATAAATTGAGGCATACTGATACTTGGAGTGAGTTACCAAAACGTATTAACAAAAATCAATCTCTGCAAAGTTGACGATTTGCCTTCGTTATTTAGCCAAAGGAGGAAAATTAAAAAAGAAAAATATTAGCACCTACAAATACACAAAACAAACCTCTTACAAGATTATCAAAAATGTTATGAACTTCCTTATGAGTGAAGCACTTCCATTTGTTTTTATTTAATTTCTTTTGGCTTAGAATAATAAACAATAGCTTCATTTTATATTAAAAGCATTATTAAGCATGTGATAATATCCGTTCTTTATTTCCAATACACTTATTTCAATAAAGTTTTCATTTCTTTGTTAATTAATTTTTTACAGAAAATCATGTATCTCCTGCACTTTTATTCAAATTGTTGTTAGAAATTCACGTAACTCCTTCTAATTATTTAAAACGTTTTTAAAATTTCATATTTATGTTAAAAAATTGGTTGCAATTTTTGGTTTTGACAAATATAAACGTTTGAATGTTTTAACGTGAATGATAAGAAAGTTAAACAGTTTTTTGGCCTCATGTAATGTTTAACGAAATGGAGTTACGCATATTTCTTACTAAAGCGATGTGATAGTAACCCTAAGAGGTCAAATATTTGAGAAATTTCTGACAAAATAAACCGTTTGGTAATCTTCCCGCAGAAGAAGGCACAAATGGAATACGTAAGTGCATCACAGTAGATTTACCACATGAGTTCTAATGTACTTGTGTTTATGCTTGTCAAATTGTAAAACATCGGGATGAATGCGCGCATTGGGCATTCTATAAAAAGCCTGAACTCTCCTTTCTTTTTCCTCTGAAATGTTGGGTGGAAGGCTCCGTCCAATTTCCGTAGCAGAATGTAAAAGGAAAAAAGATTCCTTTTTGGACTAACTAGGGGTCTACTTTTGCAGTGGCATGAGATTTCAGGGGTGGGTCTATATCAAAAGTTATAGCTGTTCTAACTCTAAAGCTTTACCAGCATACGCCACCACGTTTAAAATAAATTTTAAGGGATAACGCAGAAAACTTTTTTACTAAAACATTTATGTTGTACTTTTAATCAAACTTACAGAGTATATTTTGGCAGGAACAATCCAATTTCAACCTGAAATAAATGTTTTTGAATGTTTAGATCACAAACTTAGTTAAACGAGAGCACTGCTTATGTTATATTGGAAAGATTCACTTCAGCCTACATAGAAAGGAAAATATCCTTAAAAGTATTCCGGAACACCTTTTTTTACTTGATTATTGAATTTTTCTACCGATGATGACCACATACTGGTCGAAATACGTATTTAATTTTTAAATATTTCTTGTAGTGAAGGGTTTTAATTATTATTTACTAATTTGTAATATTTGTCATTTTTCATTTAATAGTATTTAAACCATTTCGAATGGACCTGCACCTTGCCGAAGTTCTAAATTACTAGAACAGGTGAAATGGCTTGCGTGTTCTAATGAGCTAAAGAGCCAAACTACAGGTCCAACCAAAGTAGTAGGGTCGTTAGTGAGGAACCACACTAAGACAGGTCCCCGAAAGAGGGCAGCGGCTCTTTCGGTACTTAGATTGGCAGAGACCATAAGGGTCGGTATGGCAGTCTAAGACACACTACCGCGATGTGGAAGGCAACGGGAAACCACCACATTATCTCCCAAGTACACAGCGTACCTAAATTATAATAAAATGATGGCATTCTCTGGGGTAAAAGATTCCGGAGTTAAAATAGTCCCCCATTCGGATCTCCGGGAGGGGACTACTTTGGAGGATGCGATCGGAAAGTTAAAAATAAGAGTCGGGAACATTCTGCGAGTCGGAGCGTGGAATGTTAGAAGTATGAAGCAAGTAGGTAAGCTAGAGAACCTAAAAATAGAAATGAATAAGTTATCACTAGACATAGTAGGGATCAGCGAAGTTCGGTGGCCAGAGGCGGGGGATTTTTGGAGTGGAGACTTCAGGGTAATTCATACAGGAGCAGAGGACGGAAATTTGGGTGTGGGGATAGTTATGCGGAAAAGATAGGACACTGTGTGGAAAATTACTTACAAAAGAACGAAAGAGTACTCATGGTTAGATTAGAATCTAAACCGGTAAACACAGTAATAATACAAGTATACATGCCCACCTCTAGCTACAGTGACGAAGAGGTAGAAGCCATCTACAAAGATATCGAAGACATATTAAGATACGTAAAAGGACATGAAAATTTAATAATTACGGGGGATTTTAATGCTGTGGTAGGTGAGGGTAGCGAAGGAGCGGTAGTAGGTTTATTTGGTTTAGGCACGAGAAACGACAGGTGGAAATAGGCTGTTAGAATTTTGCGACAAGAACAATTTAATCATCACAAACACATTATTTCAACATCATGCTAGAAGACGATATACGTGGAAGATTCCAGGAGATATAGGACGATATCAAATAGATTACATTCTTTTTAGGCAACGGTTTAGGAATCAAGTAAAAGACTGTAGAAGCTACCCAGAAGCAGATATAGATACTGACCACAACATCGTAATTATGAAGGCCGCACTTAAATTTAAAAATCTGAAAAAGAGGAACGGAAAAAGGCACTTGGACTTAGAGAAACTAAAAGACAAAGATATTCAAGTAAGATTCGAAAAAAAGTCAAATGAATTGCTGAATAATATCGCGAAAATATCTGAAACTAAGGAAGTAGAAACAGAATGGAATAACATTAAATCCAGCCTAGACATGGCGGCCAGAGATATTTTGGGGTATACACAAAAAGAAAATAAGAAACCATGGATAACAAAGGATATCGTGAATTTAATAGAAGAAAGACGAAAATACAAAAATAAATCAGACGAAACAGGAAAACAGAGATACAAAGCCATAAAAGGGGAAATTATTCGAAAATGCAGGAAAGCTAAAGAACAATGGATTGATGAAAAGTGCAAAGAAGTACAAACTAAGATGGAAATAGGAAAGACAGACGAAGCATACAAATTAATTAGAATGAATTTTAGGGATATAAAACCGTATAGCAAAAATATAAGGAACGCACAAGGAAACGTCATTATAGAAAACGTAGAGAAAGTGAGTAGATGGCAAGAATATATAGGGAATTTATATGCAGGAAAGGAACTAACTGCATTAGAACAGGAATCAGACATTGAAAATGATGACTTGGGATATCCTATACTTCGAGCCGAGTTTGAATCAGCATTAAAGAGTCTGAAAAATGGTAAGGTGCCGGGTACAGATAAGGTGCAAGCAGAAACTCTAAAAGCCGCTGGACAAGCAGTAACAGAACGTCTCTTCCAACTTGTAAGCTATATGTATGAGACAGGCGAGATACCCAAAGATTTCAAACGTAGCATCATAGTAACTATACCAAAAAAGAAAGGCGCGGATAGATGTGAAAATTTTCGAACAATAAGTTTGACAGCACACGTGTCAAAAATATTAACTAGAATTGTGCAAAGACGAATGGAAAAACGAGCTGAGGAAATACTAGGAGAAGACCAATTTGGGTTTAGGCGAAACAGGGGAACACGGGAGGCTATTTTAGCTCTGAGAGTGATAATGGAGAAAACAATAGAAAAGGGAAAGCATGTATATAGGGTTTGTAGATCTGGAAAAAGCATTCGACAATGTAAATTGGAAAAAATGTTTGAAATACTCAAAAGATTGGAATGAGTTATAGGGATAGACGAATAGTACATAGCTTATACAAAGAGCAAACAGCAGTAATAGAATTAGAGCAGGAACGTAGAGAAGTAAACATTAGGAAAGGGGTGAGACAGGGATGTGCCCTATCCCCATTGATTTTTAACTTGTACATAGAAGAGGCAATGAATACTGTCAAATGCAGAAAGACATTTGGAATTACTATGCAGGGACAAAAAATTGATATGCTTAGATTTGCAGATGATATAGCGGTATTAGCATCTAGCAAGGAAGAGTTAGAAGCGGCTCTTAATGAAATGGAAACGGTTCTAACAGAGAGATACGGTATGAAAATTAACAAAACTAAAACTAAAGTTCTAGTTTGCAAAGGTGGGGAAAATAAATCAAAAACAAGAATACAAATATTTAACACAAACTTACAAGAGGTTAAAGATTTCTGCTACCTAGGAAGCCAAATAACGCAAGATGGGAAAAGCACAAAAGATATAAAACAAAGATTAGCACAAGGTCGTGCTACATTTAACAAGAAAAAGCAACTATTGTGCTCAAAGACCACAAACATAGAAACAAGGAAAGATTGCTTAAAACATATGTGTGGAGCACAGCACTGTACGGCTGTGAAGCCTGGACAGTAGGAGAAGCGGACAAGAAAAAGGTAGAAGCCTTTGAAATGTGGTGTTACAGGCGTATGATGAAGATATCATGGACAGACAAAGTTAAGAACGAAGAGGTACTAAAAATGGTAGGGGAAGAAAGAAATATGTGGAAAACAGTAAAACATAGGAGAGATAGGATGATAGGCCACATACTGCGGCATGAGGGAATAGTGCGGAATATTTTAGAAGCAGAGATAGGAAAAAAGAGAAGAAGAGGCAGGCCTAGATTAGACTACTGCACACATATAGTAAAAGATGTAGGCTGTAGAGGTTTCAGGGAGATGTGTAGGCTAGCCCAGAATAGAAATCAATGGAGGTACGCATCCAACCAATCCCAAGATGGATAAACTAATGACGAAAAGATAACTGTGCGTAAACATGATGATTATTATAAGTAACTACAAGAATTGGTTGGGCAATATTCTCGAATAATGTTAAGTGTATGAAAGGATTTACTAGAAAACCATTATTTCGGCAAATGTCTAAGTGTTGGGGGATCTTGGTAGCCACAGGTTGCTTAACCTCCTTCACTGAATCTCGGTAAAATAGGGTATAAAATTAGAAAACAATAGAAAGGGAACGAGCTGAATACACATACTCCCTGAAAAGAAGAAAAGAAGAAAAAGAAGAAAACCACCAAAAACGCAAAATCAAAGAAGCTGCCTATATAACCCTACATAAAAATAACTGCGTTGCAAACGAATCCGTGCCTTTCAGTAAACAATGGATTCCATTACTAAAAGAAATAACAAATGAAAATCAAATGCCCACAATATCTAGGTAGCATTGCAAGTTTTTCCTGGGTTTTCCTTGCAATATTAACATGAAATACAGCCTACATACATGATTTCTATTTATACACAAAATAACTAATTACATAAAAATAAGCATATTAACAATCCTTGTAAAACAGCATTGGTATCTGACAAGTATAAATCCACAATAAGGTTACCTCAAAACCATATAAATCTCCGTTGAACTGTATTGGTATCTGACAAGTGTAAACCCGCCATAGGGTCGCCTCAGATCCATATACAATCTTCATAGAACAACATTGGTATCTGACAAGTGTAAACCCGCCATAGGGTCGCCTCAGATCCATATACAATCTTCATAGAACAACATTGGTATCTGACAAGTGTGGTCGCCTCAGATCCATATACAATCTTCATAGAACAACAGTGGTATCTGACAAGTGTAAACCCGCCATAGAGTCGCCTCAGAACCATGTTAAAATCTACCAAAGAGGTAACTTAAATCATAATGAATTTTCCCCCTCAAAATAAATATAAAAAAAACGACTACTTAAGCCTTTCAATAATGCAATCGCACACTTCTTTAATAACCATCCTCTCAATTGTATAAATAGAAACATGTTAAAAAATGTTGGCTGAAATGCAGACACAAAAACGGTAGCAGTCTTTTGAAATGCTCCAGATGTATGAGGACGATAGCATGAACAGACAAAGATAATAACAAATAAGTTACAGAAATAGTATGGGAACAAGGATATCTGGGGAAAAAGAGAAATAGTAGGGCGGAATACGTTCTAAGGCATTTTTGGGGGAATAGTATGTGATATATTACAAGCAGAGATAGGAAAAAAGAGGTAGATGTAGACCTAGATCAGACAGTTATAGATGCAAACTGTGCATATTTCAGGGAAATCTGTAGGTTAGTTCAGAATAGGGAACAATGATGGTACGCGTCTAACCAGTTCTAGGACTGAAGACCTAATGATGATGATGAGTATTTAAAATGTTTTAATCATTTTCTTAATTCAACAAACGGAATAGTTTTATAAATAACAAATTCTTTTGTTTACATGTCAATTGAAAATATTACTATACTTTGTACATCACATGAGATGCACTCTGTTATAAAAAGCCAATTCTACTTGCTTTACATGATAGTTACACTTTACACGTCCGAATGAACGACACAAGTATGAAAATTATAACATTTTAGTATCATATGTGATACACAAATGTTTGAATTATATTACTGTGTACAACATATGCTACACAAGACAGACAAATCGTTAAGAATGCTAATAATAATGAATAAATAAAGTAGAATTACCTAAATTTTAGTAATAGGTACGGGTACAGCCTATTTTAAGTTTTGGATAAGTGTCAAGCAAGGTTAGAGAATAGGCTAACAAGATTTTAGGTAGGCCTTGGTCCACCCACTCCTTTGACTATGTGTTTAACTTTATGCCAATATCTCTGAGGTCCCCATGCATGCGTATAAGTTTATAGTCTGGTAATATTAGAGTAGTAAATACTAAATAAGTATTTGAATATAACTTCTAAAATGTTAAATTTCCTACTTGATTATGGAGTCCCACATTAACGTATTCCGTAATAATACTTTGTTTATCACAAGCTTATCAAATTGTCTTATCTTCTATTCAAATTTAAATCCTAATAACTTTTTTACTATCCCAAAAATCATAAATAAACTTTGTTTTCAACGAGTTTTAATACTAGAAATCCTATAGAGTAATTAATAATGGAATTTTGAGTATACCGTTTTCCGAATGGAAAAAATTCTTTGGTGATTAGTTTTTGATATAGTTACCTTTTGAAAAAGTCCTCCATTAAGTTTTTTGAACCATGGAATATTATTTGGCCATAAGCTAGTAAAATTATTTGATCAAAATAATTGTACAATTGAGAAGGAGGTTGGTGTATAGTAAACATAACTATTTTTCCAGATGCTGTTTTTGTTTGAAGATCTTTTATTACGGCTATTGCACTTGTCGTATCCAATCCTGTTGTAGGTTCGTCACAATACAATATCAGAGGATCAGTTAAAGTCTGAAATGTAAGAGATATAATTAAATCTAAATAATTTAATCAATTTCTTAAAAACAGTATTATTTGCCTGATTAATCTAAAGTGATATAATGACAAATACATTAAAACTAGTGATTCTAAAGTATAGGGTTAATTGTGCGTATTATGAATACCTAACTTTCAAAATTTAAATGCATCAATTAATACATGGGCAACTGTTTTTATTGTTAGTAAAGTTTTCTCGCAGCTACGATAACAAAAACGTATAGAACAGGTTAGAAAGAAAAAAATCACACCCATAAGAAATTTATATTATTTTTCGCATATAGACATTATATGGGTGTAGTATTGATAGACATAATACTTATACATTGGGTTAGTTACTTTATTTGATTATCTAACACTTTTTTACTAGCATTGATTATTTGAGAAATTACTGCAATCAGTAACTAATAATATTAAAGTGTCAATTAATTCACCAAACAAGAATATGCAAATGTACCAATTTTGACTGCAGTACCGTGTAGTTGTTGTCCACGGCTGATTTGGCAAAATATTCTTTAGTAAGTGTTGTTTAATGATGCATGCAGTTACAATTGCTGGTTTACATGCCTGTAGTAGTCTTTAGAAGGTGATTTCTTATGTTGAGATTATGTGGGTGCTTTTCTATTTAAATAGTTCCTTGTATAATTTTCGAGCTATAGCGTTCAATCTTAGCTAAAATTCTAGTAATCTTAAAGTCGATGTTGTGTCTTATATTGCGAACTGCTAAACTAAGGATGTTGTTTTTCAGTCTTCTTTACTGCGTTTTCTGTTTTTCGTTCCTAACACTAATTCTTCTGTTTGTTTGCTCAATGTAAAATGTGTTGCAGTCTGAGCAGGGTATATCACATACTCCTTGGTTTTTTGGTGGAATCTGGTATTTGGAATTCTTTAGGTTTGTGCTGACTTTTCTATATGTTGAATGTGGTAGCTATTTTGTGTTTCCTAACAATCTAATGATTCTATCTGTTATCCCTTTAATAAATGGTAAAATAATGTAGATAGTGGAGATGTCGTCTTCTTCGTTGACGACCTCTGCTAGTTTTTAGGATCGTGTAACTAATGTTTTTATAACAGAAGAGTTGTGTCAAATGATGATGTGATTTGATGTCTAAGTATCTATCCATGTGAGCTGACTTTCTGCAGACCACGTGTCTAAAGTGATCATTGTCTTTTTTTTCACTAATACATTCAGAAACGGTAATTGGTCGTTTTCTTCTACTTCCATATTAAACTTTATTTTCGGGTGGATACCATTAAAAAGTTCTAAAAAAGTATAGAGTTATTTTCTTCCAGGCCTCCATTTCACAAACGCGTGCTTAACATATTTTAGCCATAATTTGGTTTTAGAGATAACAATTTCTAATGCACGTATCTTAATATCTTCCATGAATAAGTTAGCAATCACTTAGCGCAGCTCCGCATGAAAGCAAATACATAAAATTGCGATAATAACCGGCCCTTAAATAACATCTCGCATAAAGATAACTTTCTTCGTTAAGTTACAATTAAAAATTTAGACAACGACAAAAACTTATAAATATCGTGTTTTGAAAATTACAATACACGATTGTTACATATATAATTTCTGTAATAAAAGTAGTACAAACATAATTAATGATCGGCGTAAACAATTAAGTATTAGAAGAGTAGCAAAAATATATAAAATGCAACAGTTGATTCAACTATGCATAATATTCACCCGTCAGATGAAGTATTTTACAATTTATTAATTGATGTCAAAGAATTGGCAACTTCGATTGATATTGAAACAAAATTGAAAGCAATGGCGTTTTAGATTAAGAAAAGTTAAAATGTATTCGTTACGAACATTGTCATAAACAGTTTGACAATGAAGAAGTAAAATTTAAAGTTAATTGTTTCTTTAGCGTACTTTATGTCGCTAATACAGAACGCTAACTTCCAAATTTAAAAATTAATTAATATCTACAACGGCTGAAGAAAACCAAATAACCGTACAATTTCCATAGAGTACGACTTATTCAAACTAATACTGTGTCACGGAAAATTTAAGTCAAGTTGACGACCACTAGAAAAGTGCTTAGGTAGCGGCTTTTGGGTTGGGGGTGGTGACAACTTTTGCTCCGGCTTAGTCAGGGTGAGACTCTAATTCAGGGTAGATCAGAAAATGTACTGCACAGATTATATTAATAAGGGTTAGTATTGAATCAGAACCTGGACAGGGAATGCCAAGGCGCCAGGAACTGATAACAATTAAGGAGCGTATGAAACCTAAAGTCCTAGTTCCAACAGACTTCGAAGGAACCCCCTTCCAGATCATAAATATAAAACACGCAACTTCACAAAACTATCTTTAATATCGCATCGGAACACAAAAACAATTAATAACAAAAATTCCAAATACCAGTGGAATTTCAATATTGCATCAATTATGATTAACACAAGAATAGAAAATACAAAATTAGTAAATATTACCGTAAGGAACCCCGCACGAGTGCATATCAGGGAAGAAGAACTTTTAATTTCTCACTCACTTTAAAGTTATTTATTACTCACGTACTCATATACCCTTGGCCAAGAAAGCATGTAGTAGTACGTAAAATTCACCATAAATTAAGTGCTAGGTGTTTTAACCTCAATTTCAAATAAGCACCTCGTGGGAGCAATCTCTAACAATAGTGTAAATATTAGATACCTTAACGTACTGTTGAAATATTTCATTAATAATCTTAATAAATCACCCTAGGCCGTAAAGAGGGTGCCTAGAAATATACTAAAAATTTGTTTTAAATATTAAATTTTGTACATCAGTATTACTAAATTTTGAATGAAGTAGAGGTACTTCCTATGAACAGCAATGCCTCAAATTATTAATATTAAGTACTAATAAAGAAAAATAATAAAACCAAAATGGCACAAAATAAGCACAAACATTAACAAATAATAATACATGGAATAATCTTACTCAATGATTAGCTTCTGTACGTAGTTATCTCACATCAAAGGTCGTCGAAGTCCTAGGCTGCTGGAATGGTAACCCAGAGTAACGACAGCTGGTGAGCAACGCCAATGAATGATAAATAATAAAGTTGTTAGTGCGACAACGTTCTTGAGATAAGGGAGACAGGAGCATAACCAGAATGAAGAGCATACGTACAACGCACAATGAGAAGGCGTAGGAAGGAAAAAGAAGATGAAGAAGAAGGAGAAGGAGGAGAAATCAAGTTGCAAACAAAAATTGAGATATTAATTACCACGTAAGTGGGTCAATTAAATGTGCACTAACTGATTTAGAGATAACAGGACGTTACAATATTTAGATTTCAATAACGAACATCTGCACCTAGAAAAATTAAAATAATAAAATTTAATCTATTTTAATTCATACCAATTATGGACGGTGATGATGAATTTAAATCCACTACAATTGAAAATCGAAGCTTGCAAAAGGTATTCTAAAACCATAAAACCAAAATTGCCAAACTTCAATAATTATTTGTCGGTACTACCTAAATCCGTAATTAATACGTTTATATGGGCAGAATCCAACTTTCACCAACAACGACCAAATTAATATGCCTTTTATCCACAAGGACAAAAGCAAAGTACAACTTATTATCATATTTGTAATTTCCAATGCAGATAAGTAACGTAAATTTGAGTATACGGCAATAACTTGTAATTATGAAGGTTAACACAAATGAAGCACAAAGGTAACAACGATATAGATAGCAGGGCAATGCTATCAGCAGACAATTGAATTTAGAAATATTATATAAATAGAATGCTGACACAGAAGTGTCGACTGGAAGGTTACACCTGACGTACTTATAAATGAATTTGTTAAAAACAAAACAAAGAAAATAAATTTTATGGAATAATAATTCTTTTAATTATTATATGCATTTATAGTTGTATGGGGATTACACGTTATATATAAAATTATTAGGTGTTTTAGTTATAATAATATATAATATGCTCTTGAAAAGGCGCTATAGCAACTACTTGCCCGACGGAGTATTTGAAGGGGGCGCGAGTTACATATCCTCTATATTAGAATACATATAAGAATAAATGTAATTATTATGTCTTTCCAATAGCATGTTGAATTGTATTAAATGAAGGTTATAATTAAAGGTTAATCACAGTTCATGTCAGAAATAAGAAAATAAACGACTACTTTGTATTCCAGACGCAACCTGTTACTGCAGGTGCAGAAACAATGAACTGCAATAAAGCAGTTTTAATTAAAATAACTTAGAATAAAACATTGTTGTTACATACTAAATTCCTCATAAGGTAAATAGTATGTCTACTCTACCTTATCGGCGGCAGTTCCTCGAAAGATTATGAGGGGTTCCTGTTTGACGTTTAAGCCCAGGGTAAAAAGGATGTTAAATGGCTTTGAGAGAAAAAGGTCCCTCTAAAGAGATCTTCGTCAGCTAAGCTTCTTCAACTTAGGGCAGAGCTATGAGCTAGGGTCGTAAGATGGTATACGATAAAAAAGAAATTTTATTGGACGCCACCGTATCTTAATGAATGTTATAATAAGAATCTATCCGAAAATCAAATACGGAAATCTTCGAAAGAAAAAAAAACTTAAAACGAGCAACATATAAAAAAAATACTTACTTTGGACTCTGCAATCTGGAATAGGAACTACGATCTCGTACTATCTGAAAATTTAACCACATCTAAACATTTTTAAGCTAGGGCTACATTAGAGCCTAGTCACTTTATCACCAAAAATAGATTATAAATAGATCCACTAGTCAAAATTATACTTCAAAAAAAATTTTAAATTCAACACCAATAATATCTTTCTTCAATACAAAAATTTCATAAGTGTGGTTGTTGGCTTCTATAAAAAAAATTATTGATGACTTCAATAAAAGAAAGCTTTAGACAACTTATCATTCTTTTTATTAATTTAAAAAAATATATATACATTGTTTGTACAAAATTATCTGTATGGAGACTTTCAAAACAATTTCTTTATTACGATTTAACATTGATCTCTGAGTATTTATGGGACATTTTTAGTTGCATAAGTTACATAAATTCTTTATAAGAAATATATGATTTTCATTTTTATGTTACAGTTTAATCGTGATACTTGAATAGGATCCTGTTCAGTTTACAAAAATTAATTTAAAAGCTCAAAAATTTTTTTTTGTAGATTATAGAACAGCAAGATTTGCACTTTCCTACAAGATGATGTGAGAGCAGGGGTTACATAAATACTGTGAGGAGCCCCTGATCCTCAGTCAGTCTTCAAACTTCATAGCTTTAACATTGTTGGTAGTTTATGCTACTCATTGGTAATTATTGATTATTAAAATATTAACTTTGACTTTTTTGTCAACTAAATTAAGTCACGTTAATGAACATAACGTACAAGTTGTTATAAAAAAAATAAAAACATTTTTGTAATTACTGTATTTAAATAAAATTGATAGGAGTGTTTTTGGTAATAAATATTTAAAAAAAAGTTCCTAAAGGCCCAAAACCTATCTGGCGCAGTCAGAACGGATTCCGGAACGGCAGTAGCGATTCTAAAATCAAAGAACTAGTAACCGTGAATTTCAATTGTTCACTGGAACAGAACACAAAGATTGGACAAAGTACAGAATTGACCGAATCCAATACAGAAGGAAGGCTATGGAACTGGCATTCAAATTATTGAGTACCTATAGTTTATTTTCCTTACCATTTTTTTTCAATTGTATATTGATATTAGCAAGTAAGATTTGAAATAAAAGAATTTTTATATACACATTTTATGTACAATTTATTACTGAACAAATTATTCAGCAAAAGTTTTAGCTTGATGAGATTATAACAAAGATTTATAATTATACACATTTTATGAGATAGTTATTCAGCAGAAATATGAAATTGATAGAATTATAGCAGAGGTTTATAATCACACACAATCCAAGTAGCAGTAAGTGATTCTTTGAATAACTTTAATGCAAACTTGACTAAGGTAACAGAGAATAAATAATTTATAAAAATGAATTCTGAAAACTTAAGGTTATATTTAGATTCAATTCCAGTGTACGATTGTAGTCAAGCTTTGTTAGGTATATTTATTACCCCGCGCGAAACATTTCTGAAGTCCTTTTACAAACAAGGGCGCCTTGAAAAGAATATGTGGCTTTCAAGATTAATCCTAAGTAAATTAACGGGCAGAGCATTGACCTTAATAGCGAGTAGAGATAATCTAACTAATTAGGAGGGTTCTAAAAAGATATTAATCGCGTATTTCGGCGACCAGCGCAATATCAAATGCCTTATTAAAGACCTAATGAATTTAAGAATGAAAAATAATCAATCACCGTATCAATTTGGTATGCGGTGTCAAGACGTAAGAAGTTTAATTTTTACCAAACTGAAATTAAAACAACGGGATCACAACGTACGTTTAACTAAAACTAAAATGTACGACGAAATGACCTTAGATACGTATATAAACGCGTTACCAGAGCGGTTATCGAATAAACTAAGATTTAGAAATTCCCAGAACTTAGAAGAGGCGATGAATTTAATTATGGAGGAAGAAAACGTAATGTACAGGGTGGGCCAGGAATTCGTTAACATTTAAATCTTGAATCCTACAAAAACACGTGCAGCGCGGGGCGCGAGGAGGGGTCCTGCCGCTAGCTCGTTTTTCGGAAATTTAGTTGCAATGGATCGCTTCACGGGACCGCAGCGCGCTTTTTGTGTGAAACAGTTTTACTTAAACAATAGATTGCTTATTACTGTGAGACGCTTATTTCGCGTTGAATACGATTCACGCGTCTTAAGTCAGTGTCCGAGTGCACCTTTAATAAAGAAATGAGTGAAAAAGTTCGAGAAGACAGGATCAACACTAAATGTAAAGCAAACCGGCGGCCCACGGACTTCTCGGAACGAAGAGAACGTGCAGCAAGTTTCTGCTTCTGTTTGACGTCATCCAGATTTGTCGACGCGCATACGTTCGGCTGAATTAGGATTATCCCGCACATCATTACGCCGTATATTGAAACTAGATTTGAAATTACATCTATATAAGATCCAGATAGTGCAAAAACTAAAACTCAATGATTTAAATTTGCGTAAGTCGTATGCCAAAACGATGTTAAATCGTTTTAGTGAGTTTAACGTCTTATTCTCCGACGAAGCCCATTTCCACCTCAACGGACACGTAAACAAACAGAATTGCAGGTATTGGAGCAGTGAAAATCCAAAACAGAAACACGAGAGGCCACTTCACTCTCCTAAGGTGACTGTTTGGACTGCAATTTCAGCCAAAGGAATTATTGGACCCTACTTTTTCGAAGATTCTCGCGGCCGCTCAGGTACTGTTAATTCTGCTGAGTATGTGAAAATGTTGCGGGAGTTCTTGGCACCTATGTTACTGGAATTTGCTGGCTACAATCGTCACACATGGTTTCAGCAAGATGGAACCACTTGTCACACATCTAACGAGTCCCTACCGGTAGTCAAAGAAATATTTCCGGAAAAACTGGTTTCCAGACGAGGCGACATCCCATGGTCACCCAGGAGCCCTGATCTGTTGCCAGCAGACTTCTTCTTATGTGGTTATTTGAAGAGTCGTGTGTACGTGGAAAAACCAAATACACTACGACAGTTTAAAGAAAAAATTAGCGTAGAAATGTTGGCGATCTCGCGGTCTCTTTGCCGACGAGTATTTGAAAATTTTGTTACGCGTTTAGAAGAGTGCAAAACTCAAACCGGCGGACATTTAAATGACATTATTTTTAAAAAATAAATTCCCATTAACTAGTTTTCATATAAATAAATAATTTTGAGAATAAGTTATGTGGTTTTCTTATACGAATTTTTCAAATGTTAACTAATTCGTGGCCCACCCTGTATTATAGAAACAGGATTCACAACCCTTACGTTAAAAAAAAAATACCTACTAAATAAAACTATACAAGCGGCAAGACCAATACCAACATAACCCAAATTTACATCATTTAACACACCGACAAATCATTTGAGAATTAATAATTTAAACTTTAATAATATAAATTTCAACAATCAATTCCGACAATTTTTCAAACCAACATTAAATTCGACTTTTACAAAACCTACATTTACACCCAAGTTTAATCAGATGGCAAATCGAACATGGCAAACATTCGGCGTAAATTCTAACATAAACACACCCAGGATGAACAATAACAACAACTCCAATAATTATTACAAACCAACCCCTATGGATACGTCATCTGGTAACATCAGATAGTACACTAAAATATCTCAAATTAGACCGGACTATACACAAAAACGAAACTTCACTTCCAAGGAACTGTTTCACTAAGAAGTAGAAGATTTCAACAGTAGTGGGATAGGGCCAGTCCTAATTCAAAACGTGTTCAGACGTATTTTCCATATGTAAAATACACGTGCACCGTTTTGAATTATGATCAGCCTTATATAATTTCAATGTAAAATAGTTGTGAAAACATTTCAATGTAAAATGGTTGTGAAAACATGAGTTCTTATATACTTTTAATGTAAAATACTTGTGGGCACGTTTTGAATTAGGATCGGCTTTATATTAGTTTCAATGAAACATACTTCAAAACACACGTATGTTGAAAAATGTAAGTGCAGAGAAAAATGTGTGTAGCTGTTTTGAATTCGGTTTTCTAGCGAGAAGTTACACGTGCACCGTTTTGAATTAGGATCGGAGTTATATACTTTTAATGTAAAATGTGAAAACCTGAATTCTTATATACTTTCAAATGTAAAATACTTGTGGGCACGTTTTGAATTAGGATCGGCTTTATATTACTTTTAATGGAACATACATACTTCAAAACACACGTATGTTGAAAAATGTAAGTGCAGAGAAAATATGTGTAGATGTTTTGAATTTGGTTTTCTATCGAGAAGTTATAAAGTATGACAGATGCAAAATATCGCATTCAAGTCAATTGTGTTTAATTAAAGTGAATTCTGATTTATGTTTTTTATTTATGTTTAGAGGCTGCAAATACACATGGGCCGGTTTCAATTCAAAATGTGTTCACTCTTGTGATAGGTTGAAAAGTGGGTTGGCAAAGTACGCAGATGGTGGTAATCTGCTATGTAAGGAGATTGCTCCTAATATTAATTTAATTAGTCGAAGTTTACTGCATATATTTACATACAAACATGTATATAATTGATATTCAGGGATTTAAATACAAGAAAAACGAGTTTGTGTGTAAAGAAATTGCGGTTTTGGACTTGTTGAAAGGTGTTGTTTGGCATCAAATTTTTAAACTGCCAATGCAGTCCAGTTGTTTAAGCCAAGATCATATAAAACATAACGACTGGGTGACAAAGAATATTCATGGTCTTTCTTGGGATGAATCTTCATCGGCTGGAATAGTGTTATCATATATAACGCTTTATTTAAAGCAAATTATCCTACCCGGTGAAGAAGTATTTGTGAAGGGTCTAGAAAAGAAGAAATTGATTGAAACCTATCTAATGCAAAACGTTGTAACTGATATGCTTGCACTAGGTTGTCCTAAGATATCGGAGTTAAAAATCAACAACCGTTTAAAATATAACATCCATTGTTGTAGACACAGCAATAATAATCTGCAATGCGCAAAACAAAATACCTTGTTATTAAAAGAATGGCTTGATAATAATAAAAAACAATAGAAAGATTGTGTGTGTATTATTTATTTTAATATAATTTTACAATGTTAGCCGAAGCAAATTATCCGACCCGGTAAAGAAGTATGTGTGAAGGGTCTAGAAAAGAATAAGAAATAGATGGAAACCTATCTATTGCAAAACAAAATCCTTTGTTATTAAAAGAATGGTTTGATAATAATAAAAAACAATAGAAAAGATTGTGTCTGTATTATTATTGTAGTCAGTAAGAAATCTTTAATGCTGATGTCTGCAGAAAAAAACAATTAAACTCAGACAGCACGAATGGGACTCTCAACCCTGAAAGCAATTATAATTGATCAACGCAATAGCTCTTTACTGGTTTTACACCATTTAACAAATTGTACAGATATCTCGAAAATTTTGCCAAAGACAGACAGACAAATAGACAAACAGACAGACTGACTGCACCAATTTTCTCATTCTCGCTTTTAAAGAATAACAAGTCGTAGTTATTAAATCGCGAACTCAGTTTATCTGCAAGAAATATATAAACGAGAAAATTTATGAAACATCAAAAAAACTAGAAATAAATCTATTGAAATATATGCTAACGTTGCAATTGGTGGATCTGCTCACGGAGTAAACAATTTTTGCAAGCACTTCATTTGGATTGACTATAAACTACTCAATAATTTTTAACCTAAGCACTATCATTATTCTTTCCTGACAAGGGCAATTTTAAAAAGTTTTCATTTTGATTTGTTCTATAGAACACAACTACAACTTGACAATAAAGATTGAGCGATTATCACACACATATCTTGAGTATATATAAAGATATTAAACAACAAGAACAGCAGAAAATTCAACCCATGTCAGACAGCTTTTTTTCTTGTCAACGATAGTCTAGTCTAATGCTTCTTCAGCATTTGCATTTCCATAGTTACGTACTGAAGGCAACTCTGCAATTTTAGATCACATGCATTTCTAATTTCAATTGCAAAAAATATAAAAGCATCTATTTGAAATGCATTTCTAACTTTAATCGCAAAAAATGAGAGCATCTATTCGAAATATGCACTCAGATTAAAAGTCAAAAATTGTTTTACACCGTTCTGTAAACTGAGACTACGTAGTTATTAAATCGGGAGTAATGTGAAATGAAACACACAATGTATTTTTCTTTATTGTAATTTATAAAATACATATATATATATATATATATATATATATATATATATGTTATGTACTCTAGAATAAACATACTATAATTCACTTAAGTTCCCAAATATAAAGAACAGTTCTAACTCATTCCAACTCTGAACGGTAAAAAATATTGCATTATCAGTTCTATGAGGGCTGTCTTCTTCATCTTTGACGCGCGGTCGTTTCTGGTTGTTCTTCTTCTTCGTGTTCACTAAAAAAAGATTCAAATGAATATTAGATCAAGTAAATACATTAAGAAAATTAAATCCATATATTAAGCTAACGAATACATACTCTGTATTGGTGTCATCAGGTCGTACGTTGCAATTGGTGGATCTGCTCACGGCGTCAACGATTTTTTTCTCCAGTACTTAATTTGGATTGACTATAAACTACTCAATAATTTTAACCCAATCACTATCATTATTCTTTCCTGACAAGAATAATTGATTTGTTCTATAGAACACACAACTACAACTTGGCAATAAAGATTGAACGATTATCACACACACACATATCATGAGTATATAAGGATATTAAACAACAAGAACAGCAGAAAATTCAACTCATGTTAGCAAGAATTTAATGCTAAGATATTGTCTAGATAGCAATTGTAGAAATATGAAATCTATAGAAAATTTAATAAAGCCAGTCATGTATAAATTTTTTTAATGCTGACATCTACAGAAAAATAAAAAGCGAGAAATTTAATGCTAACATCAGCAGAATAAATCCACTTAGTCAGCATTAATGGAGGACCGGTCTGGCTTCGAAACGGTGCACGCGTATATACTATATTTTAAAATTAAAGTTGTCAATTGCAAAACAAAAAAAATTAAATTTTACCTAGAAACCATTTGAAATATTTACTTTTTTTCAGTACAACTGAAAGAACTTGACTTTTATACATTTTTTAATCGATATCAGACAATAGCAGCAATGTTTAATTATATAAGACAAACATGATGTGTTTACTATTAAACAAAACAAAATTGTTCTTAATCCAAGTGATGATAAAAGAATTCTTAGTACCTCAACCACTGATACTAACTATTGCCTATTTTTGTAGTATTGATTACAAAAATTACATACGGCAGTGAGTACTGTGTTAAAAATTGTTTTCGTTGCAGAAAGTAACATCAATACCCGTCAATATTACTGTATTAGTCGATTAAGGCATGAGTTAATTTTTTACTACATTTCTTTTTATTTACTTAGGGCAATGCATAGAAGAAGTTTGAATTGGCAACATTTTTTTATAATAAAATAAACCTTGATACAAAATCACATTCAGTTTTACTGAAAAGTAAATCGGCGGAGATTGCTAACTATACAGTGTTATAATATTTTTATATATCTGTGTGAATAAACTCACAAAGCGCCAAATGAGCTGTTTGTCTAACTGATTTTTTTACATAAAGCGATTGACATTTATTTCAAACAAGTATTTATTAAGGTCATATAAAAGATCAAAAGTTTTATCAGATAAATAACGTTGTGTAATTTAAATTTCATTACGTAGCATTCGTTGAATTTTAAAAAATTATTTTATACCTCCATCATGAGTTAGTTTTACTACGTGCTATAATTAATCCTTTAACTGATGAAGAAATGAATTGCTTCAACAAAGTTTTATGGAAAATGTCATGCGTTGCACATTGCATATTCTATAGTGCGTGTAAATTAATAAACAACATTAGCGGTTTAATCTGAGACATTTTTTCAAAACTTGCTTTAATTTTTATTAAAAATTTTTATATGTTGCCATAAAAAATAGCGCTGTAATGATAGTGTATTTTCTGTACACACAGCATAAATCAAAGGTCGTATAAAAAAAAACATTTGATTACTATACTGCAAGCAATCAAATGTTTTCAGTAAAAGCAGCTGAATGAAAAATGATGGTGTATGCTAATTCATTTACAGTTGTTTTGCTTTTGTCAGATGATATTTTTGTATAAATAGTAAATAAAGCTGTACATATATTAAGTAGTGTATTGATTTGTATAGAATCATGAATTCTGAAACCGTGGCCGAGATTAGTAGCGCTATTTTGAAATTAACTGTGAAATGCGTGAATCTAATCAGATCAGTCGATGCAATAACAAAACACATTATAATTATCAAAGCAAATATTAGTATATTGAAGCTTGCTATTAGAAATAAGATATACGAAGACAATCGTCAGGGAAATCCTAGTAGGCTGGAATCTAATTTGGCACATCTTAAAAGTTTCCTTGTACGATTGAGGCACTTGAAACGCTCTTTGGAATATCAAGAAAAGGTATTGATGCAACGCTTTCTAGAGGTCATATTCGAAAAAATTTGATTTGGCATGATGTACAATCATGTTTTGGAAGTCAAATAATTTCGGGACTTATTACCAATTTAAGTTATAGAGATCCTTTAGTGAACTTAGAAAAGGCGTTCGCTACTTTTAAACGCAAGATTGTTGTTTGCTTAAAAAAGTCAATGTTGAAAGTTAATGTAATATTGACCGCTAACTTTGTTAAGCCTACAACTGGCGAAATAGATTTGAAGAGGTTTCCTACTGCAAATCGTCACATCGATATAAATACCAATCTCAAGCGGTGGTATAAGGAGAACGTATTAGACAAGATTTCGAAGCGATTAGAGGAATTTAGCGAAAAGGATTCAGGTTGGGCAATCCAAGAAGTTTTACACTTGAAGGTAAATATAAACAATCATGATCCACTTAAAGGAGGGTGTTCAACGTTTGTTCCGGTTCCGGACTTACAGTTACAAGGATTTTTGCTTAAACGTATGGATGTAATCAGCTTTCGTGACAGCGGTACTATCATAAACAATACCACAATGTTTCTTGATTTTATATTAAAAGTTCCTTTCAAAGCAAGTGGAGCCCTCGACATTCAAACATAGAAGTATTTATTAATTGTATTTAATAAATCCTGATTAAAAAAAAGTATTATGATAGTTGCTCAATCAAAAGTGAAAGAGGATATAGTAAATGAACTTTATAAACCAGCAAGAATAAAGTTCAAGAGACGCAAAGTGATAGTAAAAGGTTTAAATGACCTTTTTCAGACCCATTTGATTGAAATGCTACCATATTCGCAAGCAAACAAAGGATTTAAATACATTTTAGTAGTTATTGATTGTTTCTCCAAATACGTATGGGCTGTACCACTTAAAAGTAAAACGGGTATTGATATTACTGCTGCAATGAAAACAATTTTAAATAAATTTACAAATCCACCAAGAAATTTGCAGTCTGATTTTGGTAAAGAATATTATAACAAACACTTTCAATCCTTAATGCAGACATATGGCATAAACCATTATAGTGTTTTTTCTACAAAGAAAGGATGCATTGTGGAACGTGTAATTAGAACTTTAAAGGGAAAAATGTGGCGCTTGTTTAACCTGAACGGTTCTTACAATTGGATAAAAAAATTAAGCGATATTGTGAAACAATACAACAATACAGTTCACAATACTATCGGAGTCAAACCTGTAAAAGTTGATAAATCAAATGAAAAAACTTTTCTTAAATCATCATTTACCCACATCAAACTTGCAACCAAAATACCAAAATTTTCAATTAAAGACAGTGTGAGGATTAGTAAACACAGGGAAGCATTTACGAAAGGTTACACGCCAAACTGGTCAAATGAAATTTATAAGATTAAAAAGGTAAACGTAACCAATCCGACAACATATATATTAGAAGATCAAGACGAAAAAGGAATCAAAGGTGCATTTTATGAAATGGAGTTGCAAAAGGTTAAACATCCAGGAATTTACCTGGTAGAAAAAGTCCTAAGAAAGAGTGGAAATAAAGTCTTTGTAAAATGGTTAGGCTTCTCTAACGTACACAATAGCTGGATCGATAAAAATAATGTTTGCTAGAAGTTGTTATAATAATAGTTAATAAGGCTAACATTGTAAAATTATATTAAAATAAATAATACAGACAAAATCTTTCTATTGTTTTTTATTATTATCAAGCCATTCTTTTAATAAAAAAAAGGTATTTTGTTTTGCGCTTTGCAGATTATTATTGCTGTGTCTACAACAATGGATGTTATATTTTAAACGATTGTTGATTTTTAACTGCGATAGCTTAGGACAACCTAGTGCAAACATATCAGTTACAATGTTTTGCATTAGATAGGTTTCAATCAATTTCTTCTTTTCTAAACCCTTCACAAATACTTCTTTACCGGGTCGGATAATTTGCTTCAAATAAAGCGCTATATATGATAACACCATTCCAGTCGTTGTTTCTACAATCGTCAGGACTGCATTTATTTAATTAAAATGTAAAATGAATAGTGAAATACTGAACGTGCGTGAAAAAGTTTACTTCGACAATGAAATTGTTAATATTGAAAAAAAAACATACTCATCAACCTTATGCTAACACATCTTTAAGCAATAACAAACTGGATTTTTTGTTAAACAGAACGGTTACTAGTACTATTTTTTCTCTACAATACATTTATGCTAATATAGTTCAACTCGGGTAGATTGAAAGGTATCCTATTTTTAGATAAATCCAAAACGAAAAACTGCGTACTTGTGCAGGTATAAACATAACACTGAAGTTTTTATAACTAAAAAACATTATATGTTAATCGAGATAAAATAAATTGCATTCTTTATTTGAGCCAGTGGTTGAAGCTTTACAAGTCATTTCTGAGTGTATAGTTATACCCCAAGGTTTTAGTATCAATGGTTGAGGTACTAAGAATTCTTTTATCATCACTTTGATTAAGAACGATTTTCTTTTTGTTTAATAGTAAAGACATCATGTTTTGACTGATCTAATTAAACATTGCTGTTTCTGTACAGTCTGTTTATAAAACAAAGCATTCTTATAATCATCAAAAGAAATTTGCTTAATACTTGCTAAGGAAGATCCCTTTGACTTTTTTTATTATCCTATCCTGAACTCTGTAAGTGTACATTTTAGATCTAAGCCCTACAAACTCTAGCATGGTGTCATCTAAAAAATTCTAATTCTCCATATGGAAGACATTCAGACATTGCAGCCCCATATAAATTATTAACATAAAAATACATTAAATATTTAGAATTAATATTCTGTTTTTTAATGCAATTGGAATTGTATCGTAATACTGAATCAAAATGTGAATAGCTATAAAGTCCGAAACGGGAACAAACGTTGAACACACTCTTTAAGCAGATCATGATTGTTTATATTTACCTTCGAGTGTAACACTTCACTGTTTAATTTAAAATACCACTACCAACTTCAGTCATTAGCTAAATTACTTTATACATAAATATGTTCTGATGTAATCAAAATAGCTATAAAATTAGACATTTGCAATTTTTCAAAAAAATAAAGCAAATTCGAAATCTTGCCTTAACAAAGCACGTTCATCAGCAGAAAAATTAATACTGAATTTTAATTTCCAATAACAACAATCTCACATCATTTTTCATTCAGCTGCGTTAAGGAAAAAATTTGCTTGCTCGCGCCAAAGCAATTCGCATGCAAGCATTTTTCCATATTTACATACTGAAGGCAACTCTGAAAACATTCTGCAGTTTTATCATAATATAATTACGTCGTGCAATTTTTAATTTATTGGAAGAGATGGATTTAATCTCAGTAAATTTTAATAATGATACAATTTTCCCAAAATGTTGCTTCAATTAAAAAATTCCTAAAGATTTGAGTATCCCAGAAAAAATCTGCATCAAACTCATGCGTTTTGTTTGTTTAACTAAAAATTTAGTGAAAAAATAACTTTAATTTATACAAAAATATCAATGTGAAATATTTTCTTTTCAGTAAAACTGAATGTGATTTTGTATTAAGGTTTATTTTATTTTTAAAAAATGTTGCCAAGCGTTTTTCTTGTTTCATGTCGTCCTGCAAATAGAATATGCAATGTGCAACGCATGACATTTTCCAAAAAACTTTGTTAAAGCAATTCATTTTTTCATCAGTTAAAGGATTAATTATAGCACGTAGTAAAACTAACTCATGATGGAAGTATAAAATAATTTTTTAAAATTTAACGAATGCTACGTAATGAAATTTAAATTGCACAACGTTATTTATATGATAAAACTTTTGGTCTTTTATACGACCTTAATAAATACTTGTTTGAAATGAATGTCGATCGCTTTAAGTGAAAAAATCAGTTAGCCAAACCGCTCATTTGGCGCTTTGTGAGTTTATTCACACAGATATATAAAAATATTATAACACCGTATAGTTAGCAATCTCCTCCGATTTACTTTTCAGTAAAACTGAATGTGATTTTGTATCAAGGTTTATTTTATTATAAAAAAATGTTGCCAATTCAAACTTCTTCTCTGCATTGCCCTAAGCGAATAAAAAGAAACGTAGTAAAAAATTAACTCAT
The DNA here is from genome assembly GCA_036346225.1 of Platerodrilus igneus. Taxonomy (NCBI): domain Eukaryota; kingdom Metazoa; phylum Arthropoda; class Insecta; order Coleoptera; family Lycidae; genus Platerodrilus; species Platerodrilus igneus. The sequence continues at coordinate 1,258,086 of JARFIW010001233.1, forward strand.
GCTTTAATCGACTAATACAGTAATATTGACGGGTATTGATGTTACTTTCTGCAACGAAAACAATTTTTAACACAGTACTCGCTGTCGTATGTAATTTTTGTAATCAATACTACAGAAATAGGCAATAGTTAGTATCAGTGGTTGAGGTACTAAGAATTCTTTTATCATCACTTGGATTAAGAACAATTTTGTTTTTGTTTAATAGTAAACACATCATGTTTGACTAATCTAATTAAACATTGCTGTTTCTGTACAGTCTGATATCGATTAAAACAATGTATAAAAGTCAAGTTCTTTCAGTTGTACTGAAAAAAGTATGCAATTTTTTTTCAGAAAACGATGCAAATTTTTATTTTTTTCTAACAGGTCAGTTTATTATTTAATATAAATACTTCACGTAGATTTTACCAACAGTATAGAAAAAAAGTCTATGATATCGATAAACAAAAAGGATAAAAGTCAAGTTCTTTCAGTTGTACTGAAAAAAAGTAAATATTTCAAATGATTTCTAGATAAAATTTAATTTTTTTTGTTTTGCAATTGACAACTTTAATTTTAAAATATCGTATATACGCGTGCACCGTTTCGAAGCCAGACCGGTCTTTCATTAATGCTGACTAAGTGGATTTATTTATTATTCTGCTGATGTTAGCATTAAATTTCTCGCTTTTTATTTTTCTGTAGATATCAGCATTAAAAAAATTTATACATGACTGGCTTTATTAAATTTTCTATAGATTTCATATTTCTACAATTGCTATCTAGACAATACCTTAGCATTAAATTCTTGCTAACATGAGTTGAATTTTCTGCTGTTCTTGTTGTTTAATATCCTTATATACTCAAGATATGTGTGTGTGTGATAATCGTTCAATCTTTATTGCCAAGTTGTAGTTGTGTGTTCTATAGAACAAATCAAAAATAAAAACCTTTTTTTTTTTAAATTATCCTTGTCAGGAAAGAATAATGATAGTGATTGGGTTAAAATTATTGAGTAGTTTATAGTCAATCCAAATTAAGTATTGGAGAAAAAAATCGTTGACGCCGTGAGCAGATCCACCAATTGCAATGTACGACCTGATGACACCAATACAGAGTATGTATTCGTTAGCTTAATGTATAGATTTAATTTTCTTAATGCATTTACTTGATCTAATATTCATTTGAATCTTTTTTTAGTGAACACGAAGAAGAAGAACAACCAGAAACGACCGCGCGTTAAAGATGAAGAAGACAGCCCTCATAGAACTGATAATGCAATATTTTTTTTACCGTTCAGAGTTGGAATGAGTTAGAACTGTTCTTTATATTTGGGAACTTAAGTGAATTATAGTATGTTTATTCTAGAGTACATAACATTATTATATATATATATATATATATATATTATAAATTACAATAAAGAAAAATACATTGTGTGTTTCATTTCACATTACTCCCGATTTAATAACTACGTAATCTCAGTTTACAGAACGGTGTAAAACAATTTTTGACTTTTAATCTGAGTGCATATTTCGAATAGATGCTCTCATTTTTTTGCGATTAAAGTTAGAAATGCATTTCAAATAGATGCTTTGATATTTTTTGCAATTGAAATTAGAAATGCATGTGATCTAAAATTGCAGAGTTGCCTTCAGTACGTAACTATGGAAATGCAAATGCTGAAGAAGCATTAGACTAGACTATCGTTGACAAGAAAAAAAGCTGTCTGACATGGGTTGAATTTTCTGCTGTTCTTATTGTTTAATATCTTTATATATACTCAAGATATGTGTGTGATAATCGCTCAATCTTTATTGTCAAGTTGTAGTTGTGTTCTATAGAACAAATCAAAAATGAAAACTTTTTTTAAAATTGCCCTTGTCAGGAAAGAATAATTTCATAATTTCATAAATTTCCTCGTTTATATATTTCTTGCAAATAAACTGAGTTTGCGATTTAGTAACTACGACTTGTTATTCTTTAAAAGCGAGAATGAGAAAATTGGTGCAGTCAGTCTGTCTGTTTGTCTATTTGTCTGTTTGTCTTTGGCAAAATTTTCGAGATATCTGTACAATTTGTTAAATGGTGTAAAACCAGTAAAGAGCTATTGCGTTGATCAATTATAATTGCTTTCAGGGTTGAGAGTCCCATTCGTGCTGTCTGAGTTTAATTGTTTTTTTCTGCAGACATCAGCATTAAAGATTTCTTACTGACTACAATAATAATACAGACACAATCTTTTCTATTGTTTTTTATTATTATCAAACCATTCTTTTAATAACAAAGTATTTTGTTTTGCAATAGATAGGTTTCCATCTATTTCTTATTCTTTTCTAGACCCTTCACACATACTTCTTTACCGGGTCGGATAATTTGCTTCGGCTAACATTGTAAAATTATATTAAAATAAATAATACACACACAATCTTTCTATTGTTTTTTATTATTATCAAGCCATTCTTTTAATAACAAGGTATTTTGTATTGCACATTGCAGATTATTATTGCTGTGTCTACAACAATGGATGTTATATTTTAAACGGTTGTTGATTTTTAACTCCGATATCTTAGGACAACCTAGTGCAAGCATATCAGTTACAACGTTTTGCATTAGATAGGTTTCAATCAATTTCTTCTTTTCTAGACCCTTCACAAATACTTCTTCACCGGGTAGGATAATTTGCTTCAAATAAAGCGCTATATATGATAACACCATTCCAGCCGTTGAAGATTCATCTCAAGAAAGACCATGAATATTCTTTGTCACCCAGTCGTTATGTTTTATATGATCTTGGCTCAAACAACTGGACTGCATTGGCAGTTTAAAAATTTGATGCCAAACAAAACCTTTCAACAAGTCCAAAACCGCAATTTCTTTACACACAAACTCGTTTTTCTTGTATTTAAATCCCTGAATATCAATTATATACATGTTTGTATGTAAATATATGCAGTAAACTTCGACTAATTAAATTAATATTAGGAGCAATCTCCTTATATAGCAGATTACTACCATCTGCGTACTTTGCCAACCCACTTTTCAACCTATCACAAGAGTGAACATATTTTGAATTGAAACCGGCCCATGTGTATTTGCAGCCTCTAAACATAAATAAAAAACATAAATCAGAATCCACTTTAATTAAACACAATTGACTTGAATGCGATATTTTGCATCTATCATACTTTATAACTTCTCGCTAGAAAACCAAATTCAAAACATCTGCACACATTTTCTCTGCACTTACATTTTTCAACATACGTGTGTTTTGAAATATGTTCTATTAAAAGTAATATAAAGCCGATCCTAATTCAAAACGTGCCCACAAGTATTTTACATTTGAAAGTATATAAGAATTCAGGTTTTCACATTTTACATTAAAAGTATATAACTCCGATCCTAATTCAAAACGGTGCACGTGTAACTTCTCGCTAGAAAACCGAATTCAAAACAGCTACACACATTTTTCTCTGCACATACATCTTTCAACATACGTGTGTTTTGAAGTATGTTTCATTAAACCTAATATAAAGCCGATCCTAATTCAAAACGTGCCCACAAGTATTTTACATTGAAAGTATATAAGAATTCATGTTTTCACAACTATTTTACATTGAAATGTTTTCACAACTATTTTACATTGAAATTATATAAGGCCGATCTTAATTCAAAACGGTGCACGTTTACTTTACATATGGAAAATACGTCTGAACACGTTTTGAATTAGGACCGGCCCTACCCCACTACTTTCAACAATCAAGCTATACCCGAAGACACAGGTAATTATGTAAATCCAAGTAGAGGCGATGACGCCAATATCTTAGAAAACTACGAACGTAACAACCCTTACGAAAATTGCGAAGAGGACGATGAAGAAAACGCGTACTCAAATTTTCATTGGGATATCCAATCGAATGAGGATGGATAGGCACTAGTTACATTGGTACTAATTCATTAGATCCGACACGCTCCTTAAACAATTAATAAAAACCAACAAAAGAAAAACTACAACAATTAATATACTACCCAGTCACTCGCGTTGATCAAGTCGAATTATTGTTACCGTAGTTGAAGATTCTAAAATGTAACAAATACGAATATATAGAGTTTAAATTATTCGTATCAGACTTAAAATTAAGGACATCTTTAGATGTTTTAATGTGAGCCATTTCTAGGAAAAGTCTGCCTTTGTACCTGAATTCTTTGTCTAAAATAGTTACTTCTCCAAATTTAAGTATACGACCAGTTTGTTTGGTATGGAGGCTAAAGCACAGGAATTTTTAGAAATTTTACAGTCACTTTATGCTGAACAATTCTACTCCGCACCATTGAGAGATGTGGCCTATGTATATTTGGTTACAATCTCCACATGGAATGGAGTACACTACATTAGAATTGTTAAGCATTGGAGTTGTGTCTTTTAATTTGGAGAAAAGTGTTCCTACCGTAAATGGATTATACCGAGCTATAGTGATAGACCGATCCGCTAATATATTAACTATTTTATTAGTTAGGTTTTTGACTAGAAGAAGTTTTTTGAAAATTGTGCTTTGTGTTCTGATAGTCAGTTTTTTTTATTATGTTATTGAAATGAAAACTCAGTTAATTGATTAGTGGTTTTGGGTACCCATTGTTTATCATTATTTTAGCTAATATATAAAAAAATTTTAAATGAAACTAAGAATGTGACAATTGTTTTATTCTATTTTTTAAATTAATAACTACATTTATTTTTTGGTGGATGCTATGATTTGAGTGGAAGTTAATATATCTACCAGAATTTGTTTGTTTCTTGTACCAATCTAATATAATAGTGTTATCACTGTTTCTAATGACTTTCATATCTAAAAAGGGAATGCTGCGGTCTTGTTCCTGTTACAATGTGAACTATATATGTTCATTAAATTTATTAAATAGTTCTAAAACAATATTAACTTTGTTGGTGGGTACAGAGCAAATTACATCATCAACACCTTTCTTCAAATTAAAAGATAGAACTCCATTGCTTAACAATTCTAATGTAGTGTACTTCATTCCATGTGGAGATTGTAACCAAATCTACATAGGCCACACCTCTCAATGGCTGCGGAGTAGAATTGTTCAGCATAAAAGTGACTGTAAAATTTCTAAAAATTCCTGTGCTTTAGCGCTCCATACCAAACAAACTGGTCGCATACCTAAATTTGGAGAAGTAACTATTTTAGACAAAGAATTCAGGTACAAAGACAGACTTTTCTTAGAAATGGCTCACATTAATACATCTAAAGATGTCCTTAATTTTAAGTCTGATACGAATAATTTAAACTCTATATATTTGTATTTGTTACATTTTAGAATCCTCAACAACGGTAACAATAATTTGACTTGATCAACGGGAGTGACTGGGTAGTATATTAATCGTTATAGTTTTTCTTTGGTTGGTTTTCAGTAATTGTTTAAGGAGCGTATCAGATCTAATGAATCAATACCAATGTAACTAGTGCCTATCCATCCTCATTCGATTGGATTTCCCACGTTTCATCTGTTGTCCCACTTATACAAGTGCGCTGGTTTATGTTGAACTGGTACGTGATAAATTATTCTGTAACAAATGTGTCTAGCATACACTTGATTTACTTTAACAATGGACGTTAAATGTTTGTTTAAATACTTTAAATGTAGTAATTATAGTGTTGTTTTATAAATGAGTCAGCTATTCCCTAAATTTGCTACATGTATATTTATTTATTTTTAAACTACTTAGTACCCATGTTTTGTAGGTATTTGTAATTTCTTAGTATAGTTGATGTTCATAACTTCTTTTGCATAGGACCCTGATGAAATTTTAAAAAATAAATTGAAAGCTTGGCGAAAAAACAAAGAGTTTGCTTTAAAAATTGGACCAATAAACTCGTTATTTTCATTATTTTAATTAAATCCTTGGTCGTTATCTACACGAACAATTATTTATATATATATATATATATATATATATATATATATTGATGTAATAAAGAGTTCACGAGAGGTCATTGAACACCTAAAGTCTATGCAAAACCCACCCAAAAAGCCAGAAAACGGAAGAAGTTAAAATTTTCCAGTATTTAATGTCACTACTCTCTATAAATATAAGCGTTATTACAAAATATAAAAAGAAGCCCAACTTTAAGCCTTGTATGTATTGCTGTCATTGCAAAGATCGTAAAACGAATAAGAAATTAAAAGCCCAATTTCTAAGTCAATTCTTTACAGCTGAATGGGACACCTCGGGCAAAAAGGAAAAGAAAGGTATAAGGGAAAAAAATAAAAGGAAGAAGAAAGAAATGGAAAAGATATTAATTTTTTTAATAGAAAAATGTCCTTTGTGCTTAGCAATTTAATTAAAATTAATAGTTTCTATTTTAAGATCGTTAACTTCATTACTCTTAATTTTAGAACTTTTTCATAAAGTGGTAGCAGATAATTTTATAAACCTAACTAAATTGCTTAAAATAAAGAAAATAGAAACAAACCTCTGTTGCTAGTGATACCTTCCTCTTCTCTCCTCCAGACAAGTAACGAATTTCTGTGTTTTTGCATAATTCTAAACCAATATTAGAAATCAAGTGTTTAACGGTGTCCTGTTGTTGTCCTGGTTGTATTCTAGTTTTCAAGGCTACCTTAAATACGAAAGTGTTGCATATAATCCATGTAAGTAATTTTTCTACTAACCATAAACATTAGGTATTCTTCAACCGTCAAATGTTCTGTAGCTATAAAAAACTGATTCATAAATCCAGAAATTGCTTTTATTTCTGCTATGGATAATTTTCTACCATTTAGTTGCACACTTCCTTTAAAATCTAGAACAATTCATACTAATACTTAATCCTGTTTAAGCAAATCGCACAGTTGAAAAAATCAATACGTACTTTCTATTTTACCACCAAGAGTGGATAACAGTGAAGTTTTTCCGGCACCACTGTAAACAAGAAAGTCTTAGTATAAGAGATACATATACAAAATTTTCCAAAAAGACATTAACAGTTTACATTATGTAAATAAAAATACACATATCTCACCGGTTTAAACTGCTTAAGTTACCTGCATTAACTGAGTATGGTAATAGCGTATTATTTTCAATGCCACTTTAATTTATTTAAATAATTGGAAACTATTTTCATTTTATAATATGGTAGTAGGGCACGCTTAATCGCGCAAATGTAAAAATAGTGAAATATTTTGTTATTTCTATAAAGTTTAATAACTGGTTGTTTAGCAAAACAAATTAATACAATATTGTTATGACGATTAAAAATACAATACATCTTACCACCGTTAATTATAAAGATGAGGCATAAGTAAATAAAATAACGCAGTATGCAAATTAAGGTTTACTACGATTATCTTCAAAAACGTGGAACTCAAAATTTGGTTGAATTACATATACCGCCGGATCTCTAAAGAAACAGAAAAAGAAAAGCGCAAACAGAACATAGAGAGACAAAATGAAAACAAGAGCAATAAACTAAAATTACCGAACAAAGATAAGCAGAGAGTAATACGAAAATATCTATCAACTTACCTTATGTAATTAACTACCTAAAATATTTATATATTTAATACTTGTCTATAACTGACATAAGTCAAAAACTTGACAATGTCAGATATGATTGACAAAAATGCAAAACCTAATTGAAAGTTAGGTTTATGTATAGTTGTGTACACGATTTAGATTTGTAAAATTTCACAATTGTCATCATCTGTCTCGGTGGCATAATCGGTAAACGCATGGTCCCTGAAAGACTAAGATACAGGTTCAATACCTGTCCAAGACTATATTTTCCATCTTTCAATTAATAGCTTGATTTGAAATGATCATTTGGGCTTTGCATAAAAGTCTAAGTTATTATTTCATCTTAATAATTATATATATATATATATATATATATATATATATTATATGTAGATTTTCTGGGTATTGGTCACAATAATTTTCAACTAATTTTGTATGACGCGTTTCGGTTTATTACAACCATTATCAAAATATCTAAAATACATAAAATTAATTACAATATATAAAACGTTATTTGGTATAAATACAGTATAAAATAATAACATTATAGTTTATACCTGTTCAAATTTTGTATAGTAGAATTTACATATTAAAACATGAAAACATCAGTGGATATTGTGTCAATTGCTAAAATATACTGTTAACTGTGGGACTGTTTGAAACAAAGTGTAGGCGAAAGTTGTGTGAGTGTAGATAAAAGAACATCATGTTTGTTTTGTTGTTATGATATTTATTCTGATATTTTACTAAGATGCAAACTACTGATTTAATTATTAATTATGTTATAGTATATATTAACAAAGCCATCATTATCAGTCTTTGAATTTACAGCATTATGATCTCTTTGAATTTGTATCATTTCTAATATGTTTCTTTTATTTCATGTTTTCGGTACCTAAAATGCTAATATTATCAAAGTTAAAATTATGTAGATTGTTTAGTGCGTGGTTGGCTAAAGCGGTACATCTGTTATTGGTTTTTATAGAGTATTTATGTTCATAAATTCTTTTGTTTATGTATTGTTTTGTGCTTCCTATGTAGGTGCTAGGGCATTCTTTACAATTTATTTTATATATAGTGTGTGTTTTATTTTTATCAAGAATTTTTGGTTTCAATTTATTAAAGAATTTATTTGTATAGTTATTTGGTTTATGTCCTACTTTAATATCATAACTTTTTAAACATTGTTGAATTTTATGAGAAAGTTTTGGTATGTATTCTAAACTTATATAAACATTATTACTGTCATTGTTTTATTTTCTTTGTTGTTATTATATATTTTATGGATTTTTGTTTTATAATAGGGTCATAGAAAGTTTTAGGGTAATTATTTTGTTGTAATACTTGTTTTACTTTTCTCAAATTGTTGGGTCTAAATTTTGAGTGAGACAACTGTATTGCATTGTCTACCAGATTATTGATGACGTTAGTTTTATATTGTATAGGAACGGTTGAATTAAAATTTAAATATCTACCAGACCAGATATTTTTGTAAACCAATTTGTAAAATTTTTCCTGTTTTATTATATATAATTTTTACATTTAAAAATGAAATACTATTGTTTACTTCTTTTTCGATAGTGAACTGTAATTTACTATGGAATGAATTAAATAATTGTAAAGTGTTTGTAATTTGGTTTTCTGGTAGACACATGATACAGTCGTCGACATATCGCTTATAAAAGTGGGGTTTATAACTTAATTTTGTTATTATAGTGTTCTCTAACTCTTCCATGACTAAGTTGGCTATTGTTGATGAAATGGGTGAACCCATGGCAGTTCCAAAAACTTGGGAATAAAAGGTATTATTGAAATTAAAATAGGTTGATTGTAGACATAATTTTGTTGCTTTAATAAATTCATCTAAAGGTAATGTTGTGTGAGGTTTTATCGTTTCCCAATTTTTCTTTATGACTGATAATGCTAATTTAATTGGGATATTCGTAAAAAGAGATATGACATCTAAAGATATTAATATATAATTTTTTGGTACGTATTGTGTTTTATAAAGTTTTGGAATTGCCACGTGTCTTTGACATGGTATTCAGTATTTCAATTATTTTAGATAAAGATTCCGATAGGAATTTTGATAATTGATATGTTGGAGATTGAATATTGTTTACTATTGGTCTTAATGGGGTGTTTTGTTTATGTATTTTTGGTATTCCATATATATATGGTGCATGACCGTTATGGCAGATTAATTTATTTTTATTTCTATAGGTATATATTTCTTTTTGCCCAGCTATTTATGAGACTATTCATTTCCATTTGAATTTTGTTTGTAGGGTCATATTTTTCTATTTTATAAGTAGATGTATCGTTTAGTAAGTCATGCATTTTGTTAATATAATCTTTTTGGTACATAATTACAGTTTTATTGCATTTATCTGCATAGGTAATAAAAATATCTTTGTGTTTATTAATGAAATTTTTGTTATTTTAAGATAATGATTAAGAATACTTTTGAGTTGTTACAATTTAAATTGTTTATATTTTTGTGATTCGTGAGAATATTACAAATACGGTTTCTTATTTGTGTTTTTATATCTATAGTTTTATTCTTGATAGTTGCTTCTATGTTGGCAATGATTTTGTCATAATTAACTTTGTTCGTATTAATAGAAAATTTATTTCCTAGGCTTAAAACGTATTTGACATTATCTGGGATATCAATCTCAGTTAGATTTATTAAACAATTCTGGACGTTTTTAAGAGTATCTTTAACTTTCAATAATACCTTTTATTCCCAAGTTTTTGGAACTGCCATGGGTTCACCCATTTCATCAACAATAGCCAACTTAGTCATGGAAGAGTTAGAGAACACTATAATAACAAAATTAAGTTATAAACCCCACTTTTATAAGCGATATGTCGACGACTGTATCATGTGTCTACCAGAAAACCAAATTACAAACACTTTACAATTATTTAATTCATTCCATAGTAAATTACAGTTCACTATCGAAAAAGAAGTAAACCATAGTATTTCATTTTAAATATAAAATTATATATAATAAAACAGGAAAAATTTTTACAAATTGGTTTACAAAAAATATCTGGTCTGGTAGATATTTAAATTTTAATTCAACCGTTCCTATACAATATAAAACTAACGTCATCAATAATCTGGTAGACAATGCAATACAGTTGTCTCACTCAAAATTTAGACCCAACAATTTGAGAAAAGTAAAACAAGTATTACAACAAAATAATTACCCTAAAACTTTCTATGACCCTATTATAAAACAAAAAATCCATAAAATATATAATAACAACAAAGAAAATAAAAACAATGACAGTAATAATGTTTATATAAGTTTAGAATACATACCAAAACTTTCTCATAAAATTCAACAATGTTTAAAAAGTTATGATATTAAAGTAGGACATAAACCAAATAACTATACAAATAAATTCTTTAATAAATTGAAACCAAAATTCTTGATAAAATAAAACACACACTATATATAAAATAAATTGTAAAGAATGCCCTAGCACCTACATAGGAAGCACAAAACAATACATAAACAAAAGAATTTATGAACATAAATACTCTATAAAAACCAATAACAGATGTACCGCTTTAGCCAACCACGCACTAAACAATCTACATAATTTTAACTTTGATAATATTAGCATTTTAGGTACCGAAAAACATGAAATAAAAAGAAACATATTAGAAATGATACAAATTCAAAGAGATCATAATGCTGTAAATTCAAAGACTGATAATGATGGCTTTGTTAATATATACTATAACATAATTAATAATTAAATCAGTAGTTTGCATCTTAGTAAAATATCAGAATAAATATCATAACAACAAAACAAACATGATGTTCTTTTATCTACACTCACACAACTTTCGCCTACACTTTGTTTCAAACAGTCCCACAGTTAACAGTATATTTTAGCAATTGACACAATATCCACTGATGTTTTCATGTTTTTAATATGTAAATTCTACTATACAAAATTTGAACAGGTATAAACTATAATGTTATTATTTTATACTGTATTTATACCAAATAACGTTTTATATATTGTAATTAATTTTATGTATTTTAGATATTTTGATAATGGTTGTAATAAACCGAAACGTGTCATACAAAATTAGTTGAAAATTATTGTGACCAATACCCAGAAAATCTACATATAATATTAATAATATGGTCAGAAAAGCAAACATATGTTTAATTACTTTGGGAAAGATTATCAACAACTTTAATTGAAGACCTTGCAATTGATGAATAACTCCGTATATTTAACAAATATTACTATGAATCAAGATAACAGAACTACAGCATACCTCCCTTTAATGAAGAAGCACACCCTATTAATAAAAAAGCTAGCTAAGGAACAAAACAAAAAGGTATTTTTACTAAGATGCAAAAACCTACAAGTGATTCCAACATTTTTAAAATCCAAACAAAAAACAGGTATTTTTAATTTTCATTTTACGGGCCGGTACCTAAAATGTTTACACTTTTTTTATTTACAGTGTTTAAATATATGTATAGCACAATGTCACTCAAACTTAAAACAACTAGAAACCGATATTAAATCAACTGAATATTCGATCCGTTGTAACTTAAATAATTATGAAGCAAAAACTTTCTTAAATAAACAACAAACTCTCCACAAGACTGTATTTGAAAGAATTAAAAATAAACACAAAAAGAAAATAGAAAACCTAATAACAAAACAAATAAAAGTTAAAGATACTCTTAAAAACGTCCAGAATTGTTTAATAAATCTAACTGAGATTGATATCCCAGATAATGTCAAATACGTTTTAAGCCTAGGAAATAAATTTTCTATTAATACGAACAAAGTTAATTATGACAAAATCATTGCCAACATAGAAGCAACTATCAAGAATAAAACTGTAGATATAAAAACACAAATAAGAAACCGTATTTGTAATATTCTCACGAATCACAAAAATATAAACAATTTAAATTGTAACAACTCCAAAAGTATTCTTAATCATTATCTTAAAATAACAAAAAATTTCATTAATAAACACAAAGATATTTTTATTACCTATGCAGATAAATGCAATAAAACTGTAATTATGTACCAAAAAGATTATATTAACAAAATGCATGACTTACTAAACGATACATCTACTTATAAAATAGAAAAATATGACCCTACAAACAAAATTCAAATGGAAATGAATAGTCTCATAAATAGCTGGGCAAAAGAAATATATACCTATAGAAATAAAAATAAATTAATCTGCCATAACGGTCATGCACCATATATATATGGAATACCAAAATACATAAACAAAACACCCCATTAAGACCAATAGTAAACAATATTCAATCTCCAACATATCAATTATCAAAATTCCTATCGGAATCTTTATCTAAAATAATTGGAAATACTGAATACCATGTCAAAGACACGTGGCAATTCCAAAACTTTATAAAAACACAATACGTACCAAAAAATTATATATTAATATCTTTAGATGTCATATCTCTTTTTACGAATATCCCAATTAAATTAGCATTATCAGTCATAAAGAAAAATTGGGAAACGATAAAACCTCACACAACATTACCTTTAGATGAATTTATTAAAGCAACAAAATTATGTCTACAATCAACCTATTTTAATTTCAATAATACCTTTTATTCCCAAGTTTTTGGAACTGCCATGGGTTCACCCATTTCATCAACAATAGCCAACTTAGTCTTGGAAGAGTTAGAGAACACTATAATAACAAAATTAAGTTATAAACCCCACTTTTATAAGCGATATGTCGACGACTGTATCATGTGTCTACCAGAAAACCAAATTACAAACACTTTACAATTATTTAATTCATTCCATAGTAAATTACAGTTCACTATCGAAAAAGAAGTAAACCATAGTATTTCATTTTTAAATATAAAAATTATATATAATAAAACAGGAAAAATTTTTACAAATTGGTTTACAAAAAATATCTGGTCTGGTAGATATTTAAATTTTAATTCAACCGTTCCTATACAATATAAAACTAACGTCATCAATAATCTGGTAGACAATGCAATACAGTTGTCTCACTCAAAATTTAGACCCAACAATTTGAGAAAAGTAAAACAAGTATTACAACAAAATAATTACCCTAAAACTTTCTATGACCCTATTATAAAACAAAAAATCCATAAAATATATAATAACAACAAAGAAAATAAAAACAATGACAGTAATAATGTTTATATAAGTTTAGAATACATACCAAAACTTTCTCATAAAATTCAACAATGTTTAAAAAGTTATGATATTAAAGTAGGACATAAACCAAATAACTATACAAATAAATTCTTTAATAAATTGAAACCAAAATTCTTGATAAAAATAAAACACACACTATATATAAAATAAATTGTAAAGAATGCCCTAGCACCTACATAGGAAGCACAAAACAATACATAAACAAAAGAATTTATGAACATAAATACTCTATAAAAACCAATAACAGATGTACCGCTTTAGCCAACCACGCACTAAACAATCTACATAATTTTAACTTTGATAATATTAGCATTTTAGGTACCGAAAACATGAAATAAAAGAAACATATTAGAAATGATACAAATTCAAAGAGATCATAATGCTGTAAATTCAAAGACTGATAATGATGGCTTTGTTAATATATACTATAACATAATTAATAATTAAATCAGTAGTTTGCATCTTAGTAAAATATCAGAATAAATATCATAACAACAAAACAAACATGATGTTCTTTTATCTACACTCACACAACTTTCGCCTACACTTTGTTTCAAACAGTCCCACAGTTAACAGTATATTTTAGCAATTGACACAATATCCACTGATGTTTTCATGTTTTTAATATGTAAATTCTACTATACAAAATTTGAACAGGTATAAACTATAATGTTATTATTTTATACTGTATTTATACCAAATAACGTTTTATATATTGTAATTAATTTTATGTATTTTAGATATTTTGATAATGGTTGTAATAAACCGAAACGCGTCATACAAAATTAGTTGAAAATTATTGTGACCAATACCCAGAAAATCTACATATAATATTAATAATATGGTCAGAAAAGCAAACATATATATATATATATATATATATATATATATATATATATATATAGGATGTCCACGTCCTCCGTGAAAGTTCTATAACTTTTATGTTATTTAAGATATCAACTTACGGTTTTTTTTTAAACGATAGCCACGGCTAGGCCGCACAATCTAAAAATATGTTCACCTATATACAGGGTGTGCCAATATGGTTTTCAACCCAAAGTTATGTTTTTTTAAATAAAACATCCTAGATTTGATACCATATACTAAAAGCTCTTTTAATGCTTATCAAAATTATATAGAGGTACTATAGGTCTACAATGGACGGTTTGCTTTTTATGAGTCACTTTACATGTCAACTTTGAAAAATTGCAGAAGTTTTCTTATTGAACTTGGAGAGTTGATTCTTTCACGACATAATTTTCCATATCCTGTTGTATTATTATCGATAGCGCGATGTGCTTGTTTTTTCCTTTTATTGTACAAGGTGAAGCAAAACGCAAAATGAACAAAAAGTCAATTTTTTTAAATGGCACCCGCCATATTGGATTTTGCCATTGAATAGCGTTTCTGTGGAGCTTTCTATTGACATATAATGTTTTATAGGTTACATGAGAAAAAATTCTGAAAAATTGAGAAAACATGTTTTTTATGCAGTTTTGGGACTAGAGAAAACTAAGTAGGCTACTAGCATCAAATCTGACATATCTTGTCAATATTAATTATCTTAAAAATTTTCCGTTTAATTTGTTGATGTCACAATGCATTTCACACGTCAAGAATTAATTAATATGATATACTGTATTGGAGAAGCTGATCGAAACCCTTCTCAATTTTCTATGTCAGTTATCCATTATTTGTATCCTTGTTTAACCCGTATGTTATATCTACTTACCTTTATTCCCGCTGTTTACAAGTTCTACTCCACCTTACCAATCTACCTTAACGTTCTTCTCTTTCTTATATACACAGTCTAATAGTCCTACTCTGTCTGTTGCCTTCTGCCGTACTTTTCAATTCCCTTCAAACGTCTTATGAAAACACGCTGCATCTCAGTCTTACCTTTACAATTTTCTTGTCTTACAAACGTTTCAAAGTCAATGACAACTAACCATATGATATCATTCATTCTTTGCTATCTCATGCAAAACACACTTCTTCTCTTTATTGTATCGATCCATTTTTGTATGTAACCTTCAACATAGACCTAATGTTCATTTTTAACGATCTTTTACTTGTTTACGGGTTGTTAAATTAA
Organism: Platerodrilus igneus; assembly: GCA_036346225.1. Lineage (NCBI taxonomy): Eukaryota > Metazoa > Arthropoda > Insecta > Coleoptera > Lycidae > Platerodrilus > Platerodrilus igneus. The sequence continues at coordinate 1,273,934 of JARFIW010001233.1, forward strand.
TACGCCGAATGCTAAACTTTTACTGAAAACGTATTGTCTGCTGCGCGAGTTATGTATCCCCCAATTATCTATATGTATTGAATATATTGAATCTAATAGGAATTATTAGAAATTGTTAAATAAAGTGTAAGTTCATTGCAACATTGTAATACAAGGATAACCCAGAGAGGTTATCGATAGTTTATGAGAACGGACATGCAACTTTGCATCCGAGAGGGCAGTGATACTGCAGGTGGCAGGTCGCAGGCGGTTAACATACCGCAATTACTTAAAAATAAGATTGTTACAATGTAATAAAGTGTACAATTAAGAGAAAAGCAGACATGAGATCTGCAAGTTTCCACAGCCGTGTGAGTCTTCGAACTCCATACTTCGTTGTTCAAGCTACTCACCTTATTACAATTAATATTATTTTGGATTAAAGTTATTATTTTTGACAGTTATTCTAAATTCCATTGTAATTTCTGTTTTAAGTTAAAATAAATTTGTTAAGTCTTCGGAATTGTTTTTAAAAACACCGCTCCAAAGGCCCAAACCTTAACTGGCGCAGACGTAACGGATGTCAAAAGGGCACTGAAAATCCAAAAATCGGAAGATTGGTGACCAAGAATTTCAAATCGCAATTTTGACAGAACCCAAACCAGGTTGGAGAAAGAACAAAAACAGTCCGAATCCAACAACAAACCAACGTGGACAAGATACAGCATCGATAGAGCCCACAAAAGAAACAGATGAAAAAATTAATGTAAGTTCATTCCACTTATACCAATTGATCTCACAAACTATAATTGATATATGCTAGTTTTATTATTTTATTATTTAATTACTATTTATTATTACTTTATAAATTTTATTCTATGCCAATATTTTGTTTGAAAATAGTTAACAAAGAAAAATTATTTTCAAACGAGACTTTATTTTGAGAAAGTGTTAATCTATGAGACTTGAATCTTAAAGAAATTTTCTTTTAAAAGCAAAAGAGACTTGATTATATAAAAGAGATTTTTATCACAATTAGTAAAACAAACTCAAAAATAAACCAAAAATAACGGACACACACCCATTAATACCGAAATACGAAAAATTAGCTAGCGCGATACATAACGCAAGTTTAATCCGGTAAACTAAAAAGACAGAACGCAAATTAATTCCAAAGCTAAAAGTAATTCTTCAAACAAGCAATTACGAAACGATTATTTAAACCATTGACCTCTATCATACTGTATAAATTACAGCAAAACACTCTGCAAACATATCAGTAACTGAAACCAGTGTAACCTGAAACCAGCGTGCAAACCTCACCTAAGATAAGCAATGTTCGCGAAGGAAGCATCATTTATTACACACTTAAAACAATTACTTTCAGAACCTCTGTATAGAATAAAGCAACGCATTTTTGCATTAAGATTTACAAGTAATTAATCATAAAAGCGCATAAATTACACCCAGCATTTAAAGAAAAGCGCATTCACAACAGCGATCTATAAATAAAACTGCATTACGAAAAGTTAATTATCTTAGTACAAACACGGGATAAAAGCTAAACGTTTTTAGTTAAAGTTACTCATGATTTATAAATAAATTGCATTATCCCAGTACAAATACTGAGTAAAGCTAAACGGTCATCGTAAAAGGTTATTATTAAAACGCCCATAATTGCAACCTAAAAACGTACATTATGGAGAGATTCAATTACAAGTCGTGCATCACGGAGATATCTAAAAATAAACAGACCTAACATTTATGCAAAGCGATTAGCGAGTACAGAAGTGAATTATTTAATTCCATAAATTGAAAATTAACACCTGTAAGTGTTAATTACCTTAACAGGTATAGTCGTATGCTATTCAGCACGTACGCAATTACCAAGAAACCAAAACTACATCTTCTACTGATTAAAATTACCAAGATAAACTGTAACAAGTAATTAACCTGCAAGTTATATTTAGAATACAAGGAGACAAGACAGAAGAACTATACGTTTATGTAACTTAATTAAAACCCACGGAAAGGAATATAATTACAAATTAACAGAACTGAACTAACACAAAGCAAAGTAAATACCGCGAGAGACTATTCTTCAGAAAGCAGAAACTCAAGCATACTCAAACAAATTAAAACCACAAGATAGAAACAGGCAAATTCAAGGCTACAGTAATTAAATCAACATTATCGAGCATAAATCTCACAAGTTCATTACCGCACTGTGTAACTAAGTACAAATAACAGCAATTACGATTCTAAACATAACCCGACGCAGTCTAAACTGAAAATTAACAAATCCAAACCAAAAATAACGCTGAAAATAGCAAAATAAACCCCAATTTTTACAAAATTTGAAATTACCCAATCTAAAGCGAAAAAATTAATAAAACCAAAGCAAAATTAACGTTTCAAATAGCAAAATCAACCCCTATTTTTACAAAATTCGAAATTATCCAATCTAAACGGAAAATTAATACATCCAAAGCATAATTAACGATACAAATAGCAAAACCAATTTCAATTTTTACAAAATTTGAATTTACCCAACCTATACGGAAAATTAATACATCCAAAGCATAATTAACGTCACAAATAGCAAAACCAACCCCAATTTTTACAAAATTTGAAATTACACTACCTAAATGGAAAATTAGTAAATTCGAAGCAAAAATAACGATATACATAGCGAAATAAACCTTAATTCAAAAAAAAAAAAAAATTTTTAAAAATACCCAAAAGCTAAAGCAACCCTTAACCAAAATGAGTAGCGCTGACATGGAGCTTTATTTGGAAACAATCCAAATATTTGATGGCACGCAAGCGCATCTTGCAAATTTTATTGGAGCAGCCGAAATGTTCCTAAAAACCTTCTAGAAACCCGGAGATAACAAAAGGAATTCATTGCTTATACGCTTGATAATAAGTAAACTAACCGGAAGGGCACTAACCTTAATCGCCAGTAGGGACGATTTACAAGCATGGCAGGAATTTAAACAACTACTAATTGCATATTTTGGAGACCAACGTAACATAAAATGCCTGGTACGAGCCCTAATAAACCTCAGAATGGAACACAACCAATCCCTCTATCAATTCGGAATGAAATGCCAACACGTGAGAAGTTTAATTCTAACAAAATTAAAAATCGAAGAACCCGATCAAAACGTTAAACATTTAAAAACAAAAATGTATGACGAAATGGCACTGGACACGTATATAAACGCTTTACCAGAACGACTATCGGATAAGATCAGATTCTAACGACCCCAAAATCTAGAAGAAGCTATGAACCTAGTAATAGAAAAAGAAAATGTAATGTATTACCGCAACAGACTATACAACACCAACGCGAATAAAAGTTATTCACCAATAAAAACTATACAAGCCACAAGACAAACAATCCCTCAACAAAAAATCACACCCTTCAGCGCACAAACAAATCAACCGCGAAATAATAACCCAAGCTTCAACAATACGAATTTTAATAACCAATATAAACATTTTTCAAAACCAACGTTTAACCCAACTTTTACGAAACCAGCATTCCAACCAAGATTTAATCAAAACCTAAACCAACAAGGACCAGCATTCAACGCAAACCCCAATAGAAATACACCAATGAATAATAATCATAACAACCCTAAGAATTATTATAAACCAACACCAATGGATACCTCATCTGGTAACACCAGACAAAATACAAAGATAACACATATCCGACAAAACCCTCATCAGAAACGCAATTTTACATCGGAAGAACTATTTCACCAAGAAGTAGAAAAATTTGACACTGACCAGAATAATTACATTCAGACAAGTACGAACGATGAATCAAACCATGCAGAAACTTATGAACGCGACGAACAATACGAAACTTACGAGGAGTACGACGAAGAAAGCTCGAACTCAAATTTTCAAATGAACCAATTTATAAACGACCAAACTTAATAAACTTAAATAACATAAATCACTTAGTATTACCATACATAGAAATACCCCACGCCGAATTTAAACTATTATTCGATACCGGATCATCAAAAACATTAATTAGCCCCAGAACCGTGAAGAAACATTATTTAGATTATGTAGAAAGAGAACCATTTAAAATTAAAACAGCCCATCAAACAACACTACACCAATTCGTAGCAAATATACCCTTACCGAGAACATTTAATGTTAAAATGAAACATAAATTTTGTGTATTCGAATTTAACGACAGATATGACGGCTTAATCGGAATGGACTTTCTAAGAAAATTAAGAGCCAACATTGACATCAAAAATCTTTTATTAAGGACAAAATACGGAAAAATTCCCATTAAATTTCAAAACACACAAATCGAACAAAAATACACTATAGAACCCCGAACGGAAAGAAAAATAAAAATCCCAGTAAATTCTAATAAAAAAGTAGGAATAATAAATCATATGACATTTCAACAAGGAGTAGAAACCCCAACTGCCTCAGTGCAAATAAAAAATAATTATGTCACTACAACGGTATTAAATTCAAACGACTATCCCGTAGAATTATCATTGACAGACCCAATTAACGTAGAAGAATTAAACGAAATGGAAATAGACGAAAATTTAGAAAACGATTACAACCAAATATAACATGACAAAATGTTAAGAGAAAATATAACTAACATCCGCTTTAACACCGACATCAACCAAGAAGGGCAAAGAGCAATTAAAAACTTATGTTTTGAATACCGCGACATATTCCACTGCGAAGGAATACCATTAACATTCACCAACACAGTAAAACATAATATCCAGCTAACAGACAATAAGCCAATCTTTACAAAAGCATATAGTCTACCTCATACAAGCCAAGAAGAAGCTGACAGACAAGTAGCAGACTTATTAGAACAAGACATAATCCAGCACTCCAATTCACCATGGAGCAGCCCCGTGTTAATAGTACCTAAGAAATTAGACGCAACCGGAAAGAGAAAGTACATAATGGTAATAGACTATAGAAAGTTAAATGAAAAAACGGTAGATGATAAATATCCACTACCAAATATAACCGAAATTTTAGACAAATTAGGCAAATGCCAATATTTTTCAACATTAGACCTAGCATCAGGATACCATCAGGTAGAGATGGAAGAAAAAGATATATCAAAAACAGCCTTCAGCATACTTAGAGGACATTACAAGTACAAACGAATGCCATTTGGATTAAAGAACGCACCCGCTACTTTCCAGAGAGTCATGGACAATATATTACGAGGAATACACAATGAAAAATGCCTTGTATACCTTGACGACATCATAGTTTATTCCACATCATTGGTAGAACACATAGATAGATTGAGAGAAGTATTTGAAAGACTAAGACAAGCACATTTCAAAGTACAATTAGACAAAAGTGAATTTTTACAAAAGGAAGTATCATTTTTAGGACATGTAATAACACCCCAAGGAGTAATGTCAAATCCCGACAAAACATATGCAGTTCTAAATTACCCTCTACCAAAAACAACCAAAGAAATTAAAGGATTTCTAGGACTTAGTGGTTACTACCGCAAATTCATTAAAGGTTACGCTCAGATAACCAAACCTCTGACAAATTGTTTAAAAAAGGGAAACAAAATTGAACACACCCCGGAATTCATTAAAGCCGTAGACAAAATTAAAAACATATTAACGAATCACCCTGTATTAGAATACCCAAACTTTTCAAAACCATTTATACTGACGACAGACGCATCGAATGTAGCATTAGGCGCAGTATTGAGCCAAGGAAAAGTAGGTAGCGATAAACCCATCAGCTACGCATCCAGAACCCTAAATGAAACCGAACAGAAATATAGTACCATAGAAAAAGAATTATTAGTCATAATTTGGGCAACAAAATATTTTAGACCTTACCTATACGGAAGAAAATTTTACATATACACCGATCATAGACCATTAGTCCATTACTCGAAGAGTACGATTACGAAATTATATATAAAAAAGGAATTTATAACAACAACGCAGACGCTTTAAGTAGAATCCAACTCAATGCATTAGAAACGGAATCCATTATAGGAAACCTAGACGAAGCAGAAATAAGGGAAGATCCAGACGAGATCGACACGATACATTCGACACAAAACGAAGAACCTAAAAACGCGATTAAAATTTTAAACGAAGCAATCGATATGAAACCCAACCAATTTATAATAACCGAAGTTTTAAATAACCCCAATCCCGTAAAATATACAAAAGTAGATAACAAAAAGATATACTAAATTCAAGTAACTAAAGATGACAACGAAGAACAAATAATTAAAATTCTAAAAGAATACACCCCCAAGAAAAAACGATTTTATTTCTATTTCAACACCGAACATTTATACCAAAGATTTTCAGAATTATACGTTAAATTATTCAATAACTCTGGCCCTGAACTCATCAGATGTACGAGAAAATTAATAACATTAGACGACCCTGACGAAATAAACGATGTAATTAGGAATCAACACGAAGGAAAAGCCAACCATCGTGGAATTAACGAAACAATAAAGCAACTTGTAAGACGTTATTATTTCAAAGACATGAAGGAATTAACCACGGATTTCATTAACCAATGTGAACTATGTGACAAAGCAAAATACGATAGGAAACCCCCAAAGATACCCTTAATGTTAACCAAAACACCCGACAAACCATTTCAAAAAGTACATGACGATACTCTAGTAGTAGAATCGCAAAACTATCTAACAATTGTAGACGCATTCACAAAAATAGGCTAAGCAATACCAATCACATCCAAAAATAGCATCGACGTGACCCAAGGATTTTTACAATATTTTACATTTTATGGAACACCCGAATCAATAACTCTAGACAATGGTAGCGAATTTAAAAATGAAACAATACAAAACACTTTAGAACTTCACAAAATAAAAATTCATTTCATAACGGAAAACCACCCTAAATCAAACGGACTAATTGAACGACTACATTTAACCCTGTTAGAACAAATTCGATTATTAAGGATAAAAAGGAACATATAACCAATTTAATGGCATACGCACTAATCGCCTATAATAATACAATTCACTCATCGACAAATTTTATACCCTTAGAATTACCCTAAGGACATTCAGATTCACGAAATCCCTATGACATACACTACAACAAGGAAGTATATCAACAATATGCGAAAGACCACAAAGAAAAACTAAAAATAACTTATGACAAGGTAAAAGATAAATTAGAGAACGATAAGGAACGTATCACCACAACCCGAAATAAAAATACCGACGCAAATAAATTTTCAATAGGACAAACCGTGTATGAGAAAAACTTTTAAAGCAAGCGACATAAAGCAGCACCCAGAAATTTAGGACCATTTAAAATTAAGAAAATATCAGATAAAAACATAGCAGTAATAGACAACGGCAAAATAACAAAGTACATTCATTTGAAAAACCTAAGACACCCTGTAGTTGCAGATGGACAATCATCACCCTTACCGTCAACCTCCACCCAGGTAGAATGGACAACCAAATAATGATATAACATATAAAAAACAACCCCGGTATACTACCAATTAAATTAGGCAGTATGCAAAACCCAATTAACAATTGCAAAATTAAATACCCTACACTCTAGTATTATTGAACCAACCGATTTATTAAAAGAATTAATAAGAATTAGATCACTTATAATTAACAGTAAACTACCTTTTGATGTAACAGAATCAAACATTCTAATATTTGAAAAGATAGCTATAGTAAAAGGCTACATTAAGAATAACGAAATAATATTTTTAATATAAATCCCGATAGTAGAAAGTAACAATTATAATTATTATCATTTATTTGCTTTTCCAACGAAAGTTACTAGCACATACCAAGTAATCATACCCAAAACCAAATTCCTATCCCTAAATGAACTGAGATATGGTTATACAAACGAAAAATGTACTGAAGTAACACCAAGCCAATACTTATGTCAATCAGTGACGGCAACAACCATTCAAGAAGACAGCCCTTGTGAAGTACAACTATTAAAATTTTCAAATCATTACGAAAACTGTGAAGCCAAACAAGTGCAAATAACTAACATGAAAATTCAAAAAGTTACAAAAAACAAATGGATAGCCATTTTTCAAACAGAAGTAGTAGCAACCATCCACTGCAATCAAGATGAAAATAACCAAGCATTAATCGGAAGCAAATTAATTACCCTCAAAGAAGACTGTTATGTGAAATTGAAAGAAGAAGTAATCAGAGTTTATCAAGATCCCATAGCAACAAAGAAACTTGCAAACCTACCTGAACTACAGTTCAAGATAGAACAACAAGACAAAGAAATAGTCAAGAAACCCATGAAGCTAGAGCATCTACACTTAGACGACCTCAACCACGCCATGAAATTAGTGGAAAGTTACAAAGAACATTTAAGTGAACTCAAAACGCCAAAGTTACATTATGATAATATAAACGTTTGGACAATTGTGTTAATCATTTTAATAATTTTTGTAATTATATATGTATTTTTCAAAATGCACCTTAGATATAAGAATGAAGGAAACAGTTTTGGATTTAAGAAAACAAAGAGAAATAAAGAGACGATAAGTATACCCTTAGAAACAATGAATTTTAAATGAACTTGAATAATGAATTTTATGTATTTAAAAATTAAGTAAAACCTTAATTTTTCATTTACGGTGGGAGGAGTTATGTATCCCCCAATTATCTGTATGTATTGAATATATTGAATCTAATAGGAATTATTCGAAATTGTTAAATAAAGTATAAGTTTATTGCAACATTGTAATACAAGGATAACCCAGAGAGGTTATCGACAGTTCATGAGAACAGACATGCAACTTTGCATTCGGGAGGGCAGTGATACTGCAGGTGGCAGGCCGCAGGCGGTTAACATACCGCAATTACTTAGAAATAAGATTGTTACAATATAATAAAGTGTACAATTAAGAGAAAAGCAGACTTGAGATCTGCAAGTTCCCACAGCCGTGTGAGGGGCAGGTTATTATAAAAAGCCCGGTAGCTCAAGGCCCGGCAGTCAGTCTTCGAATTCCATTATTTGTTGTTTAAGCTACTCACCTTATTACAATTAATATTATTTTTGATTAAAGTTATTATTTTTGACAGTTATTCTAAATTCCATTGTAATTTCTGTTTTAAGTTAAAATAAATTTGTTAAGTCTTCGGAATTGTTTTTAAAAACACCGCTTCAAAGGCCCGAACCTTAACTCGCGTTCGTTCTTAGAAACTCATAATCGTTAACTTGTTTTTTGCCAACACTTTTATATCTTACACTAACCTTTGAATTATTGTCGATGTTCCAGCTTCATACTACCCTACTCTAAGTTATGTACACAAATAGAATAATTACACTTTGATTGTTCTTTACTTGATATCTCTAAAAAAATTCACCCTCTTCAAATTATTGATTATTATGCCACGAAATGGAAAGCTTTTCTACTACTAACTTTACATGGTACTTATACATTTAAATTCACGTGTTTACCTTACGGGCCTACAATTTCTATATTTAATAATTGTAATTAATCTTTACCTTAACTCTAAAATGAAGCAAAATTAACATTAAAGCTTATTTTAAATTATAAATCTTTATGCTATGGCTTAGAAAATGTTCTAAATTTTTACATGGTGTCTATATACGTGATGTACCCTGTCACAGACATTTATCTGACCTAAGTACTATTAGTTCTAACCTAAAAATCCATAGTAATATATATATATATATATATATATATATATATATATATATATATATACTAATACTTGAAAGTTTGTTTCTTGGGAAAAAGCTCTAAATAAATAAAAATTTTTTTTACATATTATGTGTGTTAATCAGACGTTTCGACCGTCGCTAGATGGTCTTTATCAATGATGTTTTTCCCCTATAATACACTACATGTACATTATATCTTAACAAATATCTAAAATGCTTACCCATAAACGGAGTTTTATATATTTATAACGTAGTATAAATTGAGCTATTCACTGAATCATATGGTACGGTTACTACAATCTAATTTATTTAATTTAAAATTGTACAAAACATTTACGTCACAAATCAAAATATTGTTTTTCTGTATAAATTATGTACACCTTGATGCGAGTTGCTAAACTCTTTGTCAAAATTTAAAATTCGAACTTTTTAGTTAACATGTATATTAAAATGTTTAGTACAGAGTTTGATTGAAGACTAATTCTTAATTTATCGGAGTTTCTATTTCCTATCACTGGATAAAGACACTTTTTAAAAACAGGTTAAAATCATAATACTTTCTACAATTATGTATATCTGTCTTATTAGGGAAATTTAACTTTATGTATAAATATATATCAATACGTTTATTTATTTAAATATATATCTGTATTTGTATTCATCTGTACATACCTCTACGCATACACATACGTTTACTCACTTTATCTTGCCTCCATATATACAAGACAAACACATTTTCCTGATTAATTTTATGCATTTTTATTTTTATAGATTATAATATATTTTACTAAATTTGCTAATATCTATTTTATCATTTACTGATGTTGAATGTTTAATAATATACACCCTCTCTAGGAATTCTCGAATTTTTTGGTTTGCTTCTGTTTTAAAATTGTTGTTTTGTTGAATTCGAATTTATACTGGACTTGTTTTTCATGTTTGGTTAGTTTTATCATATTTATGACCATTTATTCTTTTCTCTAAATGCTGTATACTTTGCCCAATGTATACACAATTGCAATTCTGTTGACACGGAATCTTATAGATGGTGTGTGTTTTTTAATTCTTAGGAGTGTTATCTTTTAATTTGCTAAAACAACTTTTTGTTAAATTGTATCCCTTGTGCGCAATTTTTATATTATGTTTTATTAATAATTTTTGTAGGTTTTCGGATAAATCTTGTACATACGGTATGGGTGCATTTTTTATTATTGATTTATTTTCGGTATTATTGATGTGGTTTGTGTTATAGTGTTTATTAATTTGTTTTTTAAATATCCGTTCAATTAAATTTTGTGGGTAATTATTTTCTCTTTAGTAACCGTACCATATGATTCAGTAAATAGCTCAATTTATACTACGTTATAAATATATAAAACTCCGTTTATAGGTAAGCATTTTAGATATTTGTTAAGATATAATGTACATGTATTGTATTATAGGGGAAAAAACATCATTGATAAAGACCATCTAGCGACGGTCGAAACGTCTGAGTAACACACATATAATGTACAAAGTTTTTTTTATTTATTTAGACCTTTTTCCCAAGATACAAACTTTCAAGTATTAGTATATAAAAGAAGGTCAAGAAATACCAATCGAATATATATATATATATATATATATATATATATATATATATATATATATTATAGTGGTTTTAAAGGGTTAAAAATAAAAATAAACGAAACAATTTCAAAACACCCTGTATAAAAGAACAAACAGAAATTATGTGCGAAATTTATATTAATTAATTCAATTTTTAAGTAACGGGTATTAACGAAAGTTGTAACGTGCCACTTCTTTACATTGCATAAATAACTACCATTTTTAAACAATTATCTATTTCGGTAACTTAATGTAACATTTTTCATGTAGTAAATGTATATAAATAATTCCTTAAAGAATAATAAACCATTAAATAGATGTATAATTGTCCCTTAGTAAAAATGTAAATAAATTTGGATATAATAATAGTATACTTGTGTAGGCCTCTGGTGTTTAGATGCCGTAATTATAAATTTGTAGAGATAAAGACTTGTTCTTATTTAGAAGCGTGGTATAAGTAGTTCCATTGTTTTCCCGCAAGATGCTAGGAAATTTTCATTAATATTTCGAGTTTTGTTAGTTAGAGATATGGTATCATAAGGCTAACAGCAGATTGAAGTCGAGCGCTTCGAATATTTTATGGTTTTGAAATCATCCTTATGGGAATTTATTTCGTAGTGCAATTATGAAACGTTAAGTGTTGTAGATTTGCTTAAATATTGTTTATTGACTTCACTAGTTTCTACCTCTTATGAGGGATATATTCTTCAATTTACTGCTGTTAAGCCACCTGCGGAATTTCGCCACATTGATCTTTTGGGTATGTATCATTTAATACTTGTAAATAAGAATTGGTTTATGATGTTTGAATTTGCAATTACGTGTCTATTCATATTAGAATCTAAATAATGGTTTCTTTTGGTAGAAAGGCGAAGATTATTGAATACCATTGTTGGACGGAAAAACCCCTTACTGTAGGGTAAGTTTGTTTAAGTTTTGGTTACATATTAATTAGGGTTGATCATTCAATTAATAATGTTACTTGAGTGCGAGCGTGTTGATAATTAAATGTTGGATATATTTGTTACTTTGTCGTAATTTTAAAGCTGATTGTTTGTGTAATTGTTGAACGTGTGTGTTAATTTTGATATGTATAGATAAAAAATTCATTAGTGTCATAATTTATCTAAGAGAATAATTGATTGACTAGTACTTATACTTGTTTCTCTTTAGGGTTTTTTTTTTTCTTTGGTTGTTATTTTGGAATTTTACATTCTGGATCGTAATTTATGGTAGCGCATTTGGTAAAAGTTAGAGCAGCTGTTGCACCTGGCTTCACATTGAAAGCGGAAGACGTTCTTGGATCCTAGGAACACGCAAGTTTTTAATATCTTTTTATGTGACGATTTACTACTCGTCTTATAGTGATAAAAATTAATTCAACTAATTCAAATCTTATATGTTAAACAACAGTTAATGCGATTATTTAATTTACGAGTAGTTGATATAATTGTCTATCCTTTGACTTGTCGTGCAACGACACCATTGTTGAATATAAATCTGCGTGCGCCTGAGCTCAAGCGGCGTCCATAATATAAACCATCCGTGCGCATTAACTATGTTTATTTTGTTTTATTATTTTTGTCGTACTGAACGTACATTGTTTATGATTGACTGAACATTTTCAAAGATTATTTAAATTAAGAACAGAAACTGTCTCCAATATATATTTATTTTTACCTGACTTACTTACTGGCATCATTTAATAATTTAATAGTTTATGACAAGGCATTATTTTAGTAACAATATCTCGGCATATAGGTACTCGTACTTATTTGGTATTTTTGGTAGTGCGAGGTACTTAGGTGGTTGCCTGGAGGCAAATTTACCTGGCGCCCTCGTTATTTTACTTTTATTGGTCCATAGCACTTTTAGGACCCACTCCGTCTCCACTGCAGCTGGTCGGCAACCCACCTACTTGTCAACTTGAACCGTAGGTAGCGACACGTAATTGTTACTCGAATAATATAGGTAAATTGTACGTCGCAAATTTTATAAATAATTAAAAATTTAATAGCTTTGCAAAGAATTAAATGGTAGAAGTCAATACCATGCATTTATTAATTTAATTGGAGTTAATTGAACAATTATTGATATATAATAAGCATAAAAGCCTGTAAAAACCCAAGGTGAAGACGCGTTGCTAACAAACGGATATATCAGGAGGGTTGAAATACCATGAAACGAAGCTCGGAAAATTGTATTTAAAACGTTCGTTACGATCGAACACCTTCAGACTTTTAAATGTCAAGTTCTAATAAATTTGAGTAAGATAAACATGCAGACTCTACGTATATTGGAAACGGGTGAATGTTTTAGCATGAAATTCTAAACAGGGGTTATTTAAAGTCACGTCGCAAGTCCACGTGTGTTTAGACAGCAGAGGGTCAAGAATATCGATTTTGTACCACTCAGACCAGGGTAGAAAGGGACAGAGAAAACGCATAAATAAGAGACACTAATAGGATAGGAGGGATTTGTGAAGCGTCATTAAGTCTACGATTGGTCGATAGTTTAGTTTGATTTGAAACAAGCACGAGGATAATGTAGCGTGATATTCATGAAATTTTATAACGAGGTATTGAAATTCGCGGATTTGAAAATGGAGTTGAGTGCAAAATTGCAAGAATGTGTGGTGTTAACAGGGGATTTCGCGTTAAAGCAGGTATGGAGAGGTTACATTCGGAGTGTATAAATGCTTTTAGAGAACGTGGTGAAGGCCCTTAAGTTTTCGATCGCTCCAGACAACGGATCTAAGTATCACAAGTTGTAAGTATTACAAAAGCAATTAAATTTATTACAAGGTGGTAGTCTCTTAATTAAATACGCGGTTAAGTGTGCCGAAATTACATTTTAATAGAGATATCATCTATAATTATAATCAACTCGTGTCTGGACATTAAGTAACGTGGTTTGAAGCATCTAATTAATGAAGAAATAATTTTAAATGGAATTTGAAATTTGGTTGCATCGGGGAGGCCGCGTTTGCAGTTCAATTTAGATGGAGTTTTTTTAGTAACAGCTAGAAACGACCTGCAGAACGGATAGAAGAAATAGATGGCATCATCCTCAGAGCAGGGATCTACTATAAATTTCCAGGTAACGATTTGAATTGTGACTTTATAAACTGTGAATATTGAGAGAATGTATGAGAGTGAAATTCCAAAGTAGTGTGTATTATTTACGTATTGAACTTAATACGTGTAAATAACTTTATTATGGTATTTAACTAGAAAGTTGAAGGTGTCTATAAAGCTTTTAAACGTTTCATCAGAACGTGAAATTTTTGTGAAGAGTACATGGCTTTGCTTTGTTATTTGTTTTAAAAGTATGCAAATGCATAATTAGCTGGGTTATTCTAAACTCACCCTACCCCAGAGTTTAGTTAAAGTAAAATGAATAAATAAATTATAAAGAAGGAATTTTAGAGAAGGTATTATTCAAGGCCCATTTACTCCGGGTACAATTTATGTGTTTAATGATTTTAAAATAAAATACTGGACATTATAAAATAAGGTTTTCTGAAGTGTTACTTTTTGTCTTATTATTTGTTTGCCATTTAAAAATGTATTTCCAATAGCTTATTTCATTCTAAAAAAAAAATGTCTTTTGAATTTTTTCCCAAAATTAACCAGTTTGCAGACAAAAATTATTTTACAAACAACTATAGAGATACATCGTCATAAATGCGAACTGGATTATTATTGTTATTTTGTAGTTACTACCAGCATCAAAGTATGATTAAAGATGAATAAACAAAACTAATTTATTAATAACAAAACATACAACATGTAGAAATCATAGTAAATGTTCAATATGTCCACCTTTAGTCATTACACGTGTGTCTAGACGTCGGCGTATTGAGCCACGTATTCGCTCAAATATTCCTGGAGTCTCCCTAATTACCCTGCACGCATCGATGATGCGGTTTCTTAAGTCATCTACATCACGAACAGGAGTAAGATAAACCAAACTCTGTAAATGGCCCCAAGTAGAGAAATCGAGAGGATTCAAATCCGGGGATTCAGCGGGCCAATCCTGTGGTCCTCCTCGACCAATCCAATGATTTGGATATGTTTGAGTTAAATGCTGACTGACGTGCTGCTTGACTAAAATGGGCGGCAGCCCCATCATGCATAAAAAACATAACCCTTCTGATACCACAAGAAACTTCCTCCAGCAGTACTCGATGCACTTCTCTTAAAAATAGGGTGTGCCTCACCATTTAATCGAGGAGGTAGAAAATGAGGGCCAATTAAATAATCCCCAATAACTCCGACCCACACGTTAAGACAAAAATGTTCTTGATGGTTATTGGACAATAGCGTGAGGGTTTTCATCAGCCCGTATGTGGTTATTATGAAAATTAATAATCTTGTCCCAAGAAAAAGTACATTCGTCCGTGAATTCGATCGTCTTCAGAAAGTCAGAATTTCTTCTAATCACTTCCAGCATCCAATTGGAAAATTCAAGACAGTTCGGAGAATCCCGCGGTAACAGTGCCTGTAGTCGTTGAAGATGGTAGGGGTATATTTTCTACTTGGGGCTATTTACAGAATTTGGTTTATCCTACTCCTGTTCGTGATGTAGAGGACTTAAGAAACCGCATCATCAATGCGTGCAGGGTAATTAGAGAGACTCCAGGAATTTTTGAGCGGATACGTGGCCCAATGCGCCGACATCTAGACGCATGTGTAATGACTGAAGGTAGACATATTAAACATTTAGTATGATTTCTACATGTTGTATGTTTTGTTATTAATAAATTAGTTTTGTTTATTCATCTTTAATCATGCGTTGAAGCAGATATGAACTACAAAATAACAATAATAATTCAGGTCGCATTTATGACTCTGTAGTTGTTTGTAAAATAACTTTTTTTTGCGAACTTTTCAATTTTGGGCAAAAAATTCAAGAAACATTTTTTGTTTAGAATGAAATAAGCTATTGGAAATAAATTTTTAAATGGCAAACAAATAATAAGACAAAAAGTTACATTGGAAATAAATTTTAGGGGTTGTGTTTTCCACCCCTTACAACCATGTGGTAAACCAAATAAATTACTGAGTAAGTGTATTTTTGATAGTAAAAAATGTCACCTTAATTTTAATTTTGTAACTTTTTAGTGTGAAAACCAAATTTTATGTACCCCCTTTAAGGAGCTGTATCAGAACAAGGGATGCTCCAATGAAGTTTCTTTATATGAAAGACCCTATCTCTTTTACGATGAGAAATCACTTCCTGAAATGTTTGACACTTATTTTGTTGCACCCTGTATATATATATATATATATATATATATATATATATATATCAACTTACCTTGTGTAAAAAATACTTATAATATTATATATATATATATATATATATATATATATATATATATATATACAAGGTGAGTTTTTAGTGTGGCAACGGTCGATAACTCCGTTATTATAAAAGCTACGTAAACCAAATTTGGAGGCATATTATACATGCCCAAAGTGCATATTTTAAAAATATTTGGAAGCATACAGGGTGTTTCATAATTACAGGGCATATTAAACTTATATTTTTTTAAATGAAACACCCCGTATATTATTACATTTTTAGAAAGCCCATAAAAAGAGCTTTAATTTGATATCAAATTATATCTGTCTATTCCTTTTAGTTTTTGAGATATTCAACTGTTTTTAGAAAAAATGACCCTGATTAGATACATTGCCACTGCACTAATACACAACTTATGTTAATTTTCAAGATGCAAAAAATTTTATTATATACCATAGTATATTTGTAAATATCACACTTTTGAAATTTCTTCACAGTATACAGGGTGTGTTAGGTTGCCCAAAAGGCAATTTTTAAAACTTTTTTTAAATGGTACCCTACCAATTTAATTGCTACAATGGATAGTTCATTAAGTGTCCTTTCATTTTTGTTAAGCATTCCCTATACCTAAATTTCTTACTTTCTGAGATATTTTTGATTTTCTTCAAATTTTAAGAATGTTTTTAATTTACATTACTAAAAATGACTTACTATTGGATAATATTATAAAACAATTAATACATTTTGATTAACAATCAACTACAGTTATCCAATAACAATTTTCACTAAGGATATAACAACCTACATTAATACGCTATCATCAGAATTCTGCCAGATCAACAATATGCATTTTATAGAAAATGTTAAAGCAGGATATCAGGCAGGCTTTTAAAAAAATAACTATTACATGTAAAGTGTCATTTAGGTTTATTAATTGTAGTGTGTTGTCATTTAACAGGATATCTCTCTTGGTATATTCTTGATGCAAGTAGGCAATTTCTTAAACTTTCTCTCAATACCCAAATCATATCTACATTACAAAGTTATTTTCCTTATACTGGGTTTGGCTCAATGACTCTTGTTAACCTTACATATTACTATATTGATACATTTATCAAAACATGTATAAATATGTGTGTGTGCGCTCGAACGTGTTAGGGCGTGCATGTGTGCCCGTGAGTGCGTACGTGCGTGCTTGGGTGAGTGCATGCGTGTGTACGTTTGTGCACACGCGAGCGTACGTGAGTACGCCCGCGTGCATGTGCGCGTTTGTGATTCAGTATGGAGATAGTGACGTTACAGTAATATTCTTATATAGTAATAATGATTTTGAGTCAGCTGGAGAAAAATTGAAGTAAACTCTTTTTTAAGACCTGAATTCTCAAATTTAATTCAAATCCTTGATCACAGGCTTTCCATTTGCCAGGAAAACTGTAGTTTTTAAAATACTTTTAATGGAAGCTCGGTGTGGGACATCCAATATACATGTCTTTTTTCATATTAAAGAGCTAGATTCTTTGTAATTATATGTTATTGTTTTACTCAATACGTAGCAGATTCTCTCTATACGGCGAAAGCAGCGTTTCCATACTTTTGAAGAACCCTGCATATATTAATATTGAACATTTTTGTAGATAAGATTGTCGGCCTTTCTTTCATAATAATTAAAAATTTCAGTAAAGCATGCGACAAGAAAATATTCATAGACAACAAAGTAATGTCTACCTGATACGAGAGACTAGAATAGTCAGTTCTCTGAACGGATTCTAGCACATTCTTGAAATATAGACCTATACACAAGCAATTTGTAAAATGGAAATTGGCAACGTTCTTTGTTTAGAATATGGGGAAACAATTCTTTTTAAGTTTTTATTATTTTGACAACGATTCTCGTCATGGATCGAAACGTAAATAAAGATAATTTTAAAAACTATGAGTGGTTTTATTTCCAAAGAAGATTAAGAAGAATTACCGATTCACTTCATCAAGGTTGATAATTTGGATCCCCCCCGTTATCCTCATTATTGACATCCGACATCGTGATTGAAAACGGATAGCTCAAAATTTAGAATCTTGGTTATAATATTTTTAAAACAGTGTACTAAATAAAAAAATCTTAATGATTTAAATCAGAGTGCAGAAACGAAATTCAGCTTATTTATATTTATCAGGAAAGAATCCGAAATAGTCGCACCTGCAATAAATTTCTGTCTTCATGGATCAAGCAACTCTAAGTGCAAAGGAAGTGAAAAAATTGCAAAGACCTACCAAAATAAGAATAAAATCTAGCATGAAACACAGGCGCATGCCGCTTATTGCGTAAAAGGGATAATAAAACCGTTTGAAATGATAAATCCAAATTTACACGGCTTTTGTTGAAGCACACTGAAATCAGGTACATTCCTTGCTAGTTCGCAAAATTTGATAAAAATAAATCGTAATAGGATTAACTTCGATGGAAAAAAAACTCAAAAATTGAACTATTACCGCATGTACCAACTACTACAGCTGTTTAAAATATGCGACCTAAAATGCAAATTATAAATTTTATAGGTATCTATTATTGGCCTTAGGCTCTGCAGATAGCAGCAGCTAGAGACGCCTCTATTAAAATAATATGTACTCTATTCCGTTATTTTTGTATATACCCTTTATAATATCACGATTTTTCTTTATACTTTTTTAGGAGCCGCAACATAGAATATTATTTAGTATTTACATTTTAATTTTCTATATCCATGTTATTTAAAGCTAATAAAACCTAATCGCATTGTATTCGGTATATTTTTCAACAAAAGATACATTCAAATAATTAAATATAATTGAGCTGGTTTTTTGTAATAGTGAGTTTTTAATATTTTTTCATATACAGAGTGGTTTCGATTTATTCATAAATAATCTTCAGTGCGGGGCCACAATATTAAGTTAATTAATAAGTATAATAAAATAAATCAGCTCAATTAACATACGCTGCAATACTCCTTCAAATTAATTAAATATAGCACGGACAATTTCTATTTCAAATTTCTTGAAAGTTGGAAAGAAGTGAATATTACTTATTCAAAAAAAACAAATTCACAAATCGGTTTAAATCAAATCATTTTCGTTTTTGATTTACTTCCAATATCACACACCTACCAATTTGTGTGTAACTGTACCTGGGTGATATATTAAAAGGAGCGTTAATTATATTTTTGCTTAAGAGGTAACTAAAGAAATCATTAAATGGAATCTCTTACTAAATCAATAAATTTTATATTTCGATACATAAATTTCGGGCCGGCCCGAAATAGCCCGAAAAGCCCGAAAAGCTTGAGGAGTCTGGCCCGGCCCGGCCCGGGCCCGACACGTACTTGGCCCGGCTTGGGCCCGAAAAAAATTTTGTCGGCCCGGCCCGAAGCCCGGCTTGATATTCGGGCCGGGCTTCGGGCCGGGCCGGGCCAAAGCCCGGGCCCGTGGCCATCCCTAGTTATGAAAAACCCTCAGATGCGAATGCTTTACTTCAAGACTTTGTGAATGATTGTATCTGTTGCACAAATGAAGGTTTTGAACACGATAATCGTAGGATACCATTTCAACTTAAAGCTCTTATTTGTGATGTGCCAGCCAAATCATTTGTGACTTTTACTAAAGGACATAACGGATACAATTCTTGTTCAAAGTGCCGAATCGAAGGAGAATTTATAACCGCATGTGTTTCTATTCTTCTTACACTGTGTTACGTCGAAATAATATAGGGTTTCGAACAAAAAGATAAGGACCACCATACAGGTACTTCGATTCTAGAAAATATACCAAATTTTGACATGATACAGGATATTCCATTGGAATACATGCATTTGATATGCTTAGGCGTTATGCAAAAAATGTTATTTTTGTGGGCATATGGTAAACCTAATTCAAAATTGTCATGTAATGAAATATTAAGAATATCAAAAAATTTAGAATCGTTGCGAGTTAGTACACCTTGTGAGTTTGTTCGAAAACCAAGATCATTAAATGATCTAAGACGTTTCAAAGCTACAGAGTTTCGCCAGTTCCTACTTTACACAGGTCCAATTGTATTAAAATCTATTTTATCAAGAGATCGCTATGTGAACTTTTTAAGTTTGCATATTGCTATAACTATTTTAGTAGCGGAGGATTATTTGGTCTTTCAAGGAAGCTATGCTAATGATTTGTTGATGTATTTTGTAGATACATTTATTATTTTGTATGGTAAAGACCAAGTATCACATAACGTTCACAACTTATTGCATTTGTATAAGGACTGCCAAAATTTTGGTGTTTTACAGAAGTTTTCTGGGTTTCCGTTTGAGAATTATTTACAATTTTTAAAATCACTAATTCGCACTGGCAGTTATCCTTTGCAACAGATTATTAAGCGTATTTTAGAAAAGGATAGCTGTAACATTAAATCAAACAATAAAAGCAACATAGGAATCTGCCCACAACCTTTTAAGAAGCATAATAATGGCCCATTGTTACAATTTCATAACTTTATCGATCAATATCAAGAAGTTTGTTTTCAAAATTTTGTTTTGAAGATAAATGAAGGAAATAACTGTTGTGGGTTAAAGCACAACAGTATTGTATGCATTGAAAATGTTGTTACCAAAAACGATAGTGGATGCTGTGAGTTGTATATAATTGGTAGGAAGTTCAATTTTAAAGAAGACCTATATTTACAACCATGTCCTTCATCTGCATTGAATATTTATATTGTCAATGATTTAATGCTCGATTTACAAATCTGGAATGTGGATGAAATTAAATTTAAATTTTTTAAAATGGTCTATGGTGACAAATTTGTTGTTATGCCTTTAAGACATTGCGAATATTTTTGAAATTCCTTTAGTAGTGTGCGAGTAGTCAAAAGTTCAATACAAACTCGGAAATAGCTGTTTTTGTAATGTTTTAAAGTAAATCTCATATCGTTTAATAGTATTAACAAATGTTATTAGCTGTTATTAGAATTGTTATCGTATAAGTGTAAAACTAGCCTCGCCTATAGTGTCATTAAAAATTCTGTATGCATATTTGAACTGTCATACAATGAACTTTAAAGAACTAGATTGTATTCCAATTGTTAATTATAATTCGCATCAAAAGAGAACTCAATTATGGATGAAGTATCAGAAGCTACTTGGTCTGTTGTTAAGTTTCCAGAAGAAGATTCTGTGTCCGCAGTACCAACATCATGGGTGCTAAATGGGAACCAATGCTACTGGCCTCCTTATAACAATAAACAACAAATTCGTGCTGCTATAGAAAAACACGAATCACCTAATACTGAAAGTTGGCAACTTTTTCCATGTATTGGATTCCGAAATAATGTCTTTGGTATGCTTAGGTTAGGTAATAACAGTTGCTTCATTGTTATAAATTCTAGAAACTTTTAAAGAAGCTACTAAAAAATCCAATTTAGCCACAATAACATCAGACTTGGATTCTGATGGAAAACATGATCTAAAATATACAATGTCATCAAAAAAAAGGAAGATATTCAAGAAAACATACAGCTTTTCATCAATTGAGGAAGAGGAGGATAGTAGCTTACCTCAACCACCTCAATACAGACTTAAACCTAAAGGTAAGTGGATGCTTTTGAGATGCCCTTTTGTCATTGTGTCTGTTATAGAATCAAATGGGACAAATGTGTCAGTCGCAACTGTAACTGACATCAATGATAACCTACTTAAGCATAAATCATTGCTTCACCGTCGAAGTGTATTAAATCAAGTATCGTTATCTTCTGAAAACCTTATGATTCAAGAAAATCTATCAATTAAAACTGTTGATAACAGTAATACAGCAAGTGAAGTGGATAACCAGTCCGTAAAAATTATGAGTAAGTTACTTATTTTTATACTTTCACTATTAATGGTTTAATAACATTTTTTAGAATATCTTGAAACTATAATTCGTAAGCAAAATATCTTACATGTAGCAATAAATCATATAAGTGATCGTATCTCCGATTTAGAAAAAGGTCTAGCTCCAGTAAATGCACCTGAATATGCTACCACTCATTCTTTATTTGCTGAAATTCAAAATTTACCCGCTGATACACTAGAGGATTTAGAATTGTTAGAAAACTATTTAGAAAATCAAATGAATCTTGCAGTAGGTTTTTAATATTTGAGTTATTACTTGAACTATTATATTGGACATTTCTATACAAGATATACTTCTGTTGTAGGTTAAAGAAATGTCGCATTTGGGAGGTAGCACTATATATATGAATTTATTGCTAGGTCAACGCAGACACTAATAACAAATAATTTATGTGGCAAAGAATATAGTTATGAAGGCAGGCGTAAAAAGAAATCCTTTTGTAGTTTAAAACTGCATGAACTACTCATGCGTAAGTATCTATTATTAATGATTAAAGTATGAAAATAAACTAACGTTCCATGTAGAAGCTTCGTTGCAAATATTTAAAAATTCCACAAAGAAGGAAGTAG
The DNA here is from genome assembly GCA_036346225.1 of Platerodrilus igneus. NCBI lineage: Eukaryota > Metazoa > Arthropoda > Insecta > Coleoptera > Lycidae > Platerodrilus > Platerodrilus igneus. Next base: position 1,297,035 of record JARFIW010001233.1, read on the forward strand.
AGCTGAACATTCAAAAGTGGATACGCAGATGTACTGAGAGAGCAAAGGCAAATTTAAGGAATTCAAATTAATTTTAATAATATAGATCACTTTTTGAACTGAATGTATTATCGTGTTGTCGAGCTGTAATAAAACATATCTTCAAATAATTTCCGCTTATGTACTTCATTAACAGTGTTAATGGTGTACTTTTATTGAATGTGTATATAAGACAGAAATGTACCTAGTATGTACAGGGGTTGTTAGTAATGGACCCCCTTTATCTAAGTTGTTTTTATTCTAGATACAAAAAAATGTGTTAAACAAAAGTGTGAACTCTAGCTTTTAGAATTCCATACAGAAGTCACACAGGGTATTGCAGAAATTTGTGGTAACAGTGATATATTTTTGTTCTATGTACTTTTTACTTTCAGAGAAGTACTAAACTAGCATACTATAAACCTACACCAATGTACATAACATGTACACACATTGGTGTACGTATATAGTATGTACACTGATGAATGAACTTTTTACATACGAAATAATGTACTATGTACATACACCAATGTACGTACATTGTTTAATGTACATAGTACGTACAATGTTGTACATACTTTTCATGTACAAATATAGTGTCAAAGTAATGTACTATGTACATACAGCAACGTATGTAGTATGTACATACAGCAGCGTATGTAATATGTACATACACCAACATATGTAATATGTATGTACACCAATGTATGTAATATGTACATACACTAATGTATGTAATATGTACATACGGCATTGTACATACAGAGTATGTACAATGGTGTACGTACATACTATGTACAATGTTGTACGTACTTTTTATATACAAAGCAGTGCCAAAGTAACGTACTATGTATGTCCACTGTACATACATTGTACATAATTGTATGTACATGGAACATACTCATGTCCAGAAAATTTTGTACACCGTACGTACATAGTATGTACTTGTGTTACATGGGATGGTATTAGGTTTAACCCTGATTCAAGTGGTCTTATGATAGGCAATTCGAATTTTGCGTTGGATGATGAAAATGTACTAATAAATGATTTGAAATATAAAGGTACTCCTGGATTATACGAACTACTGTTTAAAAAACATCCTGTCGGGTACAGACCGCAAGATCTAAAGTCATACCTTGATATTGTGAAAAGAACAAATGCTAATAGAAAATATTATTCTGAAACAGAACAAATTCAGGGTAATAATTCATAAAAATACAAAAATATAATATCTACATTAAACATACTTCCCCAAGCACCTCGTAGACCTAGAACACTACCCTATAAAAAGCGTTTTGGAGACGGTATGACAATGGAAGTATCAAATAACGCCATAGATTATTTATATTGGAATGATATCAATGAACTTGTTGATAGATGTCGGCTTTTAGTTTCATCTCAGACTGCTGGACACACAGGTCACGGCAACGAAATAAATTCGATCATAAAAGAATTGCGCGAGGCGAAAGTGATTAGATGATATGACAATTGACAAATTTGGAAGGCAATTAAATAACCGTAAAATAGATATAAGTGAACAGGAATATGAAAAAAAAATGAATGTTTTGAAACCTTGATTGAGTACAAGTTACATATGCTACATTACACGGTAGTAGCAACGTTTTACTCTAGTACATTCCTCGACAGTTGCAAGACATTTCTTATTTTCAACATTAAACATAATCATAAATTTCCTTATGAGGAAGCAGTTATTGAGAATATTAAAGGATTCCCACAAGACATTGAAATTCTTATAAACGAAAAAAGTTATGTAATTGCGCAGTTACAAGGATTTTTGCTTAGACGTATAGATGTAATCAGCTTTCGTGACAGCGGTGCTATCATAAACAATACCACAATGTTTCTTGATTTTATATTAAAAGTTCCTTTCAAAGCAAGTGGAGCCCACAACATTCAAACATAGAAGTATTTCATTAATTGTATTTAATAAATCCTGATTATAAAAAAAGTATTATGATAGTTGCTCAATCAAAAGTAAAAGAGGATATAGTAAATGAACTTCATAAACCAGCAAGAATAAATTTCAAGAGACGCAAAGTGATAGTAAAAGGTTTAAATGACCTTCTTCAGACCGATTTGATTGAAATGCTACCATATTCGCAAACAAACAAACGATTAAAATACATTTTAGTAGTTATTGATTGTTTCTCCAAATACGTATGGGCTGTACCACTTAAAAGTAAAACGGGTATTGATGTTACTGCTGCAATAAAAACAATTTTAAATAAATTTAAAAATCCGCCAAGAAATTTGCAGTCTGATTTTGGTAAAGAATATTATAACAAACACTTTCAATCCTTAATGCAGACATATGGCATAAACCATTATAGTGTTTTTTCTACAAAGAAAGCATGCATTGTAGAACGTGTAATTAGAACTTTAAAGGGAAAAATGTGGCGCTTGTTTAACCTGAACGGTTCTTACAATTGGATAAAAAATTTAAGCGATATTGTGAAACAATACAACAATACAGTTCACAGTACTATCGGAGTTAAACCTGTAAAAGTTGATAAATCAAATGAAAAAACTATTTTTAAATCATCTATTACCCACATCAAACTTGCAACCAAAATACCAAAATATTCAATTAAAGACAGTGTGAGGATTAGTAAACACAGGGAAGCATTTACGAAAGGTTACACTCTAAACTGGTCAAATGAAATTTTTAAGATTAAAAAGGTAAACGTAACCAAAGGAAAAATTAATAGGTTAGGTCAGCGCCGCGGCGCTGACCTAACCTATTAATTTTTCCTTTTATCTAACCTAGGTCCACACTTGTTTTTTAATGGAAAAACTCATTAAAAAGCAATTAGTGCTAATGGGTTTTTAATGAGAAAACTCATTAAAAAGCAATTAGTGCTAACGAGTTTTTAATGAGAAAACTCATTAAAAAACAATTAGTGCTAATGGGTTTTTAATGAGAAAACTCATTAAAAACAGCCTAACCTATCAATTTTTCATGTGGTCATGTGATCATATGGTCATGTGGTCATGTGGTCATGTGGTCATGGGGCAATTTCACCCTAACTTAACATCCTACATATATCCGGATATATGTCGATGCGCATCCCTGTCGGCTTAGGTCGGATAACAACATATTCGACTAACTTCGGCAATATACGCCCCACTCTGTAGAATACATAAGAGAACAATTTTTCGTATTTAATTTAGTATTCGATAGTAGCTAGAACGGTAAACATGAGCGTCTCCAAGGTGATTAACGTTTCTCAACTTCTTGGGAATAAAGTGAAACCGACAAATGAGCGATTTGGATTATGGCTTTTGGTAGAAAATATGTGCAACAATAATCTGGTAACAGATATTGGTAATATTTGTTATGTCGAAGGCGAGCAGATGCTGACTGGTGGACTACACACACCAATTACAGAACCATTTTGTGACAATATAATGTTGGTTAAAATTTGCGACTTTTCTGACGCCGAACAAACCTCTGCAAGCAAAAGGATGTTTATCTTAAAAAAAGAAATTTGTGGTGCATTTAACAGCTATCTACGAAGAAAGTTTGACCGATTTGTTTCCGCTAGACATGGTGTTAAAGCTAAGCTTCCGTTTTCTCTGGAAAGCACTAACAAGATGGGCCAGAGAGTAAAAGAAATTATCGGAAAAGAAGACCTCGAATGCATTAATAAAAATTCCAAAATCCTATATGTGTTCCATACAAAGTGGAACTAGCAGATGTTAAGTTGGAAACTTTATTGGAGGAACTACCAGATATATTAGACGAACTCGAAAAGATTATTTCTATCTTTTGACATGGATGTAACCCAAGATTTTGCGGGTATATTTAGCAAGATGGAGATGTGTAATTATTTAACTACAAACCATAACTTTTGCTATAAGGGCGAATACGAAGAAAAGTGTAATATTATAGTTGACAACGATAAAACTGTAGGAATTGATTGTTTAACATGGCTAACAACCAATGCAAGAATTAAGATATACAACAAATTTGTGTGTCAGATAACAAGTCCTGGTGTTAATAAACAACTTGGCAATCATATACTAGATTTTTACGTTGTCCAGATGTGCGTTTAAGGAAACATTTGCGTCTACTTTGGCTAAAGAACATGGTATTACGCGATTGGAAGCGACAATATACAATTGTGCAATTGGAAGCAATGTCAGTGCGGAACGGTGTATAATCCCTTAAAAGACTGTTTAACCTTATTGGAAGATAGTAAGTTATACTTCCTAAAGGCGCCAATGTACTCGGTACCACTTGCCAAAATGTGGAGTAAGCTATCGGACAAGCTACAAAATAGCTGCTGTTTAGTGTTTAATAACCTGCTACAGTACGTGTATTGGGGGAATGGTAATACAAAGAAATTGACGGGCTTGCAGATTAAGTTGTCCGAAAAACCAAAAGAAAGGGAAAAATTGATAAAGTATGTGCTTTCGGCTTTTAGTTTTAACTATTTACCTGTAAATTATTTGGAGATAGTAGAGGAGGAAGACAGCTCAGATAAAATAAAAATCTTACACAAGTGCTACATTAAAGCAGGTAGTACATATTTTACACAATCTGCAACACCATATTCTACAATTCCAAAAGAAATAGTCATTTCGGAATTGGGGTTGATAGATACGCATAACATTCGTCCAGAGGTTGTACGACAACGCGCAAATATTGGTAGTAAACTCTATCCGTTTACGCTAAAGGAAATTACCCCATTATGTATGCCATACGCTGTAAGTGGAAGGAAAAGACAACTGGAATTAGAGGAAATGGATGCAAAAAGACGAAAATTGGAGTACATGGAAAACACTGCGACGATACGCGAACAATACAAAGATGTGTTAGACAAAGAACATCTTATTAGAGAAAACGAGGAAGAATTAAAAGATTATTTTATGTGTCGATGGACTGACTTAAATACATCCGGGTTCTACAAGCTGTATGCATTTGCGGTTAGTAAGAAAGACTCTTTTAGTTATGTAGGTGTTCTTGTAGAAAAGGATGGTGCTAAATCCGTATACTTTTTAAAAGGTTATTCTAAAAACGTATTTATCAAAATGGCAGATAACAAAGAAGAACTAAGGAATGCGGGTTTCGTAATCTTGGCGTACACCACACGTAAAGGGGTTCCGCTAAACATTGTATATTTGCCCAGTAAAGAACCTTTCGGATCATTTAAAACCGAGGGTCTTACAACCTATAACAACCATATATTCCCAAAAGTGGTGGACATGCAACTACGCAACAGTGTGTGGGAGAAAAAGGATTTCCTCCAATACCGACAAGAAGAAGTCGATCAAGCTAACAAGATACGTATGCAGGATATAGTGGGAAAGCTGCGATTAAAAGATTGTCACAAGCTGCAAGAATTACACGAAGGAATGGATCTGGTTGTCGGCGGAATCAAAGACTTTAAATATAGAGGCAAACTTCGGTACATTTTACAATTCGAAAACCTAGACGGTCTTTATGTATCAAACTATTGGCTAGAAAAGAAGATAGAGGACTTGGGTATCGATTTAAATTTTAAGCTGCGAATAAAATTAGATAAAATTAAAACCACCGCAAACAAACATAAAGAAAGGACTGTCTTCTGTGTATAACTTTGTATTAAAATTAAGTTAAATGACTCCATGCTTGGCATTAGTTGTTTTTTTAAATTTGTTATGTATAATGTCAGAATAAACATTTTATAATAGTATATAACATTGTTCTTTATTTATAAAAGGCTGTAACGTTACCCCGAAATAGCAGTCGCACAGAAAGGGGTGTTCATGGGCAGCGAGCATGGGCAGGGGTGCGTACGCGCATGGGCGCGCATGGGCAGGGGTGTGCATGCGCAGGGGTGCTCATGGGCCGGGATGTGTTTGGGCGTACACGAGGGAGGCGGATGTTAACAGTCACCGAGCATCCAATTCTTTATTTGGATGGTGTGGAGTACTTGCCTGCGTATGTATCCGGAGTAAAAGAATACGATTTGTACACGCATATAATTAATAAAATTAATTTATCGAGGGAAGATGACAAGCGTTACGTCACCCTAATAGTACAACAATCTACGCATGGGGACGTAAAGATATAAGATAGTTGTTTATATTTGTATAGATTTTGTAAACCTATTGTATATATTAGTTTTTAAATTCCATAATTTTTAAGTTCTTCGCCCACCTTCCAAATCTTTCCTGCTTCTATCCTGGTTGACAGAGTATACGTGTTACCTCCACGTGGTATTCGCGGGGCACATCGGTTTTAGATTTCTAGGGGAATGGTTAGTTAAAGCATATGTCTCGGTTAGCGAAAAAAAGGGTTTTAAAGATGGAGTTAAATAAAGATGGGTAAAAATTAGTCTTTAGAAGGCATAACTTTGTATGGGGTGGTTCTATTTAAAATCTATTTACAGATTTGGGGTCCCTAGAAAATTTAATATTAGTTGATACCTAGCAAAATATATTTATCTTAAAAGAGTGACTACCCGCGTATAATAAATACAATATAACACTTGTCAACAAAAAGTTGTAGGAAAATTAAAGACGTATTTAATGGGGTCCAGTATTAGAATTTGTTGGTAGTAATGTTAAGTCCTACTGTATTGTAGGCGAGAAAGATACGATTAAAAGATTAAAGGGGTCTCACGAATTGTAGTTAAGTAAAACCGAGGGTCTTACAACCTATAACGAGTATATACCTCCAAAAGGGGTGGGCATGCAGCTACGCAGCAGTGCGTGGGAGAATAAGAATTCTCTCTAATAAGAAATTAAAGTTTCCATGTACGTAGCACCAGTCATTGGGAAATGGTCAAAATGTGGAACCTATAAAGGCGATTATTAATTATGGTTTAGAAAAATAATAATTTTCTTGGACTAAATAAAATAGCTTAGACTGGTTAATGTATATGACTACATATTCTCGTACACATCCACAAACATCTGTTTACGTCCACAATAGCGATGCCGGTAGTTTTTGTTAAACAAATGGTAAGAAAGATACGTCGGGTGTTAGTGTGCGGAAACCCATAGGAATCAAAAGAGCGGTGTGGCGGAATGTATGGTGGTTCCTGTTAGAATAAGCGAAAGTGGTTAATCGGTCGTATTAGATGTTTAAATAAGCGAAAGTGTAAAGGCCTACATAAACAAAAATTTAATTAACCGACAAAAAAGTGCGCGATGTGCTACACTTATAAATAAAGTATGGAATGGTGCTTTTTAGCGGCCCTAGCAGTAAAAAGGGCGACTGACTTTTTCAAGCAACTACAAGAATAGCAGTAGCGCAGAGAAGGGGTATGCATGTATTATACAGTTGCTGCAAAATATGTTAGTTTACGCGTAGCTCGGATGTGTAATTGATCACGACTTAAAGATCCCTCGGAGGTTTAAAAATTGTCGGCCCATTGTCGTTTGAAAAATGTTTGGAAATTATCAAAACGGTAGCGGGTCGAAGTTTAATGGATGATTGACCGAGTTTTTCTACCTTTTACGAGGGAATTGGAAGTTGACAGACATCGAGCATCTAATTCTCTATTTGGAGGATATCGAGTACTTACCGGTTCTAGAAATCAATACGTGCGGCCGATCGCTATGCGAAAGTGTAAAGCCTACAGAAGCAAAATTTAATTATCAGACGAAAAAGTGTGCGATGTGCTATAGAAAGTATAAAAAATGGTGCTTTGCATCGCTCCTAACAGTAAAAGAGAGTGATTTTTTCTAGCAATTACAAGAATGGCAGTAGCGCGGCGAAGGGGTATGCATGTATTATACAGTTGCTATAAAATGTGTTAGTTTACGAGAAGCTCGAATGTGCACAAATTAAATTGTAATCTATAATTAACCACGGTCGTAAAAATGGGAAATTAATGGGTAATTTTAATAGTGCTAAGCATATACTTTCGCTTGGTGATTCATTTGGAAAATATTCAAGCCTATCATTTCCTAAAGTATGACGTAGAAGTTATTTAAAATTAAATTGTTGTAAGTATCCTGTAGACAACAAGTTGGTATTTTCTTAGTAATGGTTTAAAGTGTTTTTGGTTATAGTAGCACTGCATCTTCTACAGCACGACTTGCATACAATTTGTGTGCGTGTGCTACCACCCTTTTGGATTTTTAATATGCACGCGATCCGTATAACATGGAAGACGTTTTCCGGTGTTTCTACTAACGGCATTCGCACCATCGACGAAGCGAACCAGGTGTATGCATTGGCGCTAAATGTATTGGACGAGCAGCGATGATTATGACGTCATTTAGTTCCCCGCTGAATCCTCAACTTCGTTCGGGTATCTTCGGAAACCTTCGGTTTGTATTCTATAGGGTACATAAAGCAGGTGCGCAAGAGTAAACTCTTTAGTTATAAGTTAGTTCGCTTACAAGTCAAGTCTTATAGTGTGGATTTTGTTTTGTACTAAAATGGTACCTGCAAACGTTTTTAAATGCGAGCCCTGTGACGTCTACTTTACCAGGAGGGATGCTCTCAAACGATACCAGAAAAAATGTCGTGGTGTAACATCGTCCACGGTCAAGCTTATACATCCGCCCGCAGCAAAGTACTTAAACTGTGGTTCTTGCGGTTTCGCTTTTACGAGAATGGATAGCTTACAGCGACACAAGGAAAAACAGCATGGTATGTCATTAAGCCGTAAACGTTCAGCTCCGCCAGCTGTTAAAGGACCTTGTACGAAACAACCACGAATTATGTGTAAAGTATGCGATTTCGAGATGGAAAAGAATACATATGCCGCACACTTGAGAAGCAACAGACATAAAAATGCCACAGTTACCGCTACTGGCGAAGATGGCGTAGAAATGATTAGTACAGCGTTTAACAACCGTATGGCTAGCTATCGCATAAATAACGCCAGCGTCGACGATGGAGTGTCCGAGTTTCTTTGGAAGCAGAAAGAGCGATTTATTCGATTAATAAATGAAAAAAGAATACAACATACAGCAGTAAAAGTCTACTGCGAACTCTATGGCGTTTACATCAAAATGGGAGAAGAGAAGTCCGATGTGAAATCCTTTAACACAAAAATGTGGTTATAACGTCTTCTAGTAATCTGGAAAATACGTACGAGGTCTTAAGCGAAACCATGCGAACAAAATCAGAGGAATTTGAAACATGCGAGTCCGGTTGGTCTTTGGAAAAAGTGCTCTATTTAGAAATAAATATTAATAAGTATGACCCGATATGACAAGTTCTAGGTTGAAAATAAAAAATTGTGAATATGTATTTAGAAATGTGGTTTACAAATTTAAACTGTATTAGTAAAAATTGTTTGTAATAAAAAGTTTTAAGAATGGTTTTAGATTTTCTTTAGGTATAAGCTGCAGGAAATTTATAATTTAGAGAGTGTGTGTAAAATGGTAAGGGTGGTTCGATTTTAAATCTATTTACAGATTCGGATTCTACATAAAATTCTAGACTAACAAGATGTATCGCATGACTAAAAAGTTTATAAGAACGCTCAAAAGTTGCTACAGGTAAGAAATCTTAAAATGGGGGTAGCTCTCTGGGGGATGGCGCTATCTAAAAAATTCTTAGAAATTTGGGTAGCCGAGAAAATTCTAATATTGATTAATACCAAACAAGGTAGGTTTATCTCGTGGGTGGAAATGTGGAGAAAGATTTATCTCGCAGAGGGTATATGTGTAACTTTGCAGGGCGTGGTCCGATTTCAAATCTGTTTACAGATTCGAATTCTGCGTAAAATTCTAAGCTAATTTAATGTATCGCATGACTAAAAAATTTATAAGAATGCTCAAAAGTCGCTACAGGTAAAAAATCTTAAAATTGGGGTAGCTCCCTTGGGGATGATGCAATCTGAAAAATTCCTAGAGATTTGGGTACCTGAGAAAATTCTAATATTAATTGATACCAAACAAGGTAGGTTTATCTCGAAAGATGCATTGGCTAGACGAAGAAAACTATTTGTTAGGTTTGCTTATAGAGCAAAGAGCAAAATTTAGAAGATCAGGACTTTAAAGGGTATAATTTTGCAGGACGTGGTCCTATTTTAAATCTGTTTACAGATTCGGATTCTGCATAAAATTCTAGACTTACAAAATGTATCGCATGTATAAGAAAATTTATAAGAACGCTCAAAAGTCGCTACAGGTAAAAATCTTAAAATTGGGGTAGCTCCTGGGGATGATGCAATCTGAAAATTCCTAGAAATTCGGGTAGCTGAGAAAAATCTAATATTAATTGATACCAAACAAGATAGGTTTATCTCGTGGGTGCAGTGCCAATAGACACCGAGAAGTATCTCAAAAATTTTAGGGATTAGGTTATCGATTTTTAGGGTAAGGATGGTTGGGGTAAAAAAATTCCACAAGGCGGAGATTCATCTCCACAAGGCGGAGCAAGGTGGAGATTCATCTCCCTCATTTCCTCCTTATGGGAATTTACATGTAAATTGGTCCAGATGAGTGTGGAAATGAGGGAAGCTGGTGGAAATGAGGTTCTGGGTTCACTGAAAATGGTCTACTCACATTTTTTCTGCACGCACCTACATTTTTTCAATGTAGCATACGTGTGGACACGTTTTGAAGTCAATCCGGCCTATGTGTATTTGCAACCTCTAAACAAAAGTAAAAACATAAATCAGAATCCACTTTAATTAAATACAGCATTCTTTATACAATTGCCTTAGATGTGATATTATAAAACTGACCTACTTTATAACGTCTCGCTAGAGAACTGAATTCAAACAGCTCCACATTTTTTGCATGCATCTACATTTTTTCAATATAGCATACGTGTAGACACGTTATGAAATCAGACCGGCTTATGTGTATTTGCAGAGTGACCCATATGACCTACTTTATAACTTCTCGCTAGAATTCAAAACAGCTCCACATTTTTTACGTGCACCTACATTTTTACAACATAGCATACGCGTGGACACGTTTTGAAGTCAAACCGCCTTATGTGTATTTGCAGCCTCTAAACAAAAGTAAAAACATAAATCAGAATCTACTTTAATTAAACACAATTGACTTGAATGCGATATTTTGCATCTGACCTACTTTATAACTTCTCGCTAGAAAACCGAATTCAAAACAGCTACACATTTTCTCTGCACTTACATTTTTCAACATACGTGTGTTTTGAAGTATGTTCCATTGAAAGTAATATAAAGCCGGTCTGACTTCAAAACGTGCCCACACGTATTTTACATTGAAAGTATATAAGGCCGGTCTAAATTCAAAACGGTGCACGCGTATGTTACATGGAAAAACATACGCGTGCACCGTTTTGAAGTCAGACCGGCCTTACTTACCTACTTTTAGATATTCTTATGCTTTTAAAAATCTACTAACTTAATCTAAACTGACAATTTGTATTTAATATCTTAAATTTATAGTTTCCTTTGATATAACTCGTCCTTTTCCACGTATATTTCCTTCGCGACGTTACAATATTCTAATTAATTTAAACATAGATTTAAACCCGCACAATAGTTAACGTGAAAGTATTTTTAACGATTCTAAATTTTTCTTTAAAAAAAGTTGTCTGGTCGAACAATAGATTTTAACTTACCCTACTCGCTTTTCAAACTTTTTATGATTAATATTGAAATATATTACATTAGCAAACACCTAATTCGGAAACAATATTTTGTTTAATTGAAGTACGTTAAAGATATTTTATATCTTTTCAAGTTTATTAAATGATGAACAATTTTTGTAACTGCTTGAACATTCTACATCCTAATATATAGGTCCTTGTAAAATAGAAACATGCTATTTATATAATTTTCATGATTTAATGTTACAAAATTCACCTAACAACATAAATTTTATTATTTATAGAAAATTAACAACTATTAATACTACTATACCCTATAATTCTAATCACCCCGTGTCCCATAAACTTACAAATTTCTAATTAAAAGTTTACTAACCATTCCTATAGCCACCATTAACTTTACTACAGAATTAAATATTATAAAACAAACTGCATACAATAATGGTTATCCAAGCCACATAATTCTAACACTAAATAATAGGACAAAACTAATTTAATTACAAAACCAATCAAATACCTTAAAATTTAGTTAGTAAAAACAACTGCTATTTTAATCTCTCTTTTCTTAAAATATCTATCCAACTTTAATACGCGAGTTAAGTTTCGGGCCTTGGGAGCGGTGTTTTTAAAAACTATTTCCAAGTCTTCGTAACAATTTATCGATATAACTTAAACAGAAATTATAATGAAATTTTGACAAACTGGTTATTTAACTTTAAATCGAAATAAATTAGTTAATCTAACTAATATTATGAGTCGCCTAAGCAAAATGCAATGCTAAAGCTGAATACTTTGACTAACTGCCGGGTCTTGGGGCTCCAGAGATATTTATAATGTTCCTGCCCCTCACAATTCTGTGGGAACTTATAAAGCTCATGTCTGCTTATTCTTAATTCTATACTTTGTTACATTGTTACAATCTTACTTTCTAGGTAATTGCGATATCTTAACCGTCTGTGACCTGCCACCTGCAGTATCACTATCGTCTGGAATACATTGTATTGCATCCGTTCTCAAAAACTGTTAATAACCTTTTTATATCTATCCTTGAGTTACATTGTTTGTACTCTACTTAATAATTCTTAATGATTTCTAATAATTTCCTATTAGATTTTATTATTTAATATATATATATATATATATATATATATATATATATTACTCATATTTAGACCAGGGTAGAAAATTAAATAATCACATCAAATAATTTTAATCACCGTGTATAATGAATATTATTAGATAATACGCGTTATTAAAACCGTGAAGCATAAAAATTTATTAGTTTCATTAAACATAAGAGATTTAAATCATGTACAAGACGCTTTATATCAAAAGAAGCAGTAGTAAAAAGCTCTGCGTGTAATGTAATTATTCCTAAACAAATGGAAATTACGTGCAAAATTTATCTTAATTAACTCTATTTCAAGTAACCGGTATTGAACAAAACGTACAGATAATATCTACAGAAACTTGTAAAACCCAATAAAATGCAAATCCTAGAAGTGTTAGTTAGAAGTAGGATGTTTGAACACACCTGCGTATTTTAAAAGGCAATTTCAGTTTAATTTGTTTAGATAAACATGTCGATTCTAAAGATATTGGAAACGGTCAGATGCTTTAGCACGAAATACAAAACAGGGTTTATTTAAAAGCTCATTCGGCGAAAATTTTGCAGATAATTAATGTTTACAAAGAATCTTGGAGAAACCGGGGCTTAATATTCACGAGAAGGTGCGATACGGGGTTATTAAACCCAGATAGTCCACATGGACTAAAATATAATCGATAATAAAGAATATCAATTTGCACCAATACGAACAGGTTAGAAAAGGAAAGAGAAATGCGTCAAGCAAAGACACATATAGTAAAAGGCGTGATTTAAGCAACGTCACGAGGGTCACAATTGGTTGAAAATAGGATGCAAATATCAGAGGTAGAAACAACAATTTCTGTACAAAATTAATTAGTTTTTCTCGGACATGTTTGCGTGCCGTGTGAGAATTTCTGAGTTTTAAATGGGGCGAGTGAAAAATTCGTAAAAACCGACGCGCGAGCGACGGACTGGGAACATAGAATGAGAAATTCTTAAGAATTGTCTGTTTTGAGGACAAAAGCGACGTGCCGGCTATTCGCTATATATACCGGTAGTAATATGAATTTCGGCCTCTTAGACTTTTGACTATTCGACGCGTTAAAAGCTCTTACATCCGCGATAAAATAATTTAAAGTTTGCTCGTATATTTTAATGATTCAAAATAGTTTGTTATTTACGTGCTAACATGAATGTACTTCAGTGCACTTAGATACAAGGTAATAAAAGTTAGTATCACTGTAACCAATTAGCAAAATTTACAACGACAAATGTATACACAAAAGTAGGCAGTTTTGGCGTATATTGGTGAAAGACGCATGAATTTCTTTGCTATTTTTCGGGGGTGTTAATAATTAAATGGTTCAAATACGTGTCTGGATCCACAAAACCAGGGTCAGATATACACAGATGAGTTCCGGAAAAGCCCAGAAACAACTTTAAATAAATGGTGATGGAGAAAATTTTAAAAGCGTTGAAAATTAGAAGCCGTAAATATAATCCTGTTGGAATGGTGTGATTAACTAAAGGGACGATGTACATTGAAGCTACGAGGACAGTAACCTTCAGGTAAATTATACTATTTTGTTTGACATTTTGTGTGTGTTGAATAACTTTATAATTGATTTACTTTAAATGGACATTAGTGAAATTGTACTAACCATAAAATTTAATTTTAAGATGAAATTTGCTTGTTTAAGTAGAAAGGGGTATTTAGTATTGATGTTTTGAATTATGATGAAACTTTGGGTATGTCTTTGAGCTCAATTAGACGAACCTGGTTAATTAACGTAAAGGGGTGGTAGATGCTCCCTTTATACTCAGACTCCGGTCTGTTTATATTGTTATATTAATTAGTAGGCATCCAACAAGGACTTTAATTCTGGATGCACATTAAAATGATAATAAAATTAATCTTGAAAATCTTTTTAAAACTGAATTTTATGCTGAAATTTAATTTGAAAATTTAATGTATTCTGAATATTGATGTAAATAGAGTTCACGTTGATGTTTGTGGTAGGAATGTGTTGTTTAATTTTATGAATGAGGAGGTTTATAAAATTAGGTGAGCAGCCGAGGCGAAAACAGGATCACAGCAGTTTATGACGCCCAATCGGTGGGACTAGAATTTTTTTGTTGAAAGGACCCAGTTCCCGCAGATATAGGAGTATATCACAGCAATATATAAATATATAAATATATATATTGTGATGAGATATTTGAGTTCAGCCTCACGTTGTTGCGACAAATAACGTTGTTGTGATACTGTAGCAATACCCATATGCGCCCTTTTTCTGAATTAAAAGATCAAAATTTCTAATCTCTCAATTTTTTATTTTTAATATATATTTTTTAATTGCGTCGGCTAGCTCAGTTTTTGAATTACGCACGGAGCTTGCGACAATACGACAAACAAAGCCTTTAAACTTACTATCTACTTCTTCTTCCTGTTTTAACCTTTAAACCAAAACACCATTAAGCACAAATTATTATAATGTTCTCAAAAAAATATTTACAACGTATGAAAAGGTTAAAATTCTTTAACTAAAATTTTTTTCTGATAATTGAGTCAATAAATTTAATATTTATTATTACCAAAAATGATCAAAAAGTCAGCAAAATCACTAGTATTATTAATTATTAACTGAAGCCTGATGAACATTCATTTAACCTCGTTTATTATTTACGTAATTTACAACGTATACCCAAAAATATAAATCTTGCCGACCCCTCCCATAAATTATCATAAAAGCAATTTTTAAAGTATTTAAATTAGTAATATTTAATTAAATGTTAAATCTTAAGTTATTCAGTTTAGCAAAGTGCAATGAAATATCTACAAACAAATTAATCAAATAATAAACATTCAGATTGGTTAACCTGTTGTTTTTCAGCTTGAACCAGTCTCTCGTCCAACCTTTGTGTGCATCCCTCATAGGATTGCCTTAAATACACTAGCGTACTCCATTAAACTCCTTCACCATTAATCATTGAAGTAAATGCATGTTGCATTTCCTCTTTTGTTCCAGTAATGATCGCTTCAGCATTTATTTAAACTTGTTTCCGTATTTTTCTAAACTGGACTCCAGTAATTATTTAAAGCTGTCTCCCGTAATCATTTAGATTTGTCTCCAGTAATTCTTTAGAGTCGTTTTTCTATTTATTAAGGAGAAAGCGACAAACCCATCAATTTTTCATATTCAGCGGCATTATTTTGCACTTCACAATTACTTACTTTACGTGCATATTTTCGTTTTCAAAGACGTGAACTATACTTTACTTCATGATGAACTGATTTGTTTACAAATCTGGTAATATTTAAATGCACCGTCTATCTAATGACAAGCCCAATGTTCGTTGTTTGTATAATCTTTCACACCTGGTTTTCGAATATCCCGTTGTATATTAACATCAACTTTGTCGTTAGCGCTTGAAGTGAGCGGACGTGTTTTGCAGAGCTCTCACTTCAGTAGCAAACAGTAAGTTTTTATTCAGGGTTTTATTATCTATTACTTTATTTGAAGCTTTGCTTTTATTGTATTTTATATTTATTATTGTGCAGCATTAAATTTTAAACACAGTGCAGTAAATAAAATATTAAAACTAAATTTACATCAAATAAATAGTAAATAACTCGCATTTGTAACTTGAACTTCAACTTAAATCCGCGTTTAAAAATAAATTAAACTAAACTTCTTGCTAATAAACTAATAAACAAATACCCAAAATAATTTTAAAATGCGTTTTTAGTAAATTTAAAACAAAAAACCGTGTAAATCAAGTAAAAAGCCGTGCAAACCAATAAAAAAGTGTGTAAAATTTTTATAGTGCGCGTATAATAAAATAACAAGTTAAAAATCAAAATCTAGGCTTTTTTAAATCAAATAAATAGCTCATAAACTGTACATTTTAAAACAATTTAAATACAAATATTCCCTATTTTAAGTACACGCGTACTTAAAGATCCCTTTAAATTGATTTTTTGTGTAATTAAGCGGTGTAACAGTTAAAGGTTGTAGTAGGCACCGAGTGATTAAGTGAAGGTTGCGTTTCCGGTACCGCATTCCGGATGCGCATGTTTTTATTTGTTAAATATACATTTAAAATTAAAGTGTTGTTATTTATAAATTTGATATTTTGAAGTAATTAGCTTATTTAAATTGGATTTGGCGGTTTAAAAATTTAAAATAAATAGTGTTCTTTACGGTACATTTTGAATCAAGATATTTTTTTTGGGTTAGCGAATTTATTTGGATCTAGTTGTTATTTCGACGTTTAGTGTTTGTTGTATTTTTGTTAAAATTTGATATTTAATTGGGCGGTTCGAATTTTAAGTAAATAAATACAGGGTTGTTTACGATTTACCTTTAACCAAAATATTCTTATTGGTCCAACGTTTGCATTCTTCTAGTGTCGTAACGGTCAGGTCATTTTTGAGTTGCGTTTTAGGCGGTCATTCGTTCTCTTAGTTTTGTTACCATAGTGATCCACCAAGATGAGGAGCCGCCGCCCAGGAAGAAGAGGGGCGATCGGTCGGAGTTTGCTAGGTCGAAGGCTAAGGGCGCTGTTGGGGGGAAACATCTTAAGGTAGTATTAACGTCATGTTAGATACTCAGGAGGAGGTACAGGAGATAGAGAAGAAGCCTGTGTCTGCGGCGATCGTGTCGGGGTTGTCGGGGCCTCCCGTAGTGGTTGCGGCGCCAGAATTGCCCTCTACTTCGAGAGCCCAGCGCAAGATGTCGACTAGCAGCAACGGTAGCGTTGATGCTAGTGATCTCGATGAGCTGGAACTCTTGAAGTTCAGGGTGAGTAAGGCGCACGCCGCCGTCTATGGGAAGGTGCCGACGACCTCCCCCACTATCGCCGTGGAGGGTAGGAAGATGGTTCGGCACGCGGTGGATAATATCCGCGACGTGACAAACCAACTAATAGGTATGGTTAGGGCGCTGCGTCTTTGTTTAGATGGTTCAGGGAGAGCAAGTGTTGTTGGGAAAAGTTCGGCGGTAAATTTTTGAAATAATCTAACAAGCACGTTTTTGTGTAATGGCGCTAGTCGATATAATGCTCATGCGAGTGCACCTGATAATGTATTTGCTTTTGCTAATATATGCACTGTTACATGCTTTTGATTATTCAGATATTTATTTATATATTTATTATATGTTTACTTATATATTTATATTTATTTTTACACTTATATTTTTGCCTGCATTGTATTGTTTTGTGGCTTGATTTAATTCGTTTGACGTTCTGTCGCCAATTTTTGGTCGTAGTATATATAGAAAAGAAGATTGTATATATAATATATCAGTTAGAGAATGATGGGGAACGTTAGAGACAAATTTAGGATAAAAATACTTAGATCAGAGAGGAAAAATTTGTAAATTTATGAAGCAGGCAAAATAGCTGGATTCACTATTAATACATTTGGCAAATGCTTAAAAATTTGAAACCATTTTAAATTAGCTAGCTAGATTTGGATACTTTTAAGTCGACCCTTCAGGTCGCACTGGTAAGCAGAGCCGGCGTCTGCTATCCGGTATTACAAATCCTTCCCCCTCTCATTTTTGTTCGTCTTGTTGATCGGGCACACTCCAAAGTCAACGATAGGGATACCATTATTTAAACCCTGTTTATAGTTTTCGTTTCGGTCTGTTACATTTTTATTTAGGGTGGATTAATTATGAAGTTAGAATAAATTAGAAACACGTTTATTTTTTGCGTTTAAACCCAATGTAGTACCTTCGGGTGGAGCATTGGGACGTGGCCGCAAGTATAGCGGCCCTTATTCAAATTATAATGTATATTAACATCAACGCGTTCTTCTTGTCACGTACGATTTCAAGTTAATAGCATTGATTCGCTTGGATTTTCATACTTCTAGATTAGTAAACCATTGTTTATTTAAATAAATTGGGTGAACCTTGATTTTTAATTACCATGCCTTGTTTGTTTCCAATAAACCAGGTGTAGATTTTAATTCTCTAGTCACGTAGACGAATACAATGTATGGATTAAATTATATGCGTTTGCTATCCTACATATTATTAAACCTGCTTGTATTAATTAGGATTGTTGATGTAATAATGTTGCGTTATTCACGCATGTCGCGTTACAGCTCGCATTTATGTTATTTAACAACTTGTGGATTTGTTTTATTCAAATAAATCTTCAAAATATTTTTCATTAACTGAATTAATTATGATTATTATTTATATACAGGGCGTTGTCATTTACTTTCCAGTCTAATCATCGTATTTCTTGTTTTCTTTAGAAAACTGTGTCGTTTTCTGAGCACTTATGTATTTTATGTGGAGTGCGGTATACTCTTGGTCCTAGCTACCCCTAAATGACCCAATTAACACAGCAATATATATATATATATATATATATATATATATATATATAAATTGGAGGATACATAACTCGCGTTTAATAAATATAATATTAATATTTCATATTCATCTGCAAGCGGTATACAAAATCTTTTAGTCCATGACAAAGATTAAATTGCCCTTATTAACAAATTCCATATTTATGTGTTAGAATGCTTTTATTGCAAGCATTCTATGTTAAAGAAACTAGTAAATCATTTAAATTTCGTATCCATGAACATGCCAATTTTATAAAAAAAATAATAATATTGTTTTGAAAATCAATAATTTTATGCCATTGCTTACCACATTCATTAGTTCAGTTATAATTTTCAACTCACAGATTTAAAAATATTAGGTATTTCTAAAAAAAAGGGAAGGTATTAAATTTTCCTGAAATTTTGTAAACGTTTTCTTGAAGAAATGGTAGGTGTATTAAGGAAATGAAAAATATTAGTAATCAATGGATCTTTGCCGAACTTCATAAATACTTTATAATATGTTTGTTATAGGTGTCTCTTTAACTAATGCATATTCGGTTGTTCTAAAGTGTTTAATTGTTATTTTAATGATTTTAACTGTTACTTAACTTTATTATCATTTACACTTTTATGTTATAGTACGCGATATAAATTATTGGTCCTTGAAAACGTCTCTTTAGAAAGAAAATATTTAATCTTAACCTATAACTAATCAACTTTGTTATAAAGAACAAGCTTTTGTAATATTGGATATCAAAATTTTATGAGTAGCTTCTGCATTTAACAATGTAAAAGTTTTAACGTTCGAATACCAACTGATTTCATGTCTACCTCACGAAGACTTCCTGGTTTGCAATGTTCAGTAGAAACTGCGTATCAACATTCTTTGATAATAACGTATACTGGGGCTTATTTTTAGTTAATACATGAAATATATTGTGTCACTGTACACTTGTTTTAATTATGTGTGTTGAAGTCGCATCTACATTACAAAGTTATTTTCCTTATACTGGGTTTGGCTCAATGACTCTTGTTAACCTTACATACTACTAATTGATACATTTATCAAAACATGTATAAATATGTGTGTGTGTGTGTGTGCCCGTGAGTGCGTACGTGCGTGCTTGGGTGAGTGCATGCGTGTGTACGTGCGTGCACACGCGACCCGCGTGCATGCGCGCGTTTGTGATTCAGTATGGAGATAGTGACGTTACAGTAATATTTTTATATAGTAATAATGATTTTGAGTCAGCTGGAGAAAAATTGAAGTAAACTCTTTTTTAAGACCTGAATTCTCAAATTTAACTCGAATCCTTGATCACAGGCTTTCCATAATTTTAAAAGAAACTAGGTTAGTATATACATGGATTAATTGTAACTTACAAGATGAGGTTAAATATTAAAACAAAACAAATCTTTAGCTACTTTTTGTTTCTATTTTTTGTTTTGTTGTATAAGAAAATTGTATAACTTGTATAAAAATAAAAATGTCAGATTTTTCAACCGTTTAGTTTCAGCTTTTTCGTTATTTAAAACTTTAAATGTTAGGTTGTATATACGAGTGTGAGTGCGGTTGTATGTTATATTTATGTGTGTCTGTACATACTTCTAATTGGCTGCTTGTTAGTACATGTATTTATATGTATATATTTAAGTATGTATGTGATGGTGCGTGCATGTCTGCAATGTTAAAACTACATTATCAATTATTGTATGAAATATCAGTTATTTCTAAAGCAAATATGTGCAAATCGAATTTAAACCACCACCATTTGGTTTGACTCTAATGTCATTTTTGTGTTGGATTATGCGAGGTTTTAAAAAGTGTGATGTTTGTTCGATGTATGAGATATCATACTCTATTTTGATAATTTGATATACAATGTTTTATTGAAATAAATCTGGTGTTTTATCTTCTAATTTTGAAAGAATACTTGCTATTGTTAAAATATCCTTTTTAGCGTATTTAACATTGTAATTTTTAAATACTTGAATTAATTTTTGAGTTAAGTAGTCATCTATATTTGGTAGTGTTGTATATAGTTGTAAGGTTCTGTTCTTCCTGTTAGTTTTGTTACTGTCATCTACATTACCTTTGTTATCGTTTGTACTAATATGTTTTAATTGTATAATAATTTTATCATAAAGTGTATGGGATAGTAGTTATTTTTTAAAATACTTGAATCTGTTTTTATGTTCCTATGATGAAAAAAGAGGCCGTATATCTTTTTAATTCAATCTTTATTCGTAAAGTAAAATTTAATTTTGTTTTAAATGTATGATAGGCAAGACAATTTAAATATCTGTTTCGGTGTGTAAGTTTTTGATACCGATCTAAAATTATTTCTTTTTATCATTTCGAATTAATAAAATGTCTAGAAATAGTACTGGGTTATTTGATTCTATTTGTCTTGTAAATTGAATGTGCTATTGTATTTATTAAAAATGTTAAGAGTTTCACATATTTTAGCAAAATTAAAATATAAACACCAGATTAATTTAAAAAAAAATAAACAGTGTATATCAAACTAATCGTATAGATCGTGCTATCCCATACATCGAACAAAAGTTATAACTTTTAAAACAGTGCATAATCCAACACAAGAGTGGCATTAGAGTCAAACAGAATTATTGTACATTATCAAATTACTCAAATGACTTAGATCGTAAGATTAATGTAAAACATTCTAAAATTTTAAAACTAAAAGAAAATATACAAAAAGGTTATTCTTGGAAATCTATTATATTTTTCGCAAAAGAAAAAAAAAATTGTATAAATAAGCAACGGATGTTAGTGGTTTAAGTTCAATTTACTCATTTTTACTTAGTCTTCCCATTTCGAATGGACCTGCACCTTGCCGAAGTTCTAAATTACTAGAACAGGTGAAATGGCTTGCGTGTTCTAATGAGCTAAAGAGCCAAACTACAGGTCCAACCAAAGTAGTAGGGTCGTTAGTGAGGAACCAGACCAAGACAGGTCCCCGAAAGAGGGCAGCGGCTCTTTCGGTACTTAGATTGGCAGAGACCATAGGGGTCGGTATGGCAGTCTAAGACACACTACCGCGATGTGGAAGGCAACGGGAAACCACCACATTAACCTCCCAAGTACACAGCGTACCTAAATTATAATAAAATGATGGCATTCTCTGGGGTAAAAGATTCCGGAGTTAAAATAGTCCCCCATTCGGATCTCCGGGAGGGGACTGCTTTGGAGGATGCGATCGGAAAGTTGAAAATAAGAGTCGGGAACATTCTGCGAGTCGGAGCGTGGAATGTTAGAAATATGAAGCAAGTAGATAAGCTAGAGAACCTAAAAATCGAAATGAATAGGTTATCACTAGACATAGTAGGGATCAGCGAAGTTCGGTGGCCAGAGGCGGGGGATTTTTGGAGTGGAGACTTCAGGGTAATTCATACAGGAGCAGAAGAAGGAAATTTGGGTGTGGGGATGGTTATGCGGAAAAAGATAGGACACTGTGTAGAAAATTACTTACAAAAGAACGAAAGAGTACTCATGGTTAGATTAGAATCTAAACCAGTAAACACAGTAATAATACAAGTATACATGCCCACCTCTAGCTACAGTGACGAAGAGGTAGAAGCCATCTACAAAGATATCGAAAACATATTAAGATACGTAAAAGGACATGAAAAATTAATAATTACGGGGGATTTTAATGCCGTGGTAGGTGAGGGTAGGGAAGGAGCGGTATTAGGTTTATTTGGTTTAGGCACGAGAAACGACAGGGGAAATAGGCTGGTAGAATTTTGCGACAAGAACAATTTAATCATCACAAACACATTATTTCAACATCATGCTAGAAGACGATATACGTGGAAGATGCCAGGAGATATAGGAAGATATCAAATAGATTACATTCTTGTTAGACAACGGTTTAGGAATCAAGTAAAAGACTGCAGAAGCTACCCAGAAGCAGATATAGATACTGACCACAACATCGTAATTATGAAGGCCGCACTTAAACTTAAGAATGTGAAAAAAAAACGGAAAAAGGCATTTGGACTTAGACAAATTAAAAGATAGAGATATTCAAGAAAAGTTCGAAAAAAAGTCAAATGAATTGTTCAAAGATATCGGGAAAATATCTGATACTAAGGAAGTAGAAACAGAATGGAATAACATTAAATCCAGCCTAGACATGGCGGCCAGAGATATCCTGGGGTATACACAGAAAGAAAATAAGAAACCACGGATAACAAAGGATATCCTGAATTTAATAGAAGAAAGACGAAAATACAAAAATAAATCAGACGAAACAGGAAAACAGAGATACAAAGCCATAAAATGGGAAATTATTCGAAAATGCAGGAAAGCTAAAGAACAATGGATTGATGAAAAGTGCAAAGAGGTACAAACGAAGATGGAAATAGGAAAGACAGACGAAGCATACAAATTAATTAGAATGAATTTTAGGGATATAAAACCGTATAGCAAAAATATAAGGGACGCACAAGGAAACGTCATCATAGAAAACGTAGAGAAAGTGGGTAGATGGCAAGAATATATAGGGAATTTATATGCAGGAGAGGAACTAACTGCATTAGAACAGGAATCAGACATTGAAAATGATGACTTGGGATATCCTATACTTAGAGATGAGTTTGAATTAGCATTAAAGAGTCTGAAAATGGTAAGGCGCCGGGTACAGATAAGGTGCAAGCAGAAATTCTAAAAGCCGCTGGACAAGCAATAACAGAACGTCTCTTCCAACTTGTAAACTATATGTATGAGACAGGCGAGATACCCAAAGATTTCAAACGTAGCATCATAGTAACTATACCAAAAAAGAAAGGCGCGGATAGATGTGAAAATTTTCGAACAATAAGTTTGACAGCACACGTGTCAAAAATATTAACTAGAATTGTGCAAAGACGAATGGAAAAACGGGCGGAAGAAATACTAGGAGAAGACCAATTTGGGTTTAGGCGAAACAGGGGAACACGGGAGGCTATTTTAGCTCTGAGAGTGATAATGGAGAAAACAATAGAAAAAGGGGAAAGCGTGTATATAGGGTTTGTAGATCTGGAAAAAGCATTCGACAATGTAAAATGGAAAAAAATGTTTGAAATACTGAAAAAGATTGGAATGAGTTATAGGGATAGACGAATAGTACATAGTTTATACAAAGAGCAAACATTACATGTGATTTTCCAATGCTCCACCCGAAGGTACTACATTGGCCAGGAAGCGAGTTTTTTTTACCTGGAAAATTTTGAATTTTGCCGAATCCTTCCTGTTTCAAGCAAGGTAGGGATCTTTAACGTGCGTGACAACACTCACACACGGGACCTCCATTTTACCTCTCATCCGAACGAGGGTGTATTTTTGCGAAAAATGCTCGCCTAACATTTTTCAAGCGGACCGTGTCGGGATTCGAACCCGGGACCTTGGGCACAAAGAACAAACAGCAGGAACGAAGAGAAGTAAACATTAGGAAAGGGGTGAGACAGGAATGTGCCCTATCTCCATTGATTTTTAACTTGTACATAGAAGAGGCAATGAATACTGTCAAATGCAGGAAGACATTTGGAATTACTATGCAGGGACAAAAAATTGATATGCTTAGATTTGCAGATGATATAGCGGTATTATCGTCTAGCAAGGAAGAGTTAGAAGCTGCTCTTAATGAAATGGAAACGGTTCTAACAGAGAGATATGGTATGAAAATTAACAAAACTAAAACTAAAGTTTTAGTATGCAAAAGTGGGGAAAATAAATCAAAAACAAGAATACAAGTATGTAACACGAACTTACAAGAGGTTAAGGATTTCTGCTACCTAGGAAGCCAAACAACGCAAGATGGGAAAAGCACAAAAAATATAAAACAAAGATTAGCACAAGGCCGTGCTACATTTAACAAGAAAAAGCAACTACTGTGCTCAAAGACCACAAACATAGAAACAAGGAAAAGATTGCTTAAAACATATGTGTGGAGCACAGCACTGTACGGCTGTGAAGCCTGGACAGTAGGAGAAGCAGACAAGAAAAAGGTAGAAGCGTTTGAAATGTGGTGCTACAGACGTATGATGAAGATATCATGGACAGACAAAGTTAAGAACGAAGAGGTACTAAAAATGGTAAGGGAAGAAAGAAATATGTGGAAAACGGTAAAAAAGAGGAGAGATAGGATGATAGGCCACATACTTCGGCATGAGGGAATAGTGCGGAATATATTAGAAGCAGAGATAGGAAAAAAGAGAGGAAGAGGCAGACCTAGGTTAGACTACTGCACACAGATAGTAAAAGATGTAGGCTGTAGGGGTTTCAGGGAGATGTGTAGGCTAGCCCAGAATAGAAATCAATGGAGGTACGCATCCAACCAATACCAAGATGGATAAACTAATGACGAAAAAATAACTGTGCTTAAACATGATGATTATTATAAGTAACTAGAAGAATTGGTTGGGCAATATTCTCGAATAATGTTAAGTGTGTGAAAGAATTTACTGGAAAACCATTACTTCGGCAAATGTCTAAGTGTTGGGGAATCTTGGTAGCCTCAGGTTGCTTAACCCCCTTCACTGAATCTCGGTGAAATAGGGCATAAAATTAGAAAACAATAGAAGGAGAACGAGCTGTATACACATGCTGTGTGAGAATTTCAGGGAACTATGTAGGCTAGTTAAGAATATAAATAAGTGCAGGTACGTGTGCAACCAATTTTGAGACGGAAAACCTAATGACGAAAAAATAAGCGCAGATAAATCTGATGATTAGTATAAACAACTAGTTGTTAGTTGCGAAATATCTGCAACTAATGATAACTGTGCGAAAAGATATATTGGAAAATATATTAAATCGGTAAATGGTTAAGTGTTGGGGGAACTTGGCAACCACAGGCTGCTTACCTCCCTTCACAACCACTGAAGGAGAAATAGGGTATATAATTGTAAAACAATAGAAGTTGACCGAACTGCATCTAACAAGAAAGAACAGCGCCTATGAGGAAAGACAACAAACAGAACAAGAAGAAAATTGTTGAAAGCATATGTGTGGAGCACAGTACAGTATGCATATGAAATACAGGCAGTCTGAAACGCAGACAGAAAAACGGTAGCAGCTTTTTGAAATGCTGTGCTTCAGATGTATGAGGACGATAGCATGGACAGACAAAGATAATAACAAATAGGTTATAGAAATAGTAGGGGAACAAGGATATCTGGAGAAAAAGATAAGAGAAATAGAAGGGCAGAATACGTTCTAAGGCATTTTTGGGGAATAGTATGGGATATATTACAAGCAGAGATATGAAAAAAGAGGTAGATGTTGAGCTAGATCAGATAGTGATAGATGCAGACTGTGCAAATTTCAGGGAAATCTGTAGGTTAGTTCAGAATAGGAAACAATGATGGTACGCGTCTAACCAGTTCCAGGACTGAAGACCTAATGATGATGACTTAGTCTTCAAAAATAACCCATACATAATGTAAGGATTGATAATGTAAAGTTTAACATTGCAGATATGCACATACCATCACATTATGCACACGTATGTACATCATACATGAACTAGCGAGCAGATTGAATATGCACATTCACAAATATGCACAAACGCACATATCAATGTAACATACACACGAAATCACATTCATACACTCGCACAGGCATTCTATATTTAAATAAAAAAACTAAAACATAAATGTTTAAAAATCTAACATTTTAATTTTTATACAAGTTATTCAATTTTTTTATACAACAAAACAAAAAATAGAAACAAAAAGTAGGCACCTGTTCCTTTCGAATTAATATTTAATCTTATCGTGTAAGCTACAATTAATTTATGATATATTAACCTAGTTTATTGTAAAGTTGTTGAAAGCCTGTAATCAAAGATTTGAATGAAATTCGAAAATTTAGACTTCAAAAAAAAGTTTATTTCAATTTTCCTCCCAATTATTAATATTTCGAATATATATATTGATGCAATAAGGATGTCACAAAAGGCCATTGAGCACGACATTCTGGCAGAAAAACATGCCCGAAGCTGAAGAAATTAAATTTTCAAATATTTAATTTCTACCCCCTATAATATTTCTAGTAAGAAAAGTTTGTTATAGTATTTTCTATTACGTAAGTTTCATAATAATAAATCCAATGTAAAAACAAGTTTTTAATGCATTTTAAAAATATCAGTTAAAAGCAAGTTTTTATTGCATTATTATGCATATTAAAAAGGCCGTTAAACGAGTTCTACTGTGTAAATATTCATCCACTTTAAAAATACTAAATAACTTCAATGTCAAGTACTCCTGCTGAAAAAGTTATAACACAATTGCAAGTATCTAATGCGAACTATTTTTTTTTTAAAAACTATTTTTTCTGATCGTTCGAAAATCCATTATCTTTCCGTTAACGATTAACATGAATAAATACACAACAATTCTACTCGTGGAACGCGATAACACCGCTAAAACTATCAACCAAATAAGATAACACGCGCTTAATGGCAATAAATTATAATAGAGAGCAATAACTATAACTATTAGTTCCATTCATTAATAAGAGATAGTAGAATTTTTATGAGTGCAATAAATCTTAAACTGACAATCAATTAAAATAAAAACAGACGAAATTACAGTTAATTATTACATCATGCGATGAGTAAGACCAACTAGAAAATGATAGAAGCATATTGAAACGGTGGCGTATTGAGATTTTTATTATATAGAGCTGATAAATATCGAAGACCAATAATTGAAGATAATTCATTCACCAACAGTTGATGGAGCGTTGTTAATTGCTTGTTTATAAAAATACTTGTCGATGATACTGTTGTAACAATTATTTTGACGATTATAAAAGCTTATAAATTTAATTACGAAATACACTGCACTATTTATTCAAATGAACAATTAATTTTGCAATATCAATAAATGTTCAGATTAGTACAGCATAGTCCAATCGCGAGGCGTATATTAATTAATAATAATAGTATAGGCTATATTCGTAAACGTTGGTTGTTTGAATAGCTTTCAAATGTTAGACGATTCTTGTGCCTTGTGCGAATCCCGTCATGTAGAGTCAATTGAGCTCAAGCATTCATTTCGGTGACACGCACTATGGCTCAGAATTTGCTTCGAGCTAGCGACTTGCGAATCGCTATAGACATAGCAACGTGAACAGGTGCTAAAAGCACTTGTTTTTAGTTCTGTGTCTGATAATGCGCTCACGACTGTACAGATTATTGATTTCTAATCCCGCTAATATGCCAATTATTAAATTTTAATCTCACAAACGTACAAATTACCAAATTTTAATTTCAGTAATTCATGATTTATAAGGTTACGAATTTACAGTTGAGATATCATGTTTTAATTTCTGAGTTTACCGTTAAATAATCCCGCTTTAACATAAGTCAAAAAGAAGCCGAAAATTATGTACTTTGAGTAGCCCGTATTATAGATTACCTTTGTGTTTCAATTTACTTCAATGAATTGTGCAGCAACTTGATGAAAATGGTTACCTATAATGATCCAGTTTAATACGCAGCGCAGATGTGGAAAGTTCACTGACGTCACTCGTTTGTTGAAGAATTGCAGGCTAACACATGTGGTTTCAACAAGGTATTTGTTTCAATTAAGTTCAAAGTACCAGTTGCCAAGGTAAACGTTTTTCTAAGAACTTGACCTGACAACAGCTGTTCGTATAACTTGACCGCAAGGTGAATAATTGAAACAACATGGTAGCGTTTTACGACTTTTGTTTTACAAAGTAATTATGAGAACTTTTGTTGTTTGGATTTCATTACAGTATAAATTCTTACATTTGATATTACTACAAATAGTTAAGATTACTAATCTCTTTATTTAACCTAAAAAGTATTTTATTTAAATTCAGTGACACATAAAGTAACTATGAAAACTAATTTTATTTAACTTTGAATACATAACACATATTTGTAAACCAAGGTAGCAGATCTGTGTATTTTTGGTAATTAATTTAAAAGCATCACGGTCATGTTTGATATATTATGAATATTTTGATTCATAGTAGAGACAATGATAATTTTTCTATTTAAATATCTACGTCTAAAAGATTAGACCACATTATTTTGTATATAAAATTTTATCACAAAGAAAGTTAAATTTAATTAAAGATCTATCATATAATTTAATTGAACAACTATTTTATTTTGGACAAGCGATTCCAAAGGTAGTGTTATTTGAGTTAAAAGGTAGAAGTATATATACACCCTTTTATAGAATAAAGTTTTTAGCTGTGACTTGATAAAAAAGCACTAAACAGCGCTTTTAAGAAGTTTAATATCTAAATTTCCCTTTATAATAATGTTTAAATTATTGGTATTAATAGCTACTCCTTTTTATGGTATAAGGCAGCAAGAGTGCATCTCTTGCGTCCTTTGTTATTATATTAACACTATTTTTTACAGCTCCTACTTTTGCAGTAAAAACGAATTTTCTCCCTGAGGATTTCGAAGTTCTCCTTTAGGGTAACCCGTGCTTTATCTATTCCAGGACTTGGTGGCGCTCTTTTGCACCCCCTATGTCGTATTTTAGAGTCAGTCAAAAGACAATGTTTTTGTTGTGAAACCCACGATCACTCCTCATAAGCTCTACCCGAGGAATAGACTCCTAGCTTAGTCGGAAGACTGTCGATTTCCTTTCATTATAAGGGGATCGAAATAACTGGCTGATGTAAAATTAATTTGAGTTAGTTTTACAAAAGCCTAGTAAGATACATTGATTTCACTTGCGCCCAAAACATGAGGCCAGATTGTTTCACTTCCGCCCAAAACGTAGACCTCGATTGTTTTACTAACACCCAGAATTTGGGGCCTCGATTGTGTTTTACTGACGCCCAGAACGTCTGAAGTTCGATTATTTTATTTGTGTCCAGAACGTTTGAGGCTACGATTGTTTTACTTGTGCCTGGTGTGAGAGGTTTCGATTGTTTATAGCTATGCTGACATCGCATTGTGAACTCTAATTTTTTTGAAACCGCTAAGAAGTAGTAGTTGGAATATTGTCGTCGTCAGTGGTATTGCCGCACTATGTTGTTCTGAAATTTTGAATTACAGACTTTAAAAATTAATTTAAAGTAAGATAATAATTTGTTGTAGTAATTTAGTTATCAGTAGGTCGTAGCTGTGAATTCTGGATCTAATTGTTGTTCCTCTATTGAAAAATTTTTTGGGATTTGGTTTAAAGGCAATGGCAATCTTATAAAATTCTTAAATCTCAAGATTTTTATTAGTTTTTTTGAAAATAAATCTGAGAAAAATATAAATATGTGTATTTACTTAAAGAGGAACTCGATTATGAACTTCGTATTATGAGGTTACTATAAAGTATGTACTAACAATAATGTTTTGGTAAATTGTGTACATTAGTTTGTGCTGTCGTCATACTGTTTGAGGATTGCTTTTGTGCATAGGCAGGTTTTTGATTTGATAGCAATTTTTAGTTTAGATCGGCGTTACAAAGCAACATGTTTGATTCTGTTTAGCCTAGACGAGACTTGTCGTCGTAGTTGGACGCTCAGCAGTACGTAAGTCTAGACGAGACTCGTGAGAAGTTGGTCGCTCAGCAGTACGTAAGTCTAGACGAGACTCGAGGTGAGTTTGTCGCTCTAGCATTTTGTATCACTATTTTTAAGGTTGATGATGAGGTAAAATTTTTTTTGTTGGTTAGTCTAGGTGAGGCTCGTGAAAGAGTCTGTCATTCTAGCAAGTTTATGCGTTGTGAAGCACTTTAGTTGTTTCGACAGTTTAATTTGATGTAAAATGGGAGTGTACCTGAACACTGATATTTTTTGCTAGCTACTGTCATGATTAGTTTTTTTTTATAGATGAATTGTTTAGCACATGGAAGCCGGAAAGTGGCATGTAAAAAATCTAAAGCTATTTTCAATAGTAAATCAAGAGGATGTTTCGATATAGATAAATTGTTGTTTTCCTTGTTTGAGTTTGAAAGTAATGTACATCCTTTATTGTTTCGTTTAGTTTTTTGTATCTGTACCGTAAACAAGAGGGAGAACTTCATTCAAATTTTTTTTATGAATAGGAATTAAGTGATACTTTTGTCATAGTAAGATACGTGTAATAGTAGTGATGATAGGTAGTGAGATAGCGTTATGGATTTTGTATAGCGTGTTAGTGAGCGTATTATTAGAAGCACTTTCCCTGTGCGTGCGCAATATATTATCAGAAGCACATTCTTTGTGCGTGTGTAGCGTGTTCTCAAGAACACCTTCCTTGTGTGTGTCCAGCCCGTTAACAAATAAAAAATTTTTTGATTCGTACAAAGTTAACAGACGAAATTTTTTTTTTATTCGTAGAATGTTGACAGATGAAACTTTTTAGATATATAATGTGTTAACTAGAAAAAATTTATCTTTTTGAGTTTGTAGAAGTTGACTATATTGTTGACGATAGTCGTGTCTTCTGCAATATGGGTGAAAGACCCGTAGTGTGTTCTTTTCGTGTTCAGTACATTCCATTGAGCAATGTGTAAATCTAGACAATACTCATGAAGAGTTGGTCGCTCAGCAGTGCGTGCTTAGTTAAGTGGAGTGTAATTTTTTTGAGAATTTAGTTTAGTGATGCTCGATGCAGTTATTCACTATTGAGTTTGAGTATGGTAAGTGAGCCAGTTGCTCACAGTTTGTTTGTTTGGTTGGTTTGAGTATGTGCTGATTGCACAAGTAGTAGTAGCATTGATAGTGTGATGAATTCACATTTGTACAGAGGTATAGAATATTTTAGTAAAAAGCTAAAACAGTTTGTTGCGGTAGGCAATTAGTGCTTACGTTTAGTAGAGTAATAGCGTTGTGAAGATGCTCGCTATTTTTGATGGTTACAAATTTTGTGCCTGCTTTTTGATAAAGGCACTAATTATTTCTTTCGATTTGGGCTGTCATCTCAATCAGAAGTTTTGTATATAGTTGAGAGATTTGAATTTTTTCTCATAGTATCTTCTCTAATATTAGTGTTGATGTTTTTTTTGGATAGTAGTTTTAGTTTAGCGTAAGTTTAAAAAGTGTATAGCAGAGACCTGCAAAACTTTTATTTTTTTGAGCGTTGGACTTGCCGATTGCGACAATTACCGATAGTGTCTTACCGATTTTGTTTTCTTGTAGACGTGTAGTACGCGTAGTTACTAAAACACTCACTCTTTGTTATTTTGGTTCTCCCAATTTTTCTATTTTTTTATTTTCTATTTTCCCACAGGTCAGTTCTAGGATTAGTTTCGATTTTAAGGTTAGAATTTCGTTACGGGTTATAAGTAACGCAAAAAAATCTTTGGTTGCACTAAGGAAAGATTTTTTTCTTTTTGGAGAGAAAGAGTGTAACAATTTTTTTTACGATTTTAAAAGTTTATAAATTTAATTACAAAATACACAGCACTATTTATTCAAATGAACAATTAATTTTGCGATATTAATAAATGTTCCGATTAGTACCGCATAGCCCAATCGCGAGGCGTATATTAATTAATAATAATAGTATAAGTTCTATTCGTAAACGTTGGTTGTTTGAATAGCTTTCAAATGTTAGACGATTCTTGTGCCTTGTGCGCATCCCGTCATGTAGAGTCAGTCGAGCTCTAGCATTCATTTCGGTGACACGCACCATGGCTCAGAATATGCCTCGAGCTAGCGACTTGCGAAACTCCATAGACATGGCAACGTGAATAGGTGCTAAAAGCACTTGTTTTTAGTTCTGTTTCTGATTATGCGCTCACGACTGTACAGATTATTGATTTCTAATCTCGCTAATGTGCCAATTATTAAATTTTAATCTCACGAACGTACAAATTACTAAATTTTAATTTCACTAATTCATGATTTATAAGGTTACAAATTTACAGTTCAGATATCATGTTTTAATTGCTAAATTTACCGTTAAATAGTCTCGCTTTAACATAAGTCAAAAAGGAGCCGAAAATGATGTACTTTGGGTAGCCCGTTTTATGGATTAGTTTTGTGTTTCAATTTTGTTACGTTCATTTTCGTAAATAATTGATTAGTTTATATGCAATAATTTTTACCTTAAATTCGTTTGACGCTCAACACAAAAATTAATTCCGTTAATTAAAATAACCTTTTCGCATGCATAAAATTGTATTGTAATTAATAATAAACCTCCTATATATTTTTACTTCATAAATCTTTCTGCTCATTAAAAATAAATATCCTTTCTAAGAATTTCGTACCGTGGAATTTACGCCCTAATTAGATTGGCGACTTTCCAAGTATTTCAATAATTAAATGCTGGTGTGTTTTCCCTTTTTAAAGAATTCCGCGAATTAATTTTAATAAAATTAGGGTTTTTCTCGTTTATTTCCTTGCTTTAGTGCTTTAACACATGTAATATTCATTTGCTGTTCAACTAACAACCAGAAAACACGTTCTATTTGGCTTCGTTCGTTTTCTTTATAAGAATTTCTTGCACGCATTATTTAGCGTGGTGAGTATATAGAGTTTGTATAAAACAATACTTTTTGGCTTCAATAAATTAATTTATTGTTCGTAATTATTCTAGCTTCCTGCGGGGGACACGTTAATCCCTTGAGCTGTCGTTTCTTTTAGGAATGCGAGGTCAAATGCGCTCTGCCTGTACGTAAACCTGCCTGTTCGCTGACGTAGACCAGCGACTGGTTCCACACCGATGCCAGTAACTTGAGGGTGAGTTCTTTTTTTGTCTTCTTGGTATGCGCTTTTGACTTCGGAACCAGAACGTTCTAAGATGGCATTTCTAAATTTAATTATCATAAATTAAAATTATTGAATTATTTTGGCATTTACTGCTCTTTGGTTACTACCTACCTATTTGTTCCTAAATTTCTAAAAAGATACTACATGATTGTAAATATAGGCTAAGGTTATACTTACAATATTCTAGAGCTGTGGTTTTTAGAGTTGCGTTTGGTTCTTGTTTTCTTAATAAATACTGTCAGGGGGTTATTACCTAAAAATTACAGCTCGCCATTTTCCTGGGTAACTTTTCTTTAATGTTTGAGGACTTCTTATAATGTATATATAAATTGGGGATATTGACTTTTTTGGGGTTGGGTTTGGGAATACTGTGTTCTGTATATATATTTTGTTTAATTATAAGTTCTTTCTTTTCCGTTGTATGTTTTGTTCCGAGTGGGAATGGGTGAGTGTATATATTTTTTTTTCTATTTATTTCAGGTTTCTTTTTTTAATTTAGCTATAGGTATAAGATTCCGCCCACTCGCCGCCTGAGCCCGGATTTACTTACTTCTTTCTTTTTCTTGGTTTTTTTTTATGTTGCGTCATTGTACGTAGCAATTTACTTCAATGAATTGTGCAGCAACTTGATAAAAATGGTTCCGTATAATGGTCCAGTTTAATACGCAGCGCAGATGTGGAAAGTTTGCTGACGTCACTTGTTTGTTGAAGAATTGCAGGATAACACATGTGGTTTCAACAAGGTATTTGTTTCAATGAAGTTCAAAGTACCAGTTGCCAAGATAAACGTTTTTCTAAGAACTTGACCTGTTCGTATAACTTGACCGTAAGGTGAATAATTGAAACTAACATGGTAGCGTTTTACGACTTTTGTTTTACAAAGTAATTATGAGAACTTTTGTTGTTTGGATTTCATTACAGTATAAATTATTGCTTACATTTGATATTACTACAAATAGTTAAGATTACTAATCTCTTTATTTAACCTAAAAAGTATTTTATTTAAATTCAGTGACACATAAAGTAACTATGAAAACTAATTTTATTTAACTTTGAATACATAACACATATTTGTAAACCAAGGTAGCAGATCTGTGTATTTTTGGTAATTAATTTAAAAGCATCACGGTCATGTTTGATATATTATGAATATTTTGATTCATAGTAGAGACAATGATAATTTTTCTATTTAAATATCTACGTCTAAAAGATTAGACCACATTATTTTGTATATAAAATTTTATCACAAAGAAAGCTAAATTTAATTAAAGAACTATCATATAATTTAATTGAACAACTGTTTTATTTTGGACAAGTGAGTCCAAAGGTAGTGTTATTTGAGTTAAAAGGTAGAAGTATATACACACCCTTTTATAGAAATAAAGTTTTAGCTGTGACTTGATAAAAAAGCACTAAACAGCGTTTTAAGAAGTTAAATATATAAATTTTCTTTTATAATAATGTTTAAATTATTGGTATTAAAAGCTACCCCTTTTTATGGTTTAAGATAGCAAGAGTGCATCTCTTACGTCCTTTGTTATTATATTAATTAATTAATTTGGGTTAGTTTTTCAAAAGCCAAGTGAGATAAATTTGATTACACTGTGATGAATGATAAATTTTCGTGCAAAGGCATGTCAGTTATATTTATTAAAAATAATATAGTTTCAAAGCTTATAACGTAAAACTTTAACATATAGAATTTTATTTAAAGTAAATGGAAAGACACAATGAAATTGGAACAATTTAGAGATTGAGATTTAATCAACCAAGTTTCAATCCTACAATTTAAAGGTCCAGAAACGCAAATATAACATTGTTATAAGCCCTTAGAGAAACAATTTGTGCTATTATTAAGTAGAGTAAGCTTAGCACAAGAATTTTACGTATAGAAAAATACTTGTGAGTTGATAACTTTTTTAATTTTGAGATCAAATTTCAAGGTAGTTTGACCCGTACAAAAGGTCTCCTCAAAGTTGCTGATCAGTCACCCTGAAACGATACTAAAGGATATTTAAATTATCCATATTACTCTCAAAGAAAAATTTGTGACTTACATATGAAAAGTTTTGGGGTTTCTAATTATTAATAAGGATTAGGTAAAGATTGTATGGATGTGTAGAAGTGATGAAATGTCGTTTCTTTCTAAACTTAAGTTGTAAATTGCATTTATAAGCATTCTTTAAACATGTATACGTATATAAGTAAATTTCTTATATAACATGTGTGGAAGAAAGACGTTTTTGAATGTATCGAGTAGCATAATCTGAAGAATTGTTCATAAAAATTTTATGTAATTACAATTGTGATGTTGAGATTCCTTAATTTCACTTCATTTTCCACAGCATATTTATATATGAGCTAGCAATATAATACGGGCATATTCAGATAAGAATCCACATCATATCATTTTATCGTTTCAATTAATAGCCGTTGCATTTTTATTAGTAGTTGTATCCAAATGTCCAAAGCATAATTTATTAATTCTTAATTTTTGGGCAGCTTAAGCTATCATCCACAGCAAATGTAAGCCCAGCGTAAGATTTCACATTTTCTATTTCGCAGAATTCCCAGCAATATATAACTTTTAATTATGATGTTATTTCTGAGATGTACTCGATCGTAAAGCAAAAAATAATCCGTCAATTGTAATTTAATTTCTAACGTTTCGGCATGAAATTTATGCCTTAATCATAGACTAGAATTGGATAAAATTAGTCAACAAAATATAAAACAGTATAGATATACAGCTTACATAATTACTGACTTTAAAATGCTATTAATAGAAACACTTATTCATGACATACAGTTTTGAGTGATTGAAAATATTGTGACAACAGGATTGCAGTAGGTAATAAAAGTAAACTAGATGTAATAAATCATATTGGAAAATTTAAAAGTTAAAACGTAAGCTTTAAGATAAACATAAACTAAACTAACCTAAAATGGAAAAAAGTAATGGAAGATTAAACTGCGATAAGTGATTGTTATAAAAGTGTTGGGAAGGTGAGTATTGTTGTTACCTGAATTTGTAAAGAGTGGAATAAACAGCATTAAGGTT
The DNA here is from genome assembly GCA_036346225.1 of Platerodrilus igneus. Classification (NCBI taxonomy): domain Eukaryota; kingdom Metazoa; phylum Arthropoda; class Insecta; order Coleoptera; family Lycidae; genus Platerodrilus; species Platerodrilus igneus. The sequence continues at coordinate 1,333,778 of JARFIW010001233.1, forward strand.
GTTAATATCTTGTTTGGTGTTGAAGGAATTAGGTTGCTGATATATGTGGAAAGATTCTAGAAATAGTCGTTTGTTATAGTCGTTTTCAATGTCTAGTGTTTTTGTATTATCGAAGTTTGCAATATGTTTTGTTGAACTTATGTGAGATGCGAGTGCACAACATAATTTACCTATCCTGGCATCGCTTTCATGTTGGGTTAAGCAATTTTCTAACCACTGCTTGGAATGCCAGATGCGGAGGATTTTTGGAGTGGAGACTTCAGGGTACCTAATTTATACTGGAGCAGAGGAAGGAAATTTGAGTGTGGGAATAGTTATGCGGAAAAAGAAAGGATTACTTACAAAAGAACGAAAGAGTACTCATGGTTAGATAATAATACAAGTATACATGCCCACCTCTGGCTACAGCGACGACGAGGTAGAAGCGATCTACAAAGATATCGAAGACATATTAAGATACATAAAATGACATGAAAATTTAATAATTACGGGGGATTTTAATGCAGTGGTAGGTGAAAGTAGAGAGAAGCGGTAGTTGGTTTATTTGGTTTATGCACGAGAAACGACAGGGGAAATAGGCTGGTAGAATTTTGCAACAAGAACAATTTAATAATCACAAACACATTATTTCAACATCATGCTAGAAGACGATATACGTGTAAGATGCCAGGAGATATAAGAAGATATCAAATAGATTACATTCTTGTTAGACAACGGTTTAGGAATCAAGTAAAAGACTGCAGAAGCTACCCAGAAGTAGATATAGACACTGACCACAACATCGTAATTATGAAGACCGCACTTAAATTTACAAATTTGAAAAAAAGAAATGGAAAAAGGCACCTTGACTTAGAGAAACTACAAAATAAAGATATTCAAGAATGATTCGAAAAAATTCAAATAAATTGCTGAAAGATATCGGGAAAATATCTGATACCAAGGAAGTAGAAACAGAATGGAATAACATTAAATCCGGCCTAGATATGGCGGCCAGAGATATTCTGGGATATACAGAAAAAGAAAATAAGAAACTATGGATGACAAAGGATATCCTGAATTTAATAGAAGAAAGACGAAAACTAAAAAAATAAATCATACGAAACAGGAAACAGAGATACAAAGCCATAAAATAAAAAATTAATCGCAAATGCAGAAAAGCTAAAAAATAATAGATTGATGGAAAGTGCAAAGAGGTACAAACTAAGATGAAAATGGGAAAGACAGATAAAGCATACAAATTAATTATAATGAATTTTAGGGATATAAAACTATATAGCAAAAATATACGGGACGCGGGAGGAAACGTCATAATAGACAATGCAGAGAAAGTAGCTAGATGGCAGGAATATATAGGGAATTTATATTTAGGAGAGGAACTAACATCATTAGAAAAGGAATCAGACATTGAAAATGATGACCTGGGATATCCAATACGTAGAGATGAGTTTGAATTAGCATTAAAGAGTTTGAAAAATGGTAAGACGCCGGGTACAGATAAGATGCAAGCAGAAACTCTAAAAGCCGCTGCACAAGCAGTAACAGAACGTCTGTTCCGACTCGTAAGCTATATGTATGATACCAGCGAGATACCCTAAGATTTCAAACGTAACATCATAGTAACTATACGAAAAAAGAAAGACGCGGATAAATGTGAAAATTTTCGAACACTAAGTTTGACAGCACACGTTTCTAAAATATTAACTAGAATTGTACAAAGACGAATGGAAAAACGAGCTGAAGAATTACTGGGAGAAGATCAATTTGGGTGTAGGCGAAACAGGAGAACACGGAAGGCTATTTTAGTTCTAAGGGTGATAATGAAAAAAAACAATAGAAAAGGAGGAAGCGTGTATGTAGGGTTTGTAGATTTGGAAAAAGCATTCGACAATGTAAAATAGAAAAAAATGTTCGAAATACTCAAAAAGATTGAAATGAGTTTTAGGGATAGACGTATAGTATATTGTTTATACTAACAGCAAACAGCGGTAATATAATTAGAGCAAGAAAGTAGAGAAGTAAATATTAGGAAAGGGGTGAGACAGGGATGTGCCTTATCCCCATTAATTTTTAACTTGTACATTGAAAAGGTAATGAATACTGTCAAATGCAGGAAGACATTTGGAATTAATATGCAAAGACAAAAGATTATTATACTTAGATTTGCAAATGATATAGCGGTATTAGCATCTAGCAAAGAAGAGTTAGTAGCTGCTCTTAATGAAATGGAAACAGTTCTAACAGAGAGATACGGTATGAAAATTAACAAAAATAAAACTAAAGTTCTAGTAAGCAAAAGAGGAGAAAATAAATCAAAAACCAGAATACAAATAGGTAACGGGAACTTACAAGAGGTTAAGGATTTCTGCTACCTAGAAAGCCAAATAACGCAAGATGGGAAAAGCACAAAAGATATAAAACAAAGATTAGCACAAGGTCGTGCTACATTTAACAAGAAAAAGCAAATACTGTGTTCAAAGGCAACAAACATAGAAACAAAGAAAAGATTGCTTAAAACATATGTGTCGAAGCTTTGAAGCCTGGACATTAGGAGAAGTAGACATGAAAAAGGTAGAAGTCTTTGAAATGTGGTGCTACAGACGTATGATGAAGATATCATGGACAGACAAAGTTGAGAAAAAAGAGGTACTAGAAATGGTAAGGGAAAAAAGAAATATGTGGAAAACAGTAAAAAATATGAGAGATAGGATAATAGGCCATATACTAAGACATGAGGGAATAGTGCGGAATATATTAGAAGCAGAGATGGGAAAAAAGAGAAGTAGAGGTAGACCTAGATTAGACTATTGCACTCAGATAGTGAAAGATGCAGGCGTAGGAATTTCAGCGAAATGTGTAAGTTAGCTCAGAATAGAAATCAATGGAAGTATGCATCCAACCAGTCCCAAGATGGATAAACTAATGACGAAAAAACTTACTTACTGGAAAACTATTTGTTCGGTAAATGTCTAAGCGTTGGTAGAACCCCCTTCACTAAATCTTGGTGAAATAGGACATCAAATTAGAAAACAATAGAAGGGGAACTGAGCTGTATACAGGCTGTGCGAGAATTTCAGGGAACTGTGTAGGCTAGCTCAGAATATAAATAAGTGCAAGTACGTGTCCAACCAGTTTTGAGACGGAAAATCTAATGACAAAAAAATAAACGCAGATAAATCTGATAATTATTATAAAGAACTATAGGTGTTGGTTGTAAAATATCTGCAACTAATCTTGACTGTGCGAAAAGAGATATATTAGAAAAAATATTAAATCGGTAAATGTTCAAGTGCTGGGGGAACTTGGCAGTCACAGGCTGCTTACCCCTCTTCACAACCGTGCATTTACATTTCCAATGCTTCACCCGAAGGTATTACATTGGCCAGGAGACGAGTTTTTTGTTGCCTGCAAATTTATAATTTTGCCGAACCCTTGCCGTTTCAGGCAAGGTAGGGATCTTTAACGTGCGTGACAACACACACACGGGACCTCCATTTAATCTCTTATCCGAACAAGACCGTAATTTTTGTAAAAAATGCTCACCTGCCATTTTTCAAGCAGTCGGCGGTGTCGGGATTCGAACCCAGGACCTTGGGATTCGTAGTCTTATGCATACTACATTGATCCACGGCGACGCCCCCCTTCACAACCACTGAATGTCGGAGAAATAGGGTATATAATTGTAAAACAATATAAGGGGACAGAATTGCATCTAACAAGAAAGAACAGCGCCTATGATGAAATACCACAAACATAAAAACAAAAAGAAAATTGTTGAAAGCATATGTGTGGAGCACAGCAAAGTATGCCTATGAAATACAGGCAGTAGGAAAAGCAGACAGAAAAACGGTAGTAGCCTTTTGGAATTTTGCGCTTCAGATGTATGAGAATAATAGCATGGACAGACAAAGTTAATAACAAATAGGTTATAGAAATAGTAGGAAACAAGAATATCTGTGGAAAAAAATAGAAGAAATAGAAAAGCAGAATACGTTCTAAGACATTTTTGGGGAATAGTATGAGATATATTACAAGCAGAGATAGGAAAAAGGAGGTAGATGTATACTTAGATCAGATAGTGATAGATGCTGACTGTGCAAATTTCAGGGAAATGTGTAGATTAGTTCAGAATAGAAAATAATAATGGTACGCGTCTAACCAGTTCCAGGACCGAAGACCTAATGATGATGATGGAATGACCTACGTAAGCTTTTTTTGCTACTACATTCAATTTTATAGACGATGTTGCTTCACATTGATTTGTCAGTACTATCTTTAAGTCAAGTGAGTATATTTCTTATTGATTTATTGTAGCAACCTGTTGGTCCAAAAATGAATATCTGTGTGCGTAATTTGTATTTCCATTGATAAAAAGCGTTTGGGTAACCTAAAATTGAAGTTGTTTATCCTTCTGTTAATACGGCTCTCTGCATATGAGTAAGTATTGTGTAGCTTGTAAGGTGTGGAGTATATGAAGAGGAACAAACTCTTCTCTCCTACACTTTTCTACGGAATGACTACGGTTATTTAAATTAGCAAGTTTTTCGTTGATGTTGGCATATTGTTTCATAGACTTGCAAACTTCTTCACCAAATTCATTACGTTTGTGTTAGTAGAATCCCATGAATATTTATAATTATTGTATTTTTTCGAGAGAAGACTTTGTTTCCTTTAATATACTCCACACCTTACAAGCTACACAACACTTACCCCTATGCAGAGATAGCACACTGGAATAGCACCAATTTAAAGAAATGTTCTCTTGGCTGCGCTATCATCTTATTAATTTGTACATGCATTTTATTAACTCCGCGCTCTTCTTGCTTCGGATATCTTTGCCAAAAGTATTTTGTTGCATTTTCCTGCGATTTATAGTTTAACCTTACTATTATAAACCACCTATAATTATGTAAGTTCATATTCAACGGCATAATAATTATACATCTAAATTATTATTATCAATATATTATCTACATACCTAGGTCCCATAATAGCTACAAAAGAACCACTTTTTACCAGACCACTCGCTAAACAAAACATTATTGTTATTGCTTTTCCGTAAAAACTGAAACTTACCATTCTCAATTATTTTCTTTTCCTCCGACAAACACATGCTCTTTTTAATTTTAACGGAAACTGTGATTTCCGACCAGGATAACTCAAAGTTTTTCTGAAAAAATTGGTTCGATATAGTGGCTTCTTAGTAAAATACGTCAATTGCTTACCATAGTTTGTGCACTTAATTAAGACATTTGTTTAATGTTAGAAATTATTATATTCTTCTAGTACGTTAGATAAAGAATACATATGTCGTTGTAATTAATTTAGTACTCTGAACCTTGTCAAGATTATTATATTACGTGTTGTTGATGATAACTTTTGTTGTTTTCTTACACCAATAATCCATAAAAGCAAAAATAATTATTTTTATATTAATTAATATCGTAATTAATTTATCTAATCTGAAAACCACTTATTATGCAATAAGTTAAACGTATTTGGTAATGGATTCTCTCTTGATATGTGAACTTTTGACCATGTAGTACATGGTATTTATTTTAATAATTATATCATACTACATAAAACGAAGTCATTCAATTATTCAGATTATTCAAATATTACAGCGCGTTTATACTTCCATACGTCAATACTTTTTTTAAATAACGTTTATGTATGTACAAGGTAATTGCACACGGCAAGATTATATTTATAATATCATATTACTTCGTCAGATGAAGTAATAACTTCAACTTTTATACAAAGCTTAAATGATCATTTCAAGTTGAGCTAGTAATTGAAAGTAGAAAAATATAAAGTATCGGGTGGGATTCGAATCGGTAACCTTCCAATTTGTAACAGACTCTGACATTTTGTTTAGGAAGTCATTTTAAGTAAAAAATGTTAGATAAACATGTCGTATTAGAATTAGTTTTACAACTACAACACATCAAAATTTTATTAATGTAAGAGCAAATAAATAAATACCATGTGTTATAGGCAATAATTAACAAAAACTTTTAAAACAGGAAAATAATATTTGTAACAAATGCTGAAAATGAACCCCTTGCGCTTGAGTACAAGCACGATATCTACGAATTATCTAACACAAACTATGACATTGCTATCACGAATCTCATTGGCAGCATCAATTATTGTTTAGAGTAATGGTTGACATGTGTTTATTTCAACACTGTAGCATAATCGATGTTTTAGATGATCCCACAGATAAAAGTTCAACGGATTGAAAATAAGGGACCGGGGGCGGGGGAGGACATATGATAGGACCCCACGACAAATCCATTTGTTAGGTAAATGTACATTTAGCCATTTGATTACTTGTTTGCCGTAATGGGTTGGAACGCCATCAAACTAGTACAACCAATTTGTTGTCGAAAATGAAATCGAATATTTTCGAGCTCCCATAAAGTTTTTTATCTAGGAAAGTAACATGGGCAGCATTTAAGCGATCATCCATAATTCCGATATCAAGCAATCGACTACTAAAAATGTCAGCCGTCAGTCTCTATATTAATACTAAATGATTGTCAGGAACTCCTCTGTACGACGGCATGTGGAATTTGGAAAAACCATAAATGGTAATTATGGGTGGTATTAATACCATCTTTTGTAAATGTAGCCTCATCGGTCCATAACATTCTACCAAAAAACCTGAATCTTGTATAGTTTTTCGTAGTAATTAGAATACAAAATTCTACACGTTGACCATAATCTCGAGATTGTAATGCTAGAACTCCTTGAATGTGATACGATGCAGTTCTTCGCTATGTAATATTCTCCACACAACGCTTTGTGAAGGATGTAATTGTGCTGCTATATACCCAGCACTAAGTGTAGAATTATCCAGAACTAAGTCATTTACATCTTTTTCACAGTAAAGATAACCTCCTACTGCGTGTTTACGAGCATGATTAATAGCGATTGCGTCAGTCTCGTGGAGTCTGAAATGCAGGACCGTAAGTAGATCACGTTATGGGGGGGTTTGCTGTGGTAAAAATTTGCCGACGAAACTAATAGCGTACACGTAGGCATTATATTTATATATGAATACCCAAGTATTAGTAAGCGATTACGAAAACAAATGTCCAAAAAATTTCGACTAAAACAGAAAATTTGTCGACAACTATAACCGTGTGGTGAATGTGACAGACAGACAGACTGACAGACACACACACGCCCCCATACACACACAACACGCACGTACGCACGCATGCCCGCACGCGCGCACCGCACGCAAGCACGCATGCACGCATGACAAACGCATATATCCATCCACCCCCCACACACAAACACACACACACCTAACACACACACACACACACAACAAACATATATATATATATATATATATATATATATATATTATATATATAAATATATATATATATATATATATATATATTGTTGTGGATTCAAAGGGTTAAATTTGGGGTCAACAATAAAATTTCAACCACCCTGTATAGATAAAGGAACAAATTATTTACGCGCAAAATTTATTTAATTCATTTAAGGAGAACGGACAAGTATTGACGTATTTTTATAATTAATAATTGAAAGGTTAGAAGTACATAAAGAAAAACAGTTTAAAAACAAATAGAATACGCATAATTAATTTTAATTTATTATAATTCAACACGTAAAAGCATTAAAAAACCCACTAGGGTAAGGAAAATCAATAATTCCAAGGCAAAAGTTTTTCGTAGTAACAAGCAAACGTCAGTTTTATCTGATACGACGAAATATAAAATCTAAGAATTGTTGTGCTAAACGGTCGATAATTAACAAACACCTGCGTTTTTAAAAAGGTTACATTCGTCGAAATTATGAGCATATTAAGACAAGACTTCATAGAAAATATTTTCAACCATCAGTTTGGTTCGAACAAGCTAACAAAGTTCTTAAAGAGCAAGGGAAATGCACAATCGGTTGCATACTACAGATAGCGACAGAGATAAAAGCATTGATATTGAAAACGCACGTACCCTATACACGTGGAAGTGGACATGAGCTGTCAGCAATATCGATTTTCTATAACTCAAGTGGGGTTTTGAATGCGACAGCAGACATGCAACAGACAGAAATAAAGATAGTTTAGGCGGGGTTTTATGACGACAGAGAATATTATTATTGGTTAAGAACCGACAGTTTTCCACGTAGACAAACGCGACAGCTGGGAGCGCTTTTGGATACATACTGCACGTAGACGGAGTAAATTTCAGGAATTTTCAAGACCGTTGTATCACAATTTGTAAAATTTAAATTTGAAAATAAGCTTTTTACGTAAAGTGTGTCGGGGGGGGGGGGGGTAGTAGGATTTTAAACCAATATAAATACTGAATGGAAATTATTAAGGTTCTCTGGTTTTTCTCTTCGCTTCTATACTACTTCACTACGATAAAGTACTGAATGTTGACCTACATTATAGTAGAGCTTTTTTCTGTGAGTACTAAATGTCTTAATAATACAGTAAATATAGTGCTAGCACATGTAACTTATTAGTAGTCGCCTTCTATTTATTAATGCGAAATACGTTTAGTGTATATTAAATTAATAGAGATCTGGCTACTACTATACTAAGCTAGAAAATCAATAAATGGAAGCATAATATATGTGGGGTAAGCATCACAAACAACCAGGATTGTATGCTGATATGGAATGGTACTATGAAACGAGTCGCTTAGCTCGCAATTGGGGTTATCGTCTGTGAATCTGGTGAGTATCACAGCGCATGGTCACGAAGCCGGGATGTTTTGGTGATCGTCGTCGAAGGAATGGAAGCCTGAAGCATTCTCCAGGTAATTTATTTGAAATTTCTGTTGTCTGATAAACTTTTCTAAAATTTTGGTGATGTGTGAGTGAATTTTGGGGTTTATTTATGGTTATATAAACTTATTGGAAAAGATACATGTACTAGACAATTTATTGGGGTTAAATATAAAAAGGGGTGTATTTAAAACCTATAAAATTTTATTCTGAATATAAATTGGATTGTAAAGGGTAAACGGGTCTATCAATTTTGTATTAATTTATGCAAAGTAAAAGGTATATACTAAATAAACTGGGTTATGAGCTCACCATACTCCAGTGTACTGTAAATTAAGGGTAATATGTGGGGCCCATTTACTCATATTTTACTAAATTTGTTTGAACATAAACGCACGCACGCACGCACGCTCGCACGCACGCACGCAGGCACGCACGCACGCATGCACCACGCACGCACGCACGTACGCACGCATACACGCACGCACACGCGCGCGCGCACACACACACACCCATACACGCGCACACTGTTATAAAATTGTAGCTGTTCGTGTAAGTGCATCTCAACGTCTTGGATTGTGTTGCGAGTCTTCTGGCCGCCAATGGCTAGAGCACAACACAGTGGTGTTAAGCTCGCCGTCTTTGGAGATCTGGCCGCCTTCGGTCGGGACTGAGAGTTAGGGACAATCTGATCAGCCGTAGGGGCAAGGTTGGACGTCCCAAAAGCAAGTCGGCCGCTGGCAACAGCTTTATTAAGATGTATTTTCGGCTAGAGGCTGGCAACCTTCGCATCAATTATTAACAATTGAGATATCTTCTACTAACGCGCGACCTGTAGAATGCGACACGTAGAATGAAACATGTAGAGTTCGTCATGTAGGATCCAAAAATTTAGAGTTACCGTTATTTAGGAACAGTCGATTTGAAATTTGTCTAATAAGAAATTTGTCTACTAAAAAATTATGGATGTTAATTTGAATGCAGTCGTATCTAATTAGAAATGACTGGTAACTTTGTTTGAAGAACGAAATTTCCATCTCGATTTATCGTGAAGCAACAAAAGCAGTTTTGGTTCGTTATTTGTTATAAGATATTTCATGCATGTGTTTTAAAGGTTAGAGCACGTAAACTTGCTATTATGTTTACAACATGTAAATTGTGTAAATTTCAATTATTGTTGAACTGGTTTTATAAGCCGCAGAACAAAATTTTGTCAGATTAGCTTTCTATAATAACAAGCTTTGTTCCATATGAACCTTCGATAATTTCAACGTATGTTTTCGACGTCATATTTTTTTGTTTTGCACAGTTAACAGATGTTGTCTTGAAAGCAGATGCTTTGTGCAGCTGTAATGGAATTTAAACAAAACATTTATATTTTTGTGATCAGCTTTTATCTATACATAAATTATTAAACGTAAATATGAAAGTTCAAATCCAGGTTATGTAAGATTCTAGTAATTGTAATCTACCTGAAAAGATCTGCCCAGGTTAGAACGTAATTCAGTGTGTTATGCTTATAAATTATTTTCACTCAAATATTTATAACAGGTTCATGTTTAAAATATAGTTGGTTGTTTTAAAAAAAGTCAAAACGTTAACTCTGATGTAGTTGTTAATGACAAATATTTTTCTTGTTAAAAAGTTTCGATATTTTAAAAGAGTTTTTTTAGTAAACAATTGGTTCAAATTTAAGGCTTCTATTTTGGTCAAATGCGATCAAATCTAATTACACAAAGGTAAAAATTTTCTGAGTAATAATTTGGTGCCAATATCATATTGGATATACATTTTTTTATTTTTGATACTTTTATAGGACACAAATGGTGTTTTACTTTTTTATTTATTTAGTCTTTGCAATTTCTTACAGGAGCTGCGTCTTATTTTTATAAGACAGGTTTTTGTTAACGAAGGCGATCGTTTTATCTTTGGGTTTCCAGGTCCGCCCTTAGAACTGTGCTTTGCAATTATCGTAATTATCTCAGGACATGGTGGCGCCTATTTGATTTAGCTTAACTTTGGTTTGCAAAGAGAATTCGACTTACCCCTCCCCCCTCCCCCACTTCTTATTGCTCTACCCAGGAATAGACCCCTAGCTATGTCGAAAGACTTTTGGTTCACTAGCGCCTTAATGTAAAAGAAATAACGTTTCAGTGGTGCTTTCAGTACAATAGAACAAAAAGACGTTTCAGTGTAATAATTAGTCGACGGTGGTAACGCATACAACAATAATGATTGGAAATGACATCTTAGTTGACAAGTCATTTGACAACATAATGAGTTTAGAAAATGGCATTAAAACAGGATCTTTGGAGTTGGATTCCCCTAAAACTAATTTATTACACAGCAAATCTGAATCATTATTTTTAAATAATGAACCAAATTGTAGTTTTGCTAAAGTGAACCGTGACATATGTGAACAAAATTATAGAACTTCACTCGTTCATTAAGGAGAAACATAATGTGCACCACGAAATTAGAAGATTAGTAAGTGATATCCGCACATTACATGACCGAACCTACAGAGACATTTAAGTAAATGTACTTCATAATGTGGGTACATGTATGACCCCGAAAATATTCAAAAGTAGAAGTACGAGCACGTCAGTATTTACACCAGTGAGAAATGAAGCGATAAATACTAGTTTGAATGTTCAATATCCACCACCAAAAATGCAAAAGAAACTTGCAATTCCATTAAACAATCAAAACGCCCCATTAGCAAGTAATGCAGGATCTCAAACTACAGTAGCAGAAAAGTCTACCACGTTGCTATTCAATAATCCCAACCTTAATATTGATAAACCGGCAGAACATAAAAGCAAATTAATTCAGAATTCAAGAATACGTCCAGATGCAACAATAATTAAAAGAAAAGGTGAAATGTCATATGCTGACATGCTAAAGAAAGTTAAAAGTGTACCAGATCTAAAAGAACTTGGATCAAATGTTAGCAATATTCGCAAAACAGCTAACGGTGAACTTATTTTAAAACTACATAAAACAGAGAATTCGAAAACGAAAGAGTTTCAAAACACTTTACTTGATGTATTGGGACCACAAGCGGAGATTAGAACACGAACTGATCAAATACTGTTGGAAATAAAAGATTTAGACGAAGTAACCACTTCAGAAGAAGTATATGATGCTTTGAAATCAGAATTTAAAGATATGTCTGATATACATATTAAGTCTACAAGGAACGCATATGGTGGTACACAGACTGTTGTTATCAGCCTTCCAACTAAAATTGCAACAAAGGCACTAGAATTAGGAAAAATAAAAATAGGTTGGGTAGTTTGTAGAATAAGGAAAAAATTAAATCCATTAAGATGTTTTAGATGTTTTACTATAATCATATTGCACGTAACTGCAAAAGTACTATAGACCGTTCAAATATATGTTTTAAGTGTGGTGAAGGAGGTCACGTTATTAAAATATGTGCTAACTCCCCTAAGTGTACCCTGTGCAGTGAAAAAAATATGTCTACTAACCATATTCTAGGAAGCATAAAGTGTTCAGCATATCGGAGTGCTGTAGAATTTCTTAAACATAAAACATGAAGCTTTTACAATTAAACCTAAATCATTGTGAAGTTGCCCAAAAGCTTTTGTTACAATCAATAAGTGAACTAAACATTGATGTGGCTATTGTTTGTGAACAATACAAATACATGAAAGATGTGCGTTGGGTAGTTGACATTAATAGTAAAGTCGCTATTTGGGCTAGTGGTAAGTTCATTTTCCAAGAAATTATGGACAAAAAAGAAAACGGTTTTGTGCGTGTTAAAATAAATAACATTTATATTTATAGTTGTTACGTTTCTCCAAATGCGTCATATAAAGAGTTTACTAGCTTCCTTGAAGACTAGTTAGTGATGCGAGGGATCGAACTCCAGTTATCATTGCAGGAGATTTTAATGCATGGGCCAACGAATGGGGTAGTCGACTAACTAACAAAAGAGGACAAACATTTTTAGAAACATTCTCTGTTTTAACATAGTGCTAGTAAACAAAGGAAATTCTAACACTTTTAGTAGAGGTAACATAGGATCAATAATAGACTTGACATTTATGAGTAGCTCCTTAATAAAAAACAATGTATACTGGAAAGTGTCTACACACTACACTCACAGCGATCATAACGCAATATTATATGAAGTGCGTAACCAAATTAAACAGAACCAAATACCAAAGGTTAAACCATATGGCTGGATAAGTAAACATTTTGATGAAGAACTATTCAAAATTATACTGGATGAATGTAAAATATCAGGCTCGGCAAATTCAAAAACCAGTCAACTACTAGACACTTTAAAGAAGGCCTGCAATGCATCAATGCCCAAAAAGTCACCCTATAAAGGACGCAATAACGTTTACTGGTGGAATGATCACATTGCTGAACTTCGTAAAGAATGTCTTCGTTTACGGAGACAATATCAACGCTCTCAGTGTAAAGGCAACTTCAATAATCTTCGGGAGGAATATAAAATTGCACGAAGAAACTTGACATTTGCCATTAAGTCGAGCAAACAACAATATTGGAATGACCTTTGTAAAGAAATTGATGATTATCCTTGGGAAAGGCCTTATAAAACGGTAATGGGAAAATTAAAAAGAAAACATTTTTCACAACCCACATGTCCAATCTTTCTTAAGAAAATAGTAAACACCTTATTCCCAAAGCAATGCGAAAAAAAATATAGAATGCAATAACCTGTGATAAAGAATATATACCACCAGTCACTGAAAATGAAGTGCAAGATGCTTGTAATAAAATAGGAAACAACAAAGCACCGGGACTAGATTGATTCCCCAACACTGCTCTTAAAATAGCTATTAAAAGCCGTCCGGATATCTTTGCATCCGTATATAATTCTTGTTTAAATGACGGTGTGTTTCCTGAACCATAGAAAGAACAGTTTCTAGTATTACTACCCAAAAATAATAAACCTCCTGACAAACCATCGTCATACCGTCCAATATGTATGCTGGACACAGCTGGAAAGATCTTGACAAAGATTATAAAAAAACAGATATTATTCAGACTAAAATTTCAAGAAAAGGATGGAAAAGAGGATCAAAAAAATACTGTGCAATAATAACAATGGATGTCAAAAATGCCTTTAACTCTATTAAGTGGAGTTCCATAGAGAAATCTATTGATATACCATCAGTACCTACACATATAAGAAGAATTATCGGGGACTACTTTAAGAATAGAATCCTCAGATACGATACTGACGAAGGTCCAAAACAATATATGATTTCAGGTGGAGTTCCACAAGATTCAGTTTTAGGCCCACTACTTTGGAATTTAGCATACGATGGAGTCCTAAGACTGAAATTACCGGATGAAGCTAAAACTGTAGCATTTTTAGACGATTTGGTACTAGTGGTTACTGCAAAGCTAAAGGAAGAAATCGTACAAATCTGCAATGAATCTGTGCAAATAATTAGGCAATATCTAAAAAGTTTAAACCTTGAACTAGCTGCAGAAAAAACTGAAGTCGTTCTTGTGTCCAGCAGAAAGATACGTGAAACAATAAACCTGCATATAGGTAATCGCGAAATTACTTCTAGTTCTAGTGTACATTACTTAGGTGTGAAAATCGATGACAAATTATCATTTAAAGAACATTTGTCCTACGTGAGCAAAAAAGCAGCAAACACAACAACAATACTCTCACGAATAATGCCTAATGTTGGTAGACCAAAAACTAGTAGAAGATTACTTTTGGCATCGGTTGTTACATCTATAATTTTATATGGAGCTCCTATTTGGGCTAATGCAGTAAAAATAGAATCGAACTGCCGTAAAATTTCTTCCGTGTATAGATTAAGCACTCTACGAGTAATATGTGCATACCGCACAATTTCTTATAAAGCTGCATGCATTATCGCAGGTATGCCCCCCATTGAAATATTAACGCACTACCGTCGGGAGTGGTATTATAAAGATAAAACTCTAGGACAGAAAAAGAAAGAAGAAAAGGCAGAATTAATAGCGAAATGGCAACAACGTTGGGATACATCGCAGAAAGGTAGATAGACTTACCATATGATACCACTTATAGAACCATGGCTTAATCGATGTCATGGAGAATTAGACTTTTATCTAACCCAACTTCTAAGTGGTCACGGGTGCTTTAGAGTATATTTCTATAGATTTAAATTAGATACAACTCCTAATTGTCCAATGTGCACTGACGTTCTTGAAGATGCAAAACACATATTTTTCACTGCCCACGATTTAACGAACCACGTGAGAAACTAACTGCTCTTACAAAAATAAACCTAAGTTCAAATACGTTGGTCCAGAAAATGGTAGAATCAAAAGAAGTATGGTCAGCAGTTACTATATTTGCTGCAATGGTAATTAAGGAACTGCGACAAATTGACAACACAAGGAGAGAAGCGTTAAATACATAATACAATTATACATAAAACACGACCTTGTAACATATTTAATTTCAGCAGTAATTATTCGCATTGAATTACGAAGATAATGCACTAAGCGTGCCTTATTCTCTATTAATTCTCTTATATTAAAATATCTGTGTGACATAAAGTTACTTCGTCAAGCATCTTCAACTGCTTCTATGCGATTCCCCACTTCTAACGTGGATTCGGTTCTCGCTTCGTCGAGTTAGTTGCGCGCTAGCAACCGCCTTATAAAGATGTATTCCCGGCTAGACGCAGGCGACCTTCGAATAAATTACTAATGTAAACAAGTCAGGTCGTGCTAGACCTCAAACTATTTTGATACCTTTTACTAACGTTTGGTAAAGTATATATTTTACGAACTAATTTAATTTGGTTTAATTTATTTAGCGCGTCGTCTAGGATTCGTTATGTAGGATTCGTCATATAGAATTCATCATTTAAAATTCGTCACTTAAGATTTGTCAATTTAAAATATGTCTACAAAGAAAGTTGTTAACTAAGAATTATGGATGTTAGTTTTGATTGCAATCGTCCCTGTTAGAAATGGCTGGTAACCTTGTTTGAAGAATATGAATTTCCATCTCGATTTGTCGTGGAGCAACAGAGGCAGTTTGGTTTGTTATTAGATATTTCATGCATGTGTTTTGAATGTCATAAAAATTTGATAAACAGACCATCATATAAAGCAAGTAAAGTTGCTATTAGGTTTTCAACATGTAATCTGTATAATTCTCAATTATTGTTGAACTGGTTTTATAAGCCGTAGAACAAAATTTTGTCAAGTTAGGTTTTTATAATTACAAGCTTTGTTCCATCTGAACCTTAGATAATTTCAACGTATGTTTTCGACGTCACATTTTTTTGTGTTGCACAGTTGACAGATGTTGTCATGAAAGCAGATGCTTCGTGCAGCTGCCATTGAATTTAAACTAAACATTCCTATTTTTGTAATTAGCATTTATCTACATGGAAATTATAAAATCTAAATCTGAAAATTTAAAGACACGATGTGTAAGAATCTAGAAATTGTAATCTACCTGAAAAGATCTGCCCAGGTTAGAACGTTAATTCAGTGTATTATGCTTACAAATTATTTTTACTCAAATGTTTAAAGCAGGTTCATGTTTGAAGTGTAGTTGGTTGTTTTAAAAAGTCAAAACCTTGACTTTGATATAGATGTTAATGATGAAATTTTTTTTACTTGTTAAAAAGTTCTGAAATTTTAAAAAAGAGAGTTTTTTTAAGTAAACAATTAGTTAAACTTTGAGGCTTTTATTTTGGTCAAATACGATCAAATCTGATTACAAAAAAAAAATAAAATAAATAAATTATTTTATTGTCCTGATGAAGCCCCTTACAAAAGTGGGCGAAACGTTGACCTTAATTTACAAAATGACACGGTCCCAACCCGGAACCATAAATAATTATAATGACTCCGGCCGTGAAAGCCTCCGACAATATTTCAAACGCTATTCCGAGGTGTAAGTTGATAAATGTTGTATATATTGTAGGCATTTAGAATCCATCTTTAATAATTTAAAGAACATTACAAGGTGTTAATAATCAAACATACAGCTTTATGCCGCATGTTGTTAGATAAGAGCTGCCTCTTATCTCATTCCATTAATACCTATTAGCCGAAGGTCTTGTTATCAATGTATACGTTTCCTTTAACTTAATAATAACACCATGAGTGAATCTAATTCACTTGTAGCTTTTGATAGCAGGGGTTCCGAAATTAATAATAAAACTACTGATCAAAATAATGATGAATTTAATGTACTTAATGTTGATAAACTTTAACTCACGACACTACTAAGCATTCAGGAGCAAGAAAAACTGGACTTTTTCCGATGTTATCAATGCAACAGTATTTCCAAAAAAAAAAGCAGGCTATTGTTCTTCCCGCAATAGAAGGCATACAGGTTAGAGATTATGTAATAGCAATAGGCAAATTGATCACTCCTAAACATGTGTTATTCGCTTCCAGAATATCTAACAATAAAGTGTGCATATATGCATCCACTAAAGAAATCGTTGCATCTTTCGTAACTACCTACGGTAGAATCAATGTGGGTGAGGTATTTATTCCAGCACGCAAGCTCATCTGCCCTTCAAAACGGATTGTACTATCAAATGTATCGCCTTGCATACCCCACCTAACACTTGAAAACATTCTTAAGCAGCATAATTTAAAGTTACTATCTCCAATTTCATTTGTTGGTGCGGGAATCGGTATGAATGAATTTAGGCACGTAATGAGCTTCAGAAGGCAAGTATATATTGTTGATGACGATAAACAAACGATCCCGAATACTATCACTTTAACGTTCGACAACGAGGAGTACAGAATATTTATCACAGACGAACAAGTCAGATGCTTTATATGCAAGGAAATTGGACATATTTCCACGAGATGTACAAGTCAAGCTCCTCCTATAATTTCAGAAGTTACTAATGCGATAGAACCCGCTGGTGCAAAACGAGCTATGTCGTCTACTACAAATGCAGGAGAAGACAACAGTTTAGTCAAGGCCGCGCCGTCCATAAGGACAACAAGGGCAAAAACCCACGGCGCCAAGAGTCCAAAGGCGCCGTGAGGCGCCTCACGGTAATATTTAAAACTTACCAAAATTCTTATTTTTGTTTGAGATACGAGAGTTCCCAAAGGTTCCCTGTACGTTTACGCGCGCATTCGCTATAAATAACTAATTAAATTCCATTAACTATCGGAACATCGATGTTTTGTATCAGATGTTCTCTGATGATGATCTACAATATTAGGACAACACTCCAATATTGCGACGTTGCGCTAGTTGCACAATTTTATTTTTATTATGTTTATGTATTCGATAATTATCGGTTATCGATGTTTTGCCGTAACAGCGCTCGCGCTCATCCCTATATGTTGACTAGAACGCAGAAAACGAGTTTATTCTTGTTTCTGCAAGTTATCCCGTTCATTCTCCTTCTTGTTGAATTTTGAGTCTTGAATCTTTATAAATACCGCCGCGCTTTTAAAAACAATTCATTTAACATTGGGTATCGAAGTGTCGTAAAGACTGTAAATTGTGCACCTGAATTAAAAAAGTTAAGTGTTCTTCGATATTTTACATTATTAGAGGATTTAAGGTAAAAGGTAAGTTTCTAACTTTACTCTTTACTTTACAATTAGATAGAGAGGGAACGTTTTAAATGGAAAATAAATACCCTTGTAACGATTTTATTTTCTGTCATTATGTCTACAGATATTTAACCTATTTAATTAATAATAACCAACTTAATGCATAATGATGCTACACAATCTAAGAAATACATATTACATATTGTCAAATACAATATTAACTTTCAATTCGGAAGTGTAAAATTTAAATTATGCGGTGACAAAAGATACTTTTTGTTAGTGTCATCTTAAGAGTTCCCTCTGTTAGACAATTGTAAGATTAAGCTTGTTGTCAGGCGGTAACCCGCGTGATATTATCACTTCCAACTCAGCTGTCGTCAGAAGAGGTCAATTGTTCCTTGAACGCAAGGACAATGACGTTTATTGAATCCACGTGTTGGAAGCACACGAAATTTAAATTGTTTTCTTGATATGATATCGTCTCGGACGCGCACTTTAGTTGTCCACACTCGCTGGAAAATAGCTCGCAGATGACGAGACGTTATTGTGTTTGAAGGGCCTTTGGTTAACAGTAAGTAGTACTGCTTTTGTAATCTTACTAAATAAATACTTTCAGTGCAACTTTTGGTTAACTTGCAACTTTTGGTTAACTTGCAACTTTTGGTTAACATGAAATTTTTAGTTAACATGAAATTTTTAGTTAACATGCAACGTAGGAAAATTTAAAAAGTATAACTAATTTATTTGGACAAGAAATGAAATTTATCAGTATTTAGTAAAGTTTAACCTTTGTACGAATGTCGATTTGGCGTGCATCAATTATTTAATATGGACGCTGTGATATGGTTTGGAATTTCAGTAAGCAGCTAATTTGGTTGTATGGAATTGGACATTTCCCGTATTTTAGTTGTTGAAAGAGGCGAATTATAAATCATCAATTATAATTCCGGGTATAGCCCATATGCCTAGCAGGTATTTTTCCATCGGATGAATATCTGGTATGTAAATTTACTTTCATATATGTCAGCTGTCGCATGGATATAGCAGACAAACAATTTTCTTGTTTGATCACGTGATCTGAACTTCAAGTTAGGTGAATGACAGACTATTTATTTTTCATATTAAGCAACAGGAACCTGTAAATTTTCATTTTAAATCTTTTTATTAATACATTTAATTTACGGAAGATGTCATTATGAGATAAGAAAAGTTAAATTCTATATTTTATGAAAATTGATTTAATTATTCGAAACATGATTTACTCAAATCTTAGAAATTAAATTTTTACATTTCATTTTCCACTAATTGCTGGGTGGAATATTTTTGTGAGATTAAGTAGTACTACCCAAACCAACCGAAATTGTTACATATAGTTAATTATTCAGAAAGTAAACTCATGCTCACTTGAAACAAATTTTTTATATATATATAGCTGGTCTCACGCATGGGCGCCAGTGTAACAAATTTTTCTATATGGCTGGCCCCACGTTGTGAGCCAGTGTAACGAATTTTTCTTATATTATATATAATTATTTTAAGTATCTTACAAGCGTGGCATCAGTGATACTTATTGTTCTAAAAATCTTCCGACACAACTAGGGGTCTATTCCTTGGGTAGAGCTAGGAGAAATTGGGGGGGGGGGGGTAAGTCGAAATCTGTTTGCAGATCAAACCTAAGCTAAATCAAATAGGCGCCACCAAGTCCTGATGTAATTATGATAATGGCATAGCATATTTTTAAGGGCGGACGTGAAGACCCAAAGAAAAAAGGATCGCCTTCGCTGACAAAAACCTGTCTTAATAAAATAAGACGCAGCTCCTGTAAGAAATTGTAATAGTTAAATAAATAAAAAGGTGGAACACCATTTGTGTCCAGCAAAAATACATAAAGAAATAGTAAAACGGTATTTCCAATATAAAATTGGCATCAATTTCTTACTCATAAGGGTTTTAGCTTTATGTTATTAGATTTGATCACACTTGATCAAAATAAAAAATCTTTAATCTTGAACCAATTGTTTACTAAAAAATCTCTTTTAAAATAATGTGACTTGTAACAAAAAATTTACTCATTAACTGCATCAATCTTAAACTTTTAACTTTCATGTTTATCTTTATTATTTTCAATCAAATACTTTACTTTAAAACATGAACTTGTTGTACAAATAGGGTTCTAACCTATGCAGATCTGTTCAGGCAAATAACAAATTAATAGCTCTTAACAATATAAGCCTTTGAGCTTTCAAAATTACGTATACAAATTTTAATTTAGATAAAGCTGATCACAAAAATAGACATGTTTACATATATTGTACTAAAGCTATTCAAAACATTTGCTTTTAAAATAACATCTGTCAGCAGTACAAAGCAGAAAAATATATGACGTCAGTAACACCTGTTGACGTTACCGACGATTCATATTGAGCAAAGCGTGTTGTTTTTAAAACATTCAATCAGTGAACTTTCGTTTTACTACTGGTAAATCCAGCTCAGCAATTAGTTGAAACTTTTACAACGTACATGTATTACGCATCAAAGCAAGTTAACGTGTTCCTAGTTTTGAAACACATAAAAAGAACTTATAGCTATCTACGAACCAAAACTGCAATTGTCGCATTGTAACAAAGAAAGACGGAATCCCCGTTTTTTCAAGCAACGATAACAGCGTTTGTAATTTGAAACAAATTCATCCAAACCAACTTCTATAATGATTTCGTTCCACGTGTCGAATCCTATCCTGTTGCCTTACATTCTGCAGCAGTCGTAATCTCGAAGTTGAATTACGTCACCTTCCAAAGGTAGCATCTTACATGTGTTTTACTTTACTGTGTTCTTGTGTGTCTTTCAAAAGTTGCATCCTACTTGTCGCGCTAAATAAATTATCTCAAATTATACAAGTTCGCACAATATATACCTTACCGACCGTTATTCGAAGATATGTTCACTAATTGAAATGGATTCGCAGATTGCCGGCCTGCAGTCTAGGGTACATGTTGATATTTCTATCACTTGTGGCCTACTATCTTCTAACCAGCTCGGGCGGTCGCGCCGTCAGGAGGGGAACAATTAAACAGAGAAGTGCTTGTAAATAGCTGTATACGACACAGATATTTGAATATAAGTAGATTATCAAAGGACGATGCCTGCTTAACGTATTACTTTTGAAGTTGAATGCAAATTATTATTGTTATTAATAAAATTGTTACATTATTCTTAAAATTATATGGAAGGATTTATTATCGAAAATAAAATTGTTGCACTATTCTTAAAATTATATGGAAGGATTTATTATCGAAAATAAAATTGTTACACACTCATTTTTAAATAAATTTTGCTAGACATTTATAATTGAAATTACCATGTTTTAACGGCGAGAAGTACTTATACTATCAAGTACTTATGTACATATTTTTCAAGAATTTAAATTAATCAAACTTATGTTAAAGAAAAAAGATGTCTTGTAAATAACATGCTAAATACTGAAGGAATAGATTTTTATTTTGGTCAAGACTATTCTTTTTAATTGGAATGAATGAAGGTTGATTCGAATTAATTTTTAAATTTTGGGTATAAATGCACAAACAGTGCTATCTTTGTTTAATCTGTTCACAGGTGTAGCAGTGCATCTATAAAGGTCAAAGTCGAGCCCTAAGGTAAGAAACTTTAGGGATTGTGTTGCAGTAATAAATTGTATAGCGGTAATTGAATAAAGGTTTCCGCATTCGCCTTGTACAAGGAACTTGTAAGGTCTTCTTCGTATAGAAAAATTCGGTGGCGCCATATTCTTTACATTTTTGGTCGCAGTCCAACCCCGACCCACAGCTCATGTTCTACCCAGAGCAAATAGTTCGACTAGCCGCTTAGCCTTTTGAGGTTTCCTCCTCTACGAACCATTTTCCACCGAAACTTGCCGTGGGCTCTATACACTTACTGGAAATCCTCGTAAAACTTTCTTGTGCCTTTCAGCTGGTCACATAGAAAAAAACTAATAGGAAAAATCCCTTAATATAAATTAAAGGGCTATACCCTTCGGTCAGAATTTGACGAAATTTTGATATGTTGCAGAATTTGACCTATTAATGAATTAATGTGTCCATTGCGATAAATCTGTAAGTTTAACAGTTAGTTTTTGAGATACAGGGTGTCCAAAATCGCTACTTCATAATTTCAAAATTTTGTAAATTGTATGTTGTTGCCGATATGAATACAAAAATAATAAATAAATTTTAAGATTGGCGTATCTAGCGGAATTTCAATTTTGTAATAGTCTATTTTAATTTATTATAGATGTTTTATAAAGAAAAAAAAGCCTTTAGGATATCAAAATTTGATGAAAAAAAGAAAGCGGGAAAAAGAACTGGAAAAGACGAATTCCAAAATTACCGTATTTTTTCCTTCACCTTCAAACACAAATATACAAACAAATGCAGATCTTCCATCGACTTCGAGAGAGGACCGGGAGGAGTCTAAACTACAAGAGATTCCATCAACATCTACAGACGAAGTTGAGGAAGACGAAGACGTAGTTTCTGCGGAAGTGGACGATACGCAACTTCCTCAAGATCCAGGTTTGTGGCCAAAAATATTGTCTCCTAGAGATGTACAAATATTAATTGAAAACGAGCCTACACATTATCGAAGTAAAAATTGTATAAATTATCCCAATGATAAAATATCAGGCCGAAGGTTTTCGGATAAATATTATTTACGAATTTTGTCTAATAATGAAAAAATCGAACGGGAGTGGCTTTTATATTCAACAGAAAAAAATTCAGTGTTTTGTTTTTGTTGTAAAATATTTTCAAATACTTTAAAAATAATTAAATTAAGTGATGAAAATTGGTATAATGACTGGCACCACATTGGTGAACATTTAAGTATCCATGAAAAAAGTAAATTTCATTTTGAGAACTTAAAAAAATGGTCAGAATGTTTCACTCGCTTAAAAAAATGGCAACTATTGATTCTGCGGCTCAAAATTTAATTAATATAGAAACAAAATATTGGCATGGAGTTATCGAACACATTTTTTATATTATTCAATTTCTTGCTGAGCAAAACTTGGCTTTACGTGGTACCGATAGCAAACTGTTTGAAAAAAATAATGGCAGTTTTCTAAAATGCATTGAAATGTTAGCAAAATTTGATCCTATAATATCTGAGCACACGAGAAGGATCCAAATGCAGGAAAAGATAAAAATGCCTCATTATCTTGGGGACAAAATTCAAAACAAAATAATTAATTTAATAGGAGAAAATCTTAAATTAAAAATTTTAGGCATGATTAAAACAGCTAAATATTTTTCAATTGTACTTGATTGTATCCCGGATGCTAGTCATTAAGAACAAATATCAAGATGTGATAGATTCGTTAAATCAGAAAAAAATAAAATTGTCGTCGAAGAACTTTTGTTAACTTTTTGCCCTATTAATGATTGTACAGGTGAGAATTTGAAAAATTTCTTAATAGAAACATTGGAAAAAAATGGCTTAGATATTTATAATTTACGCGGCCAAGGATATGACAATAGTGCAAATATGCGCGATAAACATAATGGATTACAAAAAAAAATTTTTAATATAAATCCAAGAGCATTCTTTGTGCCTTGTTGCAACCATAGTTTAAACCTTGTCGTGAACGGTGCCGCAAAATCAAATATTTCAAGTGTAAATTTTTTTTCTATAGTACAGGAATTTTATAATTTTTTTTCTGCTTCAACTAACCGTTGGTCAGTCTTAAAAACAAATATATCAAATTTAATCTTAAAACCCTTATCTGATACAAGATGGTCTAGTAGAGTTGATGCTTTAACTCCTTTAAGATATCAGCTTGGAGAAATATACAATGCTCTATTTGAAATCTCTAGTGAAGGAAATAAAGGTTTTGACAATAATTCAAAAAATACGGCATCAACGCTTGCCAAAAAAATAAAAAATGTTGAGTTTATATGTATGTTGATTTTATGGTATAATATTTTAAATAAAGTCAATACAGATAAAGGATTCAACGACTTGTTAGTCGATGCTCGTGAAATAGCTGATTCATTAGACGTTGATTTTGAATTTAAAAAAAAAAGATGGCTTGAGGGTGAGAAACGTTAAGAAACAATTCAGTTACGAACACGATGATGAACCCACTGAAGATGAAAAATTAAAGTTTAAAGTAAATTCTTTTTTTAACATGTTAGATATAACTATAGAATCTGTAAATGAAAGATTTCAATTATTGTCAGCTTATTCAAATCATTTTAACTTTTTGTGGGACATTTCCAATTTTTCCAAATATTCTAAACAGGAGCAGTTAAAGTTATGTACAGACCTTGAAATAGTATTAACTGATCTAAATCTTAATGAACGTGACATAAGTGGTGTAGAACTCGTAAACGAATTACAGTTTATTAATTTAGGTGAAGTGAACACTTCCACTCCTACAGAAACTTTAAATTACATTACTAATAATAATTTGAAACAATCTTTTCCAAACACTTATGTGGCTTTACGAATTTTGTTAACTATGCCAGTATCTGTCGCCACAGCAGAACGTTCGTTTTCAAAATTAAAAATGATAAAAAACTATCTAAGATCCAGAATGGCTCAGGAAAGACTGGCAAATCTTGCTATTATTTCAATTAAATCTGAACTACTAAAAGATTTAGAAACTGAAGAATTGATAAATTTGCAAAAAATAAAGCACGCAAAGTCAAGTTCGTTTAGTTTAGTGCAATGCTACTACTACTATGCTATTATATATACACTCTAGCTATGTATAATTTAAAAAATATTGTAAAAATATAAGATATATTTTTGATTAAAATGTTTATAAGTTTATATTTTGTTTTTTTTTAATATATCGTATCGTTCCTTTTTTGGTGGTACTACTTAAAAAATATTTTTGTGATAATACACTTTTAGCGTTTATCTTATTATAAAGTTTATGTATAGTATAAAACGATATACGACTTTTATTTCAAATTATGAAAAAAATTTAATTCTAGGTACTTATTTATATTTGTCCCTAGCCAGGCAATTTTATAAATTTTTAAAAATAATGTACAGAGTAAAGAACAAAGCCTTTGTTACAAAGACACAATTTTTTGAAAAAATTAAATAATGTAAGAGAAGCTAAGATGCAAGCAACACGCTCCTACTCTACTCCATTCAAAAAATTCTCCTACAATAAAAAGGCACCTTAATGTTTTTGCCCCAGGGCGCTATATAGCCTTGGAGCGGCCCTGTCTACATAGAGCCAAGACCGTTAAGGGGTAAGAGGTAACGGAGTAGGTTTTAAACCTAAGCGCCTAACACATTGTTGAGTAATAAATAAAGTCATACTACCGGTATCCAACAAGCAGCGAAACTTTTGAAAATTACCGAAACGATTACGATTTTCAATTTGCGCAGTACACAATAAAAAGACCCTTTTTTGAGGATTCGTGTTAAATAATACCACATTGGAATTATTGGTAGCAGAGGAGAAACATCTTACTGGTGGGAATTCGTTGGTACTCAAAGCGGGGGAAACGGATGGCTTGCAAATATCTTGTTCGGCGTTATCAGACGAGGCGGTATAAACTCTAGTAGAAACACTACTTTTTGAAAGCAATTCTAATGGAGGGTGGTGAGCGTGATAGCGGTAGTACAAACTAATTTTAATGAATAATTTTAGCGGAAGTTCCAAATACATAAATAAAGCAAGTGCAAGACAAAAGTACTTACCAATTCAGCATCGACTGCAGAAGATCAATAGGAAACCACTCTTCTACTAGATTCAAAAAGGGCACCCTAATCAATATAGCTATTGGTGGCGGCGGACGAGTTCGAGAGGTGGCTGCTGATATTGGAACGGCGACACAAGTTTTACTTATATATTAGAAACAACACCTTTCAAAGCAAACTACGACCAGCAATTAAATATGTAACTTAACTTTCAACATCTGCGAGTTATCAACTAGATAAATGAACTATATACAAATGTTAACATTTTTATAATAAATAAAAATACCTTAATGGCGTCAACATATCGCTCACCCAAAACAATGTTTTGATAAAAAATACAAAAGCAAAAAACACAAATTAAATAACTGAACTATAATATAATGACTCCGAACAAAATAAGTAAATTAACTTTTAGTAATGAAAGAATAAAAAATTATTATTCAGAATCTAACAGCGGTAGGGTTGCCATTTTACATGGAGGTCTAACATAAACTTCTGTGCTAGTTTTAATTTTGGCAACTCTAACTCTGCCATCCTTGCTAGGATAAATCTCAAGAATTTTTCCAAGTGGCCAGGACAACGGAGGCGTGTCACTAACCTTTAATAGAACAATATCACCAAGCTTTATATTTGGTTGATTTGCATACCATTTTTGTCGCGGCATTAGCGTGTGTAAATACTCGCTTGACCATTGGCGCCAGAATGACTGGGTAGCTTGTTGAAGTAAATGGTAGCGATCCACACCGCTTAATTTAACTTTTTCAAAATCTATTTCAGGGGTGCTAACAAAGGGGATCCAATTAAAAAATGACCCGGAGTGAGGTAATCCGTACCTTCATTTGGATCTGATAAAATAGAATCTAGCGGACGACTGTTCATTATTGCCTCTACGCTGGTAATAATGGTAGTCATTTCTTCAAAAGTAAGGATCCTAGGATCTAAGACTCTGTGCAAATGATGCTTAGCGGATTTGACACCCGATTCCCATAACCCCCCAAAATGCAGAGCAGATGGTGGGTTAAAGTTCCATTTAATTCTGATAGTTGAAACGTGATCAGCGATAGCGGTATTAGAGTCCTTTAACATTTTATAAACATCGGCGAAATAATTGGATGCGCCCTTAAAATTAGTGCCGCAATCACAAAATATTTCGTGGCACAAACCTCTGCAAGCAACAAATCTATCTAAGGCAGCAAGAAATGCAGGGGTGGATAGACCCGATACGAATTCTAGATGTACCGCCTTGGTAGCTAGACAAATAACCTTTTGATTGCGGAGCATTTCTTCTGTGACTTTCTTTGATTGTCCAAGGTCCAGCAAAATCAATCCCCGTATTCCAGAACGGACGCGATTTCTGAACTCTAGCTTTTGGTAAATTTGCCATTTGCGGTTCACAGGTTTGAGCCTTTAATCTATAACAGCGCATGCATTTATAAATACGATGACGTATTAATTGACGAATTCCGGGAATCCAATATTGACATTGAATGAGAGATTGCATTAGACGCGGACCTCCGTGCAACGTTATTTTATGTGTATAATCGCATATTAAGACCGCCAGATGGGAATCTCTCGGAATTAATATGGGATGCTTGGCGTCATAGGGGAGAGTCGTATTCACAAGACGACCGCCCACCCTGAGCAAGTTTTGATTATCTAGAAACGGAGTTAACTTTTGTAACGAAGGAGAACACAACTGATTCGTTTTTACTTGATGTATTTCATTAGAATAATAGAATGCCTGTACTTCTTTTATGCATAGATACCTAGCATTTTGTAATTCAATCGGAGAAAGCGGACCAGTACGTCGTGGAAGTTGTAATTTTTTACATCGAGAATTAAAACAAAATCTCAATACAAAAGCAATACTTCTTTGCAATTTACTAAAACTTGAACATTTATTTATTAATTCTAATAAAGGCAATACTTTAGCGGTGGTGGCAATAAGCGCTTCAGACTTTAATTCTGGTACTAAATTATCCTGTAGGGGACTGCAAGAATTTAAGTTCCAGGTACTAAAGGGCGTATACAAAAAACGAGAGCCCTTCCACCAGAGGGTAAATTGCGATAAGAATTTGGGTTGTAAACCCCTACTTGCACAATCACTAGGATTGTCTTGTGTTGAAACATGATGCCAATAAGTAGGCAGAGAAGTTTCTAAAATTTCAACAATTCTATTAGACACAAAAGTTTTCAAGGTATGAGGCGGTGTACGTAACCAAGCAAGTACAACTGACGAATCCGTAAATAAATGAACGGAGCATGGTTTGATTTGTTTTATAAAACATTCGACGGAATTTAATAGACGACTTAAAAGAACTGCAGCAGATAATTCCAAGCGAGGAATACTTAAAGTTTTAAGCGGGGCTACACGACCTTTTGCTTTAAGCAAATAAATGTTAATATAATTTTGAAATTCGCAGCGGATATATATGACCGCTTCATATCCCTTTGACGAACCATCACAAAATCTAATCACTTGACGAGAAAGTGCTAACTTAAAATCGATATGACGAGAAATTCTAATTTCAGTTAACAAGGGTAATTCAATAACGAATTGTTTCCATTCTTCTTGAATTTTAGTTGGAAGCGGCTCATCCCAGTTTAATCCTAATAACCATACCTTTTGAATTAGTAATTTTGCGTAAAAAATAACTGGCGTAAGCCACCCTAAAGGATCATAAAATTTTGCAATTTCAGATAGCATACTTTTTTTAGTCATAACACTTGAATTCGAATTTATACGATACGAAAAACAATCTTCGCGTGGTTCATATTGAACACCGAGGATCTTAATAGAATTATCTTCTGTATTTAAAATTAAAACGTGATTGCGATAATCAATGGGTACACCCTCAAGAACAGATTGATGATTGCTAATCCATTTTCGTAAACTAAAACCTCCTAGTTTAAAAATGTCTATTAACTGCGTTTGTAATTGTAATGCTTCTTGAATGGTATCTACACTTTCGCAAATATCATCCACATAAGTTTGTTGCATTATTGCTTTTGAAGCTAAAGGAAATTGTTGACCTTCATCTTCAACCAATTGATGAAGCACCCTTTGCGCTAAATAGGGTGCGGTTGACACGCCGAAAGTGACCGTATTTAATTCGTATTCTTGAATGTCACCGTCGGGTTCTGTGCGGTAGTAAATGTGTTGAAATTTACGTTGATCTTTGTTTATTAATATTTGGCGGTACATTTGTTGAACATCACAACAAACGACTACAGCGTGAAGTCGAAAATTGCAAATGATGTCTGTTATATCGCGTTGCAATTTAGGACCCGGTAAAAGAAAATCATTAAGAGATTTACTGTTTAAAGTGGGGCGAAACGACGCGTCGAAAACCGTTCTAATTTTGGTGGTACTACTAGCCTGCTTTTCTACGCAGTGATGTGGAATAATATAATTAGAATGTGAGGAAGCGATATTCATGTGACCTATATTTATGTATTGATCCATAAAATTGCGATATTCAATATAAAGTGAGGGTTGGCGTTGTAAGCGTTTCTCCAAATTAATTAAGCGTTTCTGAGCGTACATCCTCGTATCAGGTAGAATGGGATTTTCCTCAAGAAAAGGAAGACTAACAGTATATCGTCCTGAAGGATCACGTGAACAATTCTTTATAAACTGCGATTCAATTATAAAATCTTCAGGATTAACAGGCAGAGGGCAGTTGACCTCTTCAACTTCTCAAAATTTGCGAAGAGAAGTGTCTAATGATTCACAACATAAAAAATGCGAAGTATGATCAGATTTGTTACTAAGTGACAGTGAGAGGGGTTGAGGCACTTTGCCACACAGAACCCATCCAAAAATTGTAGAAATAGCACTTGGTTGTCCCTTAATAATAGAATGAGAGTCTGCCATAATTTCGGTATATAAATCAGCGCCCAATAAACAATCAATAGGAGCCTTTTTATCGAAATAAGGATCAGCTAGACTGATATCAGAAAAGCGATTCCTTACATCTGAAACTAAGGGTACATTAGGTTGGTCGCTACAAATTTGATCAACTATTAAAGCATTTGTATAAAGTTTGATATTGCAATTATTTAATGGTGTAATCGAACAATTAACAAAACCTCTATTTTTCTCAATAGCGATATTAGACACCCCCTTCAACGCGATATGATTTCTGAATCGTACCAAACCTAGTTTTTGTACACAAGCATTGGTAATCAGACTAACTTGGGAACCACTATCAATTACGGCACGAATAGGAATTACATAACCACTTGCATCATACATCCCAATAATAGCGGTACTTAACAATATTGAACAATTGTTCATCGAAACATTTTCGGTAACAGAGCAGGACAATGTCTGCAGTGCAGAATTTGATTCAGCCACTACTATATTATTCTCATCTTTCAGTGAAACACTATTTTGGCAATCTCGTATAGTATTTAATGAGGAACGATTTTTATTATCATTAATCATATGCAATAAACTATGATGCATGGGATTTCCACAATGTACACATTTTGACTGAGATCTACATACAGACAATCTATGAAAACCTAAACAATTAAAACATAATGCAAATTTCTTTACAACATCATAACGTTGAGAAATGGAAAACTCCTTAAACTTTAACATGCGTAGATTTTATGTGATGAATTGCATAAGGGGCATCCAGGATGTTTTCTTGTAATGTCAGATTTATTGGAAGCGATAGACAACAATGAATTGCGTGGATTGCTAAAATGTCCCTTATTTGATTTTGTAATTGCAAGAACAGGCTTACATGATTGCGGAGGCGCGGACCTGGCGTTTGAATGCGTTAATTCAACAACTTTAATTCTATCTTCTACAAATTTGATCAAGTCGTTACATTTAGGAATATCAATATCAGAACATTTGAATTCAAATTCTTTGCGTGAGGTAGGCGACAATGATCGTAAACCAGCGTTTAAAATAGTAAAGTCAAAGAAATCGGAAATTTGAAGTGCCTTTAAAGCGTTTAAATTCGTACTAAATACTTCAACAAACGAATTTAATGATCTCGAGAAATCTTCATACAGTGTACGAAATGAAAATATTTTATCTAAATAATTTGAAGCGAGTAAACGTTTATTTTGAAAGCGTTTTATTAAAGTTTGCATTGCAATATCGTAATTCTGATCTGATATTGATAAGGATTCAATAAGTGATAATGCGTGTTGTTTTAATAAGCTTCTTAAATACGTTAATTTTTCCACCTTTGAAAGTGATTTATTTTTATGAATCAGTGACGTAAAAAGAGAGTAAAAGTTCGGCCAATCGCTTATTTTTACCCCATCAAACGGTTCAATTTCTATTTTCGGTAATTTTGCCGATTGAGATTCAATATTTACTAAATTAGACGAAGTGGCGGCGGACGTTTGCCCTTCAATTGTCGATCGCATTTGAACGTTTAATTTACGAGCTTGCGTTTTTGTACTAAAGTAAGAGTAGAGTATAATCAGGCATCCTGGGCCCACATTTCCACCAGCATCCACATTTCCACACACATCTGGACCAAAAAGTTTTCTTCGACTAACCATTTTCATCTTTCGAGATAAACCTATCTTAAATTTTTTTATGTTTCGAGATAAATGAGCATCCACATTTCCACACACGAGATAAACCTATTTTTAAGATTTTTTACCGCTAACATTCTGAACCAAAAAGTTTTCTTCGACTAGCCATTTTTTATCTTTCATCTGAACCAAATAGTTTTCTTTGTCTAGCCAATGCATCTTTTGAGATAAACCTATCTTGTTTGGTATTAATTAACATTAGAATTTTCTCAAGCTACCCGAATCCTAGGAATTTTTTCGATTGCATCACCCCCAAGGGGAGCTACCCTGATTTTAAGATTTCTTACCTGTTGCGACTTTTGAGCGTTCTTATAAATTTTTTTATACATGCGATACATTAAATTAGCTTAGAATTTTACACAAACGAATCTGCAAACAGATTTGAAATCGGACCACGCCCTGCAAAGTTACACATATACCCTCTGCGAGATAAATCTTTCTCCACATTTCCATCCACGAGATAAACCTACCTTGTTTGGTATCAATTAAGATTAGAATTTTCTCAGCTACCCGAATTTCTAAGAATTTTTAGATAGCGCCATCCCCAGGGACCTACCCTGATTTTAAGATTTCTTACCTGTAGCGACTTTTGATCGTTCTTATAAATTTTTATACATGCAATACATCTTGTTAGGCTAGAATTTTATGTAGAATCCGAATCTGTAAACAGATTTAAAACAGGACCACCCTTACCATTTTACACACCCTCTAAATTATAACTTTCCTGCAGCTTATACCTAAAGAAAATCTAAAACCATTCTTAAAACTTTTTATTACAGACAATTTTACTAATACAGTTTAAATTTTGTAAACCACATTTCTAAATACATATTCACAATTTTTATTTTGAACCTAGAACTTCTCATATCGGCTCATACTTATTAATATTTATTTCTAAATAGAGCACTTTTCCAAAGACCAACCGGACCCACATGTTTCAAATTCCTCTGATTTTGTTCTTATGGTTTTGCTTAAGACCTCGTACATATTCTCCAGATTACTAGAAGACGTTATAACCACATTTTTTGTGTTAAAGGATTTCACATCGGTAGTCTCTTCCCCATTTTGGTGTAAACGCCGTAGAGTTCGCAATAGACTTTTACTGCTGTATGTTGTATTCTTTTTTCATTAATTAATCGAATAAATCGCTCTTTCTGCTTCCAAAGAAACTCGGGCACTCCATCGTCGACACTGGCGTTCTTTATGCGATAGCTAGCCATACAGGTTGTTAAACGCTGTGCTAACCATTTCTACACAATCGTCGCTAGTAGCGGTAACTGATGCATTTTATGTTTGTTGCTCCGTAGATGACTAGGGTATGCAGACTTTAACACCTCCATGTCGCATACTTTACACATAATTCGTGGTTGTTTCGTACAAGGCCCTTTAACAGCTGGCGGAGCTGAACGTTTACGGCTTAATGACATACCGTGCTGTTTTTCCTTGTGTCGCTGTAAGTTGCCCATTCTCGTAAAAGCGATACCGCAAGTCTCACAGTTTAAGTACTTTGCTGCGGACGGATGTATAAGCTTAACCTTGGACGATGTTACACCACAACATTTGTTCTGGTGCCGTTTGAGAGCATCCCTCCTGGTAAAGTAGACGTGACACAGCTCGCATTTAAAAACGTTTGCAGATACCATTTTAGTACAAAACAAAATCCGCACTATAGCACTTGACTTGTAAGCGAACTAACTTATAACTAAAGAGTTTACTCTTGCGCACCTGCTTTATGTACCCTATAGAATGCAAACCGAAGGTTTCCGAAGACACCCGAACGAAGTTGAGGATTCATCGGGGAACTAAATGACGTCATCTTGAGCCAATCTTCGCTGCTCGTCCAATACATTTAGCGCCAATGCATGCACCTGGTTCGCATCGTCGATGGTGCGAATGCCGTTAGTAGAAACACCGGAAAACGTCTTCCATGTTATACGGATCGTGTGCATATTAAAAATCCAAAAGAGCGGTAGCACACGCACACAAATTGTGTGCAAGTCGTGCTGTAGAAGATGCAGTGCTACTATAACCAAAAACTTAATAAACACTTTAAACCTTTACTAAGGAATACCAACTTGTTGTCTACAGGATACTTACTAATAAAGTAATTTAATTTTAAATAACTTCTACGTCATACTTTAGGAAATGGAAGGCTTGAGTATTTTCTAAATGAATCACCAAGCGAAAGTATATGCTTAGCGGTATTAGAATTACCCATTAATTTCCAATTTTTACGACCGTCGTTAATTATAGATTAAAATTTAATTTGTGCACGTTCGAGCTTCTCGTAAACTAACATATTTTATAGCAACAATGCGCTGTATAATACATGCATACCCCTTCGCCGCGCTACTGCTATTCTTGTAATTGCTAGAAAAAGTCACTCTCCTTTTTACTGTTAGGACTGGGCAAAGCACCATTTTTTTGTATACTTTCTATAGCACATCGCGCACTTTTTCGTCTGATAATTATGCTTCTGTAGGCTTTTACACTTTCGCATAGCGGTCGGCCGCACGTATTGATTTCTAGAACCGGTAAGTACTCGATATCGTCCAAATAGAAATTAGATGCTCGATGTCTGTCAACTTCCAATTCCCTCGTAAAGGTAGCAAAATACTCAGTCAATCATCCATCTAATTTAAACTTCGACCCGCTCCTGTTCTGATAATTTACAAACATTTTCAAACGACAATGGGCCGAAATTTTTAAACCTCGAGGATCTTTAAGTCGTGATCAATTACACATCCGAGCTACGCGTAAACTAACATATTTTGTAGCAACTGTATAATACATGCATACCCCTTCTCTGCGCTACTGCTATTCTTGTAGTTGCTTGGAAAAGTCAGTCACCCTTTTTACTGCTAGGGCCGCTAAAAAGCACCATTCCATACTTTCTTTATAAGTGTAGCACATCGCGTACTTTTTGTCGGATAATTAAATCTTTGTTTATGTAGGCATTTACACTTTCGCTTATTTAAACATCTAATACGATTGATTAACCACTTTCGATTATTCTAACGGAACCACCATACGCACCGTTCTTTTTGAATCCAACGATCCTATGGGCTTCCACGCACTAACACCTGACGTATTTTCTTACTATTTGTTAAACAAAAACTACCGGTATCGCCATTGTGGACGTAAACAGATGTTTGTGGATGTGTACGAGAATATGTAACCATATACATTAACCAGTCTAAGCTATTTTATTTAGTCCACGAAAACTACTATTTTTCTAAACCACAATTAATAATCGTCTTTATAGGTTCCACATTTCGACCATTACCCAATGGCTGGTGCTACGTACATGGAAACTTTAATTTCTTATTGGAGAATTCTTATTCTCCCGCGCACTGCTGCGTAGTTGCATGTCCATTCCTTTTGAGTATATGCTCGTTATAGGTTGTAAGACCCTCGGTTTTACTTAACTACAATTCGTGAGACCCTTTAATCTTTTTAATCGTATCTTTCTCGCCTACAATACAGTAGGACTTAACATTACTACCAACAAATTCTAATACTGGATCCCCATTAAATACGTCTTTAATTTTCCTACAACTTTTTGTTGACAAGTGTTATATTGTATTTATTATACGCGGGTAGTCACTCTTTTAAGATAAATATATTTTGCTAGGTATCAACTAATATTAAATTTTCTAGGGACCCCAAATCTGTAAACAGATTTTAAATAGAACCACCCATACAAAGTTATGCGTTTTAAAGACTAATTTTGCCCATCTTTATTTAACTCCATCTTTAAAACCTTTTTTCGCTAACCAAGACATATGCCTTAGCCAACCATCGCCCGAGAAATCTAAAACCGCCGTGTCCCGCGAATACCACGTGGAGATAACACGTATACTCTGTCAACCAGGATAGAAGCCGGAAGGATTTGGAAGGTGGGACAAGAACTTAAAAAATATGGAATCTTAAAACTAATATATACAAATATAAACAACTATCTTATATCTTTACGCCCCCATGCGTAATTGTTGTACTATTAGGAATGATGTACCTTTTGTCATCTTCCCTCGATAAACTAATTTTATTAATAAGCTGCGTATGCAAATCGTATTTTTTACTCCGGATACATACGCAGGCAAGTACTCGATACCATCCAAATAAGAATTGGATGCTTGGTGACTGTTAACATCCGCTTCCCTCGTGTACGCCCAGACACATCCCAGCCCATGAGCACCCCTGCGCATGCACACCCGCCCATGCGCACCCCTGCGCGTACGCACCCTGCCCATGCGCGCTGCCCATGCGCCCCTCTCTGTGCGACTGCTATTTCGTGGTAACGTCACAGCCTTTTATAAATAAAGAACAATGTTATATACTATTATAAAATGTTTATTCTGACATTATACATAACAAATTTAAAAATATTTAATGCCAAGCATGGGGTCATTTAAACTTAATTTTAATACAAAGTTATGCACAGAAGACAGTCCTTTCTTTATGTTTGTTTGGGTGGCTTTAATTTTATCTAATTTTATTCGCAGCTTAAAATTTAAATCGATACCCAAGTCCTCTATCTCCTTTTCTAACCAATAGTTTGATACATAGAGACCGTCTAGGTTTTCGAATTGTAAAATGTACCGAAGTTTGCCTCTATATTTAAAGTCTTTGATTCCGCCGACAACTAGATCCATTCCTTCGTGTAATTCTTGCAGCTTGTGACAATCTTTTAATCGCAGCTTTCCCACTATATCCTGCATACGTATCTTGTTAGCTTGATCGACTTCTTCTTGTCGGTATTGGAGGAAATCCTTTTCTCCACACACCGTTGCGTAGTTGCATATCCACCACTTTTGGGAATATATGGTTGTTATAGGTTGTAAGACCCTCGGTTTTAAATGATCCGAAAGGTTCTTTACTAGGCAAATATACAATGTTTAACGGACCCCCTTTGCGTGTGGTGTACGCAAAGATTACGAAACCCGCATTCCTTAGTTCGTCTTTGTTATCTGCCATTTTGATAAATACGTTTTTAGAATAACCTTTTAAAAAGTATACGGATTTAGTACCATCCTTTTCTGCAAGAACGCCTACATAACTAAAGAGTCTTTCTTACTAACCGCAAATGCATACAACTTGTAGAAACCAGATGTATCTAAGTCAGTCCATCGGCACATAAAATAATCTTTTAATTCTTCCTCATTTTCTCTAATAAGATGTTCTTTGTCTAACACATCTTTGTATTGATCGCGTATTGTCGCAGTGTTTTCCATGTAGTCCAATTTTCGCCTTTTGCATCCATTTCCTCTAATTCCAGTTGTCTTTTCCTTCCACTTACAGCGTATGGTATACATAATGGGGCAATTTTCCTTTAGCGTAAACGGATAGAGTTTACTACCAATATTTACGCGTTGTCGTACAACCTCTGGACGAATGTTAGGCGTATCTATCAATCCCAATTCCGAAATTACTATTTCTTTTGGAATTGTAGAATATGGTGTTAAGATTGTGTAAAATATGTACTACCTGCTTTAATGTAGCACTTGTGTAAGATTTTATTTTATCTTGGATGTCTGCTCTACTATCTCCAAATAATTTACAGGTAAATAGTTAAAACTAAAGCCAAAGCACATACTTTATCAATTTGCGTTCTTGCAAAGGTTTTGGACAACCTAATTTTTAAGCGTCAAGTTATTTGTAAAACCATTCCCCAAAAGCGTAACAAGCACGGTTATTATACAGGAAACGAGTAATTTTGTGCTGTCCCACAGCTTAGCCCATTTTGGAAAGTGGTACCTAGTTACCTAGAGCCTTTAGGAAGTATCATTTACTATCTTCCAGGGTCTTAAACAGTCTTATAAGTTTATACAACGTTCCGCACTGACTAACTTCCAATTGCACAGTTGATATTGTCGCTTCCAATCGCGTAAGACCATGTTTAGGCCAAAGTAGACGCAAATGTTTCCCTTAAACGTACAGCTGGACAACGTAAAAATCTAAATGAATGAATTTCATAAGGAATGGACTGTTTCTGGAATCAAAATTTATT
Source organism: Platerodrilus igneus (assembly GCA_036346225.1). NCBI lineage: Eukaryota > Metazoa > Arthropoda > Insecta > Coleoptera > Lycidae > Platerodrilus > Platerodrilus igneus. The sequence continues at coordinate 1,371,423 of JARFIW010001233.1, forward strand.
ATAAGGCTTAATTCGTACATTGGTTGTTAGCAATTAAACAATCAAGGTCTCTATGTATTAACGTTGTCAAAAAGAATATTACACTTTTCTTCGTATTCGCCCTTATAGCAAAAGTTATGGTTTGTAGTTAAATAATTAAACATCTCCATCTTGCAAAATATGCCTGAAAAGTCTTGGGTTACATTCTGTCTAAAAGATTTAAATAACCATTTCGACTTCGTTAATATATCTGGTAGTTCCTTCAATAAAGTGTTCCAGAATAAACTGCTAGTTCCACTATTGTATGGAACACATATAGGATTTGATTTTTATAAATGCAGTTGACCCGAAATTCCGATAATTTCTTGCTGCTGGCCCATCTTGTCAGTGCTTTCCGCAGAAAACGGAAGCTTAGCTTTAACCATGCAGGGAAACAAATCGGTGAACTTTCTTCGGGACAGGTTAAATGCACTCAAATTTCACTTTTAGGACAACCATCCTTTTGTTTGCAGATGCTTGTTCGGTGTCAGTAAAGGATAAATTTTAACCAACATTATATTGTCACAAAATGGTTCTGTAATTGGTGTGTGAAGTCGACAGTCAGCATCTTTCGCCTTCGACATAACAAATATTACCAATATCTGTACCAGATTATTGTTGCACATATTTTCTGTCAACAGCCATAATTAAGTCCATCATTTGTAAGTTTCACTTTATTCCCAACTTGAGAAACCTTAATCACCTTGGATCCGCTCATGTATTACCGTGTTACTACCACGGATATAAGGGAATGGCAAATTTTATCTTGGTAGTTCTACAGAGTGGGGCATATATTCCGAAAATAGTCGAATATAAGATTGGAGTTAATAAAGTGGAAAATTGGTTTAAAACGCATAACTTTGTAGGTGGTCTATTTAAAATCTTACAGATTTGCGGGTCCCTAAAATTTAATATTAGTTGATACCTAGAAATTTATTTATAAAAGACACTACCGTATATGAAATCAAAACACTCAACAAAAAGTTGTAGAAAATTAAAGACGATTTAATGGACAGACCATATGAATTTGACCAATTAAGTCCTACTGTATTGTAGGCGAGAAAGATACGATTAAAAAGATTAAAGGGTCTCACGAATTGTAGTTAAGTAAAACCGAGGGTCTTACAACCTATAACGAGCATATACCTCAAAAGGAATGGACATGCAACTACGCAGCAGTGGAGAATAAGAATTTCCAATAAGAAATTAAAGTTTCCATGTACGTAGCACCAGTCATTGGGTAATGGTCGAAATGTGGAACCTATAAAGACGATTATTAATTGTGGTTTAGAAAATAGTAGTTTTCGTGGACTAAATAAAATAGCTTAGACTGGTTAATGTATATGGTTACATATTCTCGTACACATCCACAAACATCTGTTTACGTCCACAATGGCGATACCGGTAGTTTTTGTTTAACAAATAGTAAGAAAATACGTCAGGTGTTAGTGCGTGAAGCCCATAGGATCGTTGGATTCAAAAAGAACGGTGCGTATGGTGGTCTCCGTTAGAATAATCGAAAGTGGTTAATCAATCGTATTAGATGTTTAAATAAGCGAAAGTGTAAAGGCCTACATAAACAAAATTTAATTATCCGACAAAAAGTGCGCGATGTGCTACACTTATAAAGAAAGTATGGAATGGTGCTTTTTAGCGGCCCTAGCAGTAAAAAGGGTGACTGACTTTTCCAAGCAACTACAAGAATAGCAGTAGCGCAGAGAAGGGGTATGCATGTATTATACAGTTGCTACAAAATATGTTAGTTTACGCGTAGCTTGGATGTGTAATTGATCACGACTTAAAGATCCTCGGAGGTTTAAAATTCTCGGCCCATTGTCGTTTGAAAAATGTTTGTAAATTATCAGAACAGGAGCGGGTCGAAGTTTAAATTAGATGGATGATTGACTGAGTATTTGCTACCTTTACGAGGGAATTGGAAGTTGACAGACATCGAGCATCTAATTTCTATTTGGACGATATCGAGTACTTACCGGTTCTAGAAATCATTACATGCGGCCGACCGCTATGCGAAAGTGTAAAAGCCTACAGAAGCATAATTATCAGACGAAAAAGTGCGCGATGTGCTATAGAAAGTATACAAAAATGGTGCTTTGCCCAGTCCTAACAGTAAAAAGGAGAGTGACTTTTTCTAGCAATTACAAGAATAGCAGTAGCGCGGCGAAGGGTATGCATGTATTATACAGCGCATTGTTGCTATAAAATATGTTAGTTTACGAGAAGCTCGAACGTGCACAAATTAAATTTTAATCTATAATTAACGACGGGCGTAAAATTGGAAATTAATGGTTAATTTAAATACCGCTACATATACTTTCGCTTGGTGATTCATTTAGAAAATATTCAAGCCTTCCATTTCCTAAAGTATGACGTAGAAGTTATTTAAAATTAAATTCTTTATTAGTAAGTATCCGGTAGACAACAAGTTGGTATTCCTTAGCAAAGGTTTAAAGTGTTTTATTAAGTTTTGGTTATAGTAGCACTGCATCTTCTACAGCACGACTTGCACACAATTTGTGTGCGTGTGCTACCACCCTTTGGATTTTTAATATGCACACGATCCGTATAACATGGAAGACGTTTTCCGGTGTTTCTACTAACTGCATTCGCACCATCGACGAAGCGAACCAGGTGCATGCATTGGCGCTAAATGTATTGGACGAGCAGCGAAGATTGGCTCAAGATGACGTCATTTAGTTCCCCGATGAATCCTCAACTTCGTTCGGTGTCTTCGGAAACCTTCGGTTTGCATTCTATAGGGTACATAAAGCGTGCAAGAGTAAACTTTTGTTATAAGTTAGTCGCTTCAGTCAAGGCTATAGTGCGGATTTTGTTTGACTAAAATGGATTCAAACTTTTTAAATGCGAGCTGTGTCACGTTACTTTCCGGATGTGCTATCAAACGGCACGAACAAATGTTGTGGTGTAAATCGTCCAGGTACTTATAATCCGTCCGAGAAAGATTAAACTTGAGATTGCGGTATCGTTTTACAGAATGGGAATTACAGCGACACAAGGAAAAAGCACGGCATGTCATTAAGCCGTAAACGTAGCTCGCCAGCTGTTAAAGGGCTTTGTACGAAACAACCGAATTATGTGTAAAGGTGAATGGAAGGTGTTAAAGTTTGCATACCTAGTCTTAGGAGCAAAAACTAAAATGCATCAGTTACCCTATAGCGACGTTTGGAAATGGTTAGACAGGTTTAAAACCGTATGGCTAGCATTAATAAAAACGCCAGTGTGACGTGGATGCCCGAGTTTCTTTGAAAGCGAAAAACGATTTATCATTAATTAATGAAAAGAATACAACATACGCAGTAAAAGTATTGCGAACTCTAGGCGTTTACACCAAAATGGGGAAAGACTACCGATGTGAAATCTTTACAAAAAATGTGGTTTAACGTTTCTAGTAATTGGAGAATGGTACGAGGTCTTAGCAAAACAAAGAACAAAACAGGGAATTTGAAACATGTGGGTCCGGTTGGTCTTTGGAAAAGTGCTCTATTTGAAATAAATATTAATAAGTTAGCCGATATGAGAATTCTAGGTTCAAAATAAAAATTGTGAATATGTATTTAGAAAGTGGTTTCAAAATTTAAACTGATTAGTAAAATTGTCTGTATAAAAAGTTTTAAGAATGGTTTTAGATTTTCTTTAGGTATAAGCTGCAGGAAAGTTATAATTTAGAGGGTGTGTAAATGGTAAGGGTGGTCCTGTTTTAAATCTGTTGTACAGATGTCGGATTCTGACATACTGCGGTGGAAATGTCGTTACGTGAACAAGTGATCTGTATTGCAGTATAAATAAGGTTTATAAGAACGATCAAAAGTCGCTACATGGTAAGCATAATCTTAAAACTCAGGGTAGGTCCCTGGGCGATTTGAGCGCTATGGTCTATAAAATTCAGAAATTACTGGTAAGCTGGAAAAGTTCATAAGTTTAATTGATACTTCAAACAAGGTCATGGTGTCATCTCGTGGATGGAAATGTCGGATGTAAAGTTTATCGTCGCAGATGGGATACGTATGTGTAATTTGCAGTGGCGTGGTCGTTTGACAAAATCTGTATTGCATGATTCTGGAGTTGTGTAAAATTCCATGCTGATTTAATTATCGCATGTATACAATAAATCTGAAATGAACGTGTCGTCAAATGAGTCGCAACGGTAAGTACAAGTCTTAAATATCAGGGTTAAGCTCGTCATGTGTGGGTGATCAATGCGTTATAAAATTCTAGAGATGATCGGTGTAGCTGTGAAAATCGTAATGTGTTACGATATCCATAAAAGATGGTTATGCAGATCATTGGCTACAGAGAAAATTATTTGGTTGCAGATTATACAATCAAATTGGCTGTCGAAGAAACGCATTTTGGTTCAGAAGTGATAGCGTAAAAATCTTAAATATGGTATTATCTCTGGTGAAATGTGGATCGCATCATTTTATCGTCGAAACCGGTATCATAAAATGTTAAGATGTGTTACTCGAAACGATGAAAATGGTTAGTCGAACGAAAACTGTTTGGATGTCCAGATGTGTGTGGAAATGTGGATGCTGGTCGATTGTGTAAATGTGGGCGCCATGGAGTTGTTCCATGATTATACGTCGTAGTGCTGAGTAAGGTTGCATTAATAGGCTACTGAAGGTTGATTAACGTCAATGCGTTCCTTTTCTTCTACCTTAAAATTTAAAATTCCTATTTTATCATTTATGCGTTCAAAAGCATCTAAATCATCTTCCATTCTATTGAAACGTGAAATGAAACTATCTAATTCTGGTGCGTATGATTGTTCTTTTTCTAATAACAAAATACATCTGTTTCCTACGTCATAAAGTGCTTGAATTCTAGCAAAATATTTCTCCCTTTTAGTTACCCAAGAACTAAGTTCTAAATGACTCATTGTAACTAATCTTTTATTAATTAATATCAAAACATAAACAAATTAGTTTAAAGATTACATCTAATCTCAATAGTTTACTTATCGCAAATTTAAAGGCGTTTTCACAACAACGCAACAAGACTCGCAGATGTTGAAATTCAACAGAATTGTATTATATATTTTATCATAGAATAATTATTTTATCACAAAAAACTGAACAACCGACTCGACTAGGACCAATGGTGAGCGTGATAGCGGTAGTACAAACTAATTTTAATGAATACGCACTCATAATTTGGCGGATATTTACAAATTTACTGCGCAGTTTATTATACGCGAGTGTATAATAACTTTCAGTTAAATCAAAATTCTTAATGGCGAGTAAAGTCGGACCTTGCAGAAGTGATTTTAAATACGCGAATTTGTCTATTGACGACAATTCCGGGTTAGTATGTATGAGGGAGTCGTATAAATCAATGAAACCTCTGAACATGGAAAAATCGCCCCCTAAAGAGGAGACCTGCAACGAAAATAAATGTATTTTTGATTTTGGGAGTGGCAGAAACAACAGCGCTAGGTTCTGGCCGTTTAAATTCAAAAGGTTTCATTTTGATTGACTTGATTAAATAAAAGGAACGATCAAACGCTTTTCTGATTTTATCTTCAACCTCAAACAAATCTTCCGCGTTTTCATTCGTAGCGATCAAGGAGATAATGTTATTGTGACTTTGATAAAAGGCTTGTTCTAATTTAACCATATTCTCAAGGTGCGATTTAAATAAATTATAATATTCGGCATTAGAAACGGCCGATTGCGCGATTTCTTGTATCTCTTGTAAACTTTGAATCTGCGTGTATCGTGAAAATTTCCACGCTGTAAGTTACTCTGCATTTTAAATAATAACTAAAGCACAAATTTTCTTAAAAATTTTATAGAAAATTAGTACTGCAAAATGCTTTTAAGCTTTATCAATTTAGGCACAAATTAAATAATCGTAGGTAAATGTAAATAGATGTAAATACAAACAAAGTAATGAACTTTGTATCAAACACGATAACTAATGGGAATGAATTTCAAGTAATATAACATTTGTATTATCAAGACAATATATTTGATAACACAAACTTGACCTCAGGTAAATGATTAATAATTATGTTTTAAATTATAGTACTAATATCTGATACTGGTAATATCTGACTGAACAAGGATCAAAATTTAAATGTTGAGTACATAAAAGGATACTCAGGAGAGAAAAGTGGCAGTATTGTAATTTAACTTATTAATTAGAGGAGGAGATCTAATGGTGTGCTCAAGTGAACTTGAGGGAATGGTCTCCCTAAGATGATGGAATCTCAACTATCTTCCGACTAAGCTAGAGGTCTATTCCTTGAGTAGAGCTTATGAGGAGTGGTCGTGGGTTTTATAACAAAAACATTGTTTACTTACTGACTCTAATAATACAAAATGGGATGCAAAAGGGGCGCCACCAAGTCCTTGAATTTTAAACATGGGTTTGCCCTAAGGGAGGACTTGGAAGTCCTTAGAGATAAATATCGTATTCACTGCTAAAGCAGGAGCTGTAAGTTATAGCTATTAATATCAATTATTTGAACACTATTATAAAAGCAAATATAGGCATTAAAATTCTTGAAAGGGCTCTTTAGTGCTCCGTTATCAAGTGAGGGCTAAAAACATTAATTTTGTAAAGACTATTTATACATTTTTACCTCTTGACTCAATTACCCTATTCTTGAACTCACTTGTTCAAAATAAAACAATTACTCAAATAGATTAATGGTTGTTCTTTAATTAAATTTAGCTTTCTTGGTGATAACATTTTATATACAAAATATGCATCATTAGAGTGGTCTAATCTTTTAGACACCGATATTAAATATGAAGATTAGGGCTGTCTTTACTAAGAATCAAAAATATTAATAATGTTTAAACATGTTTATGAGGTTTTTCAAATAAATTACCCAAAATACACAGATCTGTTACCTTGGTTTACAAGTGTGTATCAAATATTCAAAGACAAATAAAATTAGATCTAGTGATTACTTGGGGTATAATTAAATTTAAATAAAATACCTTGTTAGAATTAAATAAAGGTATTCATAATCATAATTATATGCAGTGATGTCATAAATAGTTAATCTCTAATTTGTGCGGAAATAAATTCCAAATGGCAAAAATTTTAATAATTACATTGTAAAACTAAGGTTATAAAAATGTTGTTTCAATCATCTGCCTCGTTGTTAGGTTATAGGAACGGCTGTAGTCAAGTTATATGAATAGAAAAACGCTTACCTTGTAAACTGGGGTTTTTCGTTAAAACAAATACCTTGTCGCAACCAGATATTGCCTGCTTTCCTTCGACAAACAAATGACGTCAGCTTACGTTCCACGTTTTGTTGCGTAATATGTTGAAACTGCAGGGAACCATCCATACGAAGTTGATGTACCCTTCACTCTAGCAAATTGAAACAAAATCAAACCATAAAATGGGATTCCTAATACTACATTCTCGACGTTTAAACATTATATTTGAAGTGATAAACTCGCAAGCTTTTCAACGCTGAATCTCCAGAATTAATATTCCTCACATCTTTTGTTCGTGAGAACGAAGCTTGGCAAATTGCAAAGACAAAAATTCGCCAACTATTTAAATCATATTTTTATAAATCCAGTGAAGTTAAAACCAGCAAGTTTAAATAAATTATTATCTGAAATCCTTAGAACACCTTTTATGAATCCATTAAAAATAAAGTTGACAAGTTTGAGGAAATAATTATTACTAAACCTTAGCGCGTATTTTTAATAGAAACCATAAAGTACATTTTTACTCGAAAACTTTTGAACGCATTTTATTAGAGAATCTTTGAGCGCATTTTATAACAAAACCTTTGAGCGTTATAACAAAAATTATTTAGTTACACGCAATAATAATCTAATGCACTTAACATTATGAGAACAGCTAAAGCCTCAAGTGCATATTGCACTTGGTCGTGCGGCAACTTATTGCAACTCGTAGGTTGCTGGCGTGGACCTTGTTAAACTGCATGGCGGTTGTTACACGCTGAGTGATCGTGCCAGACTGGTCCGTTCGCTCAACACGATGCACACATAACACATTATGATCGCCTGACATTAGAAATGCAATTCAAACAACCAACATTTATTAATAGTAACTAAACCAACATTATTAAATAATATTCGGCTTGTGATTGAGCTACACGGTCCTGATCTAAATATTTATTTACATCGCTAAATTTAATTATTTAGACAATGCAGTGTATTTTATAAATAATTTTAAGAAAATTTATAGTCGTCAAAAAAAATTGTTACAGTATAACCAAGCAGATATTAAACAAATGCGGCCTTTAATATTCTTATCTAATGTCCAGTTAAAGCGGTGAAGATTCTTGGATCCAGAACACATTACTACACTCGAAAAATAATATAAAGCGGTGAGGTAGTCGTATAAGGGGACTGATCTCTAAAATAAAAACTTATTGTCCAAACGGTGAGGATAGACTGTGTTAGGCCGCGCAGTGACCAAAATATATGGCAAAAAAGATAGAACATTGAAGGTGAAATGCGACAGGGTTTATCAAATTTAAGAGCAGATATTACCATTAACAAATAAACTTAAATTTTATAGTAATAATATAAGAAAACTAAATAAATATATACAGGGTTGGACTGAACATATGACCTAATTAATAAAGAAGCGTTTATTCGAAGAAGCGACCGGAACATTAAAAAAACATAAAATATAATGAAAATAAATTAGAATTGATGGTTATCCTTCACATTAGTGTGCGACGCCACAATAACCTTATATGTGTATAAGTGTTAGAGTAGGCTGCCAGCGCACGTCATTAATAAGTGGATCGCACTAACGAGGTAATAAAACTCGGCGTTTTTGAACACTAATAAGGAATTCCCAGCAATTATGTTCGGATGGGCGTGTTGTAATTGGAATGGAATTCCATACAAAACCAGTACATTCTAGAAAAGAGATAAATTTTATATATAAACAAAAAACAATCGACATGGGAGATCAATTAATTAATCCACATTAACCAAGCAACATGTAAAGAAATGCGATCCAATTCATTTAAGCTGTGAAGACGTTATTTGAAGTATGCAGTACGCATACAGTAATTTAATAATTACGATGATACAATGAATAGATAAGAGATAAAGTTAAACATAACCTGCTTATAAATATGAAAATTGTTAAATACTGTTATTTGATTGGGTAATTTGAAAGGAAAATGGAAATCTTTTTTGATACAATGCTATTTATAAATTAATTTAAATAATTAAATTGAAGATGCACATTGGTTTTAAATTAAGATTTTATCTATGATTTTGTAAACTGGGATTTGACGTCAATTAAAGAATAGAAGCCGAAGATATTTTATACCGTTGATTACAAATTGGAAAAGCGCTTTGTGGAATTTCGCAAGTATAACTTTTTTAAAACATTATTTGTAACTGATATTTGAATATTTGTCATTTAGTTTAAGATAGAATAAGTTTTAATCATTTAATTTTTGCAAGGATCTTTACCAGGAAAGTTTATGATCAGCTTTCGAAACACTTTGAGCTTATTTATAGACTATCTGTCAAGGATTTTTTTGGCCAAAAAAATCTTACAAGCGTGGGAATAAAAACTAAGTAAACTATTCATAAGAGAAATGATTTAGTTCTGTAAATTTAAAATAAGGTAAAGGACAGTTTTTAAACACAAACCAACTGTCCACGATAAAGACAGAAATATAGAACTACATATTTGCAGAATGGCATACACGATGGGATCAAAGCACAACCGGTGGGAGAGTATACGCAATGATCCCAAATATCAAAGCCCGCCTAAAAGCCAAATACCTGCCCAATCGAAGATTTATTCATTACCTAACTGGCCACGGACCCTACCCAACATACAGAGATCGCATGAATTTAGTTGACAACAACATATGCACGTGCGGAAAAATAAGAACACCAGAACATATAGTATTCGAGTCTAATGACACAACCGTACTTCTACGCACATAGACAAACATAATTAAACAAGACTCTACACGCGATGATTTGGAACGAAAACCTTCTTCCACACTAAAATGCACTCACACAAAAAACCACGGCATTCATCCACCAACGTTATCTTGACGGGTAAAAGACACAAACAAAACTACCCGAACAGAGACATAAAAGTACTACCTCTTCTCGGACCGAGGCTCTGCCCCGGAGACCGGAGACCGATCTCCTGAAATTCCAAGAGCTCCGCTATTGATGAACAGAAACAACAAGATCAAAGCATTAACTAGACTTTGAAACAATCCAACCGCTTAATATGTAGAATTTGCATGCTCCTACATATTAACAACCCCGTCTCTAACAAACAATAACTAAGAGTAGTAGTATAAGTTAATCTTAAGTAGTAGAATAAGGAATTTCTTTTCGTTTTATTAACGCTAAATTTTAACAACCAAACATATACATACCTGAGGCAAATAATACAACAAACAAATCCTTTCCTCTGAAATAACCTAGTTTTATATGTAATAGTATATGTTCAAACATGTACAAAATTATACCAATTCAATGTAACCTTTTGGTAACCTGAACAAACATAAACACAAATTAACATGTCAAACACACTTCATACACAAACACACACACATAAACACACAAAACACCTTTCAAACACTGTACAAACACAAAACATTGTACCGTGTCAAAATTCCAAGGTTCATTTCAATAAAATTTATTATGCGTCCGCGACCGCATAAATGTTCAATGGAAGACGCCACAATTAATGTATCGGTGCTGCCAATATTGCAAATACCTTATTCCCCACTGATACAGGAAATAACACGACGAGATAAGGTTTTCGGTTTCGAAGACTTGCTTGCCAGATGTAGTCAGGACAAGAATAAGTATATCGTGCAATAAAAGCACGATGATTTTGTATTTGGCTTGGGCAATGAGAATTGCCATTGATATCATGGTGATGTAATGCGATAATATGTGTAAGTGAACACATATTCTAGTTTAGAATTGCAAATCTATTTTTGCTGGTCTTCTAGTTCATCAGTTGATGCGGCTTTTTTTGTTTGTCTTATGGTTTATCAGCTAATGTAATCGAGTTGCAAGTTTTAATATTTATGGGAATTAATCCTAAGAAAAATGATATGAATGGTGAAAACTTTTCGTTCTTGCTAATTGATACAATTATTTGGTAAAGTTCCACTACAAGGGAAACACATATTTTAATGCACAAGCAGAGGACAAAATGTCAGGTCAAAGTCCGTTTCTATTACAACATAAGTAATATATCGATATCTGTAACACTACATACAAGAAATTCATGGTGAGTAATAAGCTAATTTTGCAATGAATACTTCGTCGTCTACACGATAGAGGGCAGGCGTATCCTTGTGTTCTCAGATTACATATTGTTTGATAAGGCAAAGTTCAACAATTTGTTAAAAATTTAATTTTGGAATTTTAATTATCTAGAGTCTATAATATTATGTGCATACAATTCGTACATTTCACAAAAATTTTGAATAAATAAAAGTAAGAAGATTCAAAAGCGAATTCCACTTTTGTCAATTAAAAACTGTCAGTTGATAACTTACATTACACATAAGTATGTAAAAAATCTGTTTAAGAAATAACTTTGACAATATTTATATATATTGCACTGCTTAAATTTTGTAGTTGTATGAACCCTCATCAAAGATCTTTGATCAGATAGGGCCAATAACTATTAGTATATCAATAATAATTTAGTGGAAAGTATTACTTGATTTGCATAAAGGGTTAATAATTGTGTAATTGAAGTCTATAATTTTTTGTAAACATTAAAGGCAAAGAAAGTTTTGATGAACAACCCAATGGTCTGTTTAATAAAGATTGTAAATTAATATATTAAAAAGGGGAATCATTTCAGAAGGAAAGGATTAATTCCATTTGTATATAACTATATGAAACATTATGAGAAGTAACTGTAAATAACCTTAGAGATTAATAGAGAAACATTAAGCTTGCATGTTTATTTCCTTATGGATTCACATTGTAATTATTGGTTCAAAGATCAAAGGATTTGCCTATTGATGACATCATCAAATAAGGGTTGTCTGTGTTTTGTTTGAGGACACAAACAGTGCTCCTACTATATATTTTTTTTTAATAATTATAATTGTTTAGTGCCCATTTAACTTATTTATATTAATCGTTTTTAGTAATTTTATTTGCCTATTATTATTTACTTTAATTAAAGCTGGTTGCCATTAAACACGCCTTTTTCATACCATCCAATAAAAACCTTCCTAACCCATCCTAAGGCTTAATCCTCAACGGAGGAGATGGAAAGATTACGGGATAAAAGCCCAAACACACGAAAGGGTTGGTGCTGTTTATTATAAGCTTCATGCAACAACTATCAAAAACCGTATAGTGATATTGCCAATATTCATAAACAAACTTTAAATCAAGTAGTGCTGCGAGTACGAGTAATGTAATATCCCCAATGAAGATAATCAACATGCCAATTTCATCACCAATCAGCATACAAGCTTCCATTAAATTCAAATGAGTAACACAATCTATTGGCACCATGCAGCTACTTCAGTTATTCAAATCTTTAATTGTGGTCATTGTAATTCATTGCTTTCTGTATATTTTATTCATACATTAAAATCTAACAATATTATTTTTTCATTAAGTCTTTCATTTCCCTGAACAGAGAGTGGTCCTTTGCAAATCCCACACCCTTTACTTTGGCTTAGATCAATATAGCAATCTTTCAGGCTCTGTAACATGGCCCTTCGAGCCGGATGTCTAGACCGCTTTCTGGATTTACAGTTTCTAATTTTATTCTCATATCTGCACTTAGCACCACAATAACATTACCCTTTGGTACTTTAGTAAACAAAGACCATAGTTACTCGCTATTGTGTTGAAAATTAGTTTTCAATCTGTCATTTGCATTTCAATACGATGTGCATTATCCCTTTAAGGGTTTGAAAGGGGACACAATTTGTTTGGTAAAAGCTATTTACTTTAAGATAGATGCACCTGCCACTTTAGTGCGTTAAAAATAATCCTTCCATTATGTTCTTTGACAAGACATTTTGTAATGAAGAAATCTTTAATTTATGGTCTTGCACAACTTGCCAAGCCCCCGGTTATGTAAGTTTAATAAATTAGGTTTTCGCAAAATTCTTAATATACTAATTCACTACTTTAAGTAAATACATTAAATCAAAGCTTTGCTCGTATTATATGTATTTAATTACTTCTTACTAATGGATTTCGCAGTCATGTCAACGATTTAGTAAGTTCAAACTGTTTGAAATTCCAATCCAATTACAAGTACGTATTTCCTAAAGGAGCATTGTTTTATTAATACAAGTAACATTAAGCTATCTTTTTCAAAATTTATACTACAAAATGGGAGCAAAACGCGCAGACATTGCAAATTTAAACTTATTAAAGGCTCGTCTAAAAGAAACATTTGAACTTTTACAAGCCTTAGAAAACGATGAATCTCTTATTCCTATGTTCAAAGTAAAATGTAAATCTGTTGAAGATTTGTATGCACAAACGCATATCTTTCGGTAACTACAGCAATTTCAGAATCGGAAATTGATGTATATGAAGAAATTCCAAAACGGTGGACTTCCAATACTATTTAATTTTAACAAAATATGAAACTTTAGTGATTCCTACCAACACTACGATTCTTTCGGATTCAATGACTCAACAATTTATTCCAAATATTCGTTTACCGTCATTGTTCCTAATAACATTTAATGGTCAATATAAACTTTGGCAAAGCTATATTGACTTATACAATTCATTGGTACACAATAATCCATCCTTATCTGATATAGAACGCTATAATTATTTGGTCACATCTTTGACTGGAGACGCATTGAACTTAATCAAATCTATTCCATTGACTGCAAATGCGTATCCCATCGCTTACAATGCGTTAGTAAAACGGTATTCTAATGTGCGCCGCCAAGCTACAGTCCATTGGCATGCTATAAAAAATTATCCTGCTATTTGCACGGAAAATTCGAAAGAACTACGGAAATCGCTCGACAATTTTTCCGAAAATCTAGCTATTTTAGAAACATTACAATTTAATGTTGCGTCTTGGGATTTTATCTTGGGTGATCTATTATTAGACAAACTTGATGCATCTTCCAGAAAACGTTTTCAATTAGAAATTAATGGTAACGAAATACCTAAGTTAGTTACTCTAAAACGATTCTTGTCCAGACAATGCACGGCGTTAGAAACAATTGCAAGTACTTCGCCGGTTGCTTATCCTATTGTATCACAACGACAATCTAAAACTACGGCGACATATCAACGTCCTCAAGTAACACAAAATACGCGTTCTCAACTAACTTCTCCCGTAGCCTCTGTAAGCAAATCAAGTACATCTACAGTAGACTCAACTAACGAGAATTGCATTGTGTGTCAACAAAATCATCGCTTTTTTTGGTGTAATACATATTCGTCCATGGCTCCTATTGATCGTTATAAAACTGCAAAAAACGCTAATTTATGTATAAACTGTCTACGGAGTAATCACAAAACTTTAGATTGTAAATCAAAATCTTCTAGCAAAAGTTGCAATCAACGCCATCACACGTTGTTGCACTTTTCAAAAAACACAAGTTCTACAAGCCAAGGTAGTATAGTTATAACTGCTGATAATGAACCGCCTCCGGTTTGGCTTGCTACAGTTCTTTCATCAGTATCTGATTCTACAAATTCTGTTACTGTTTTATTATCCACAGCAAAAATCGAAATAAAGGATGCGTTCGGCAATTTTTATCCAATACGTGCGCTACTTGATCCTGGAAGTCAAGCCAGCTTTCTGCGTGATAGTTGCGTAAGTAAACGTTTGTTAGCTCGCCGCTATTCACAAACGCCAATTTTGACATTGGTCAAACAGAATCACCTTCAATTCGCGGGGCCGCTTTCCGTACAATTCGTTCCAGATATGACCCAGATATTCAATTTGATGTGGACACATTCATATTGCCAAATATATGTTCTAGCCTGCCTACTACCAAGTTGTGTACTTTGTGGAAACATTTGTCTGGATTACAGCTAGCTGATCCTGACTGGCATACTCCGGCTTCAATACATATGCTTCTTGGGGCAGACATATATCCTTCGATAATAAATGCCGGTTTAATACAAGGCGGACCCCAGCAACCCTCAGCAATTAATACCGTCTTTGGTTGGGCACTAACTGGTCCTGTTACAAGAACTCAATCGCCCCTGCGGTACAATCCTTTTCTATTTCTGCTGAGCAATCTATTAATACAACCTTAAAGCGATTTTGGGAAGTCAAAGAGCCTCCTTCTAAAGTGATCATATCCAAGGACGAGGAAATGGCTGATAATATATTTAAAACTACACATACTCGTAGCCCTAGTGGTCGTTTTCGTGTAGACTTTCCCTTCAAGGTAGATTGTCCCTCATTCGAAAACTAACGATCCCTAGCAGCTAAACGATTATTCTCACTCGAAAACAGACTAACTAAACAGCCAGAATTGCGTAAAATGTATTGTGAATTTATGCAAGATTACCTACAAGCGGGTCATATGACGTTGTTGACAATATCACCCGTTTCTAATAAACATTATTTTATTCCACACCATCCAGTATTTAAAAACGAAAATGGAAATCAAAAACTTCGTGTTGTGTTTGACGCTTCGGCCAAGGCGTTAAACGATCTGTCTTTAAACGGTACCCAGTTAGTGGGCCCAAAATTACAGAATGAAATTACTTCTGTTTTAATGCGTTTTCGAATACATCCATATGTATTTACTTGCGACGTAAAACAAATGTTCCGTCAAATATCTGTTTCAGAAACTCATAAAAAATATCAATTAATTTTGTGGAGATTTTCTCAGAATGAGCCACTGCAAACTTATCAGCTCAATACAGTTACATACGGCGTTAGTTCATCGCCTTATTTGGCGATTCGTTCACTTCAAGACTTGTCCCGGAAAGGTGCGTCTGAATTTCCTCTCGCTTCAAATGCTATTAAAACAAATTTATACGTTGATGAATTTGCGTGCGGAGCAAACTCAATTTGTGCTACTCTCGATTTGAGAAATCAGCTTGTTCGTCTTTTACATTCTGGAAAGTTTCAACTTTGAAAATGGAGTGCAAATCATCCTTCAATATTGCAAAATATTCCAGAAGATCACCTATTATCTCAAAATCAGAATTTTGGCGAAGATGAAACACTTAAAGTATTAGGGCTGCAATGGCAAAGTTCAGCGGACGTTTTCTCTTTGAATGTTGTGGCATTAAATACCTCATCTACCAAACGCGCTATATTTTCCGAAGCAGCGAAAATATATAACCCACTAGGATTTTTAGGTCCTGTGACCCTTTTTGCTAAAAGACAGCATTTATGGTTATTAGGATTAGGTTGAGATGAAACTCCTCCAAACGAAATCTGTATACAATGGCAACAGTTCCAACAAGAACTTCCATTGTTATCTTCGCTAAAAATACAACGATCGTTTACTAACAGCGTTTCAACTTCTTGTCAGCTACACGCTTTTTGCGATGCTAGTGAGGTGGGTTATGCATGCGTTGTTTATCTAAGATCTGTCATCCTTAGTGGTAAAATATCTTGCCAGTTGGTGGTATCCAAAACTAAGGTTGCACCTACAAAACGCCTTTCGATACCAAGACTCAAATTGTGCGCTGCCATATTTCTATCATACTTGGTATAATTTGTTTCTGAAACCTACAATAACTATTTTACAATAACTGATATTTTTGCCTGGAGCGACTCGATGCTTACTCTTTCATGGGTCCGTTCACATCCGTATAATTGGAAATCCTTTATAGCCAATTGAGTGAGTCAAATCCAAGAAACTATTTCTCCTAGTGCTTGGCGCCATGTCAGGTCCAAAGACAACCCAGCGAATCCAGGATCTTGTGATTTATTGCCTGGCGAGTTATTGTCATGCGCACTTTGATGGGCGGGACCTCCTTGGCTTAGTTTGTCACATGAACACTGGCCGACAGAGCCCATTAAAGAATCTGTTGAATCAATTGTCAATTCAGAAAAAAGAAAACTCGTTTTAGTAATTCAAATTGATGAAAACACTATTGATAGCCTTTTAATACGATTGTCCTCTTTACGGAAGATTGAACGCATCATTGCCTACTGTTTTCGATTAGGTACAACTTCCAAAGATCGCATCAAAGGTCCTATTACAGAAGAAGAAATGCTCTTAAGGTTATAGTCAAACACGTACAGTCTACTTCTTTTGAGAAAGAAATACGTGCTATTGCCACTAAAGCTAAACTTGCCAAATCTTTTCGCAAACTCTCTCCATTTGTCGATTCCGAGGGCATTCTAAGGGTAGGAGGTAGGTTAGGTCACTTCACACTCCCATATTCCGAAAAACACCCAGCTTTATTACCTAAACAACACCGTATCACGGAATTATTAATTATGCAAATTCATCAAAGGTTTTTGCATCCGGGTATTAACACTACACAATACCTTTTGCAGCAGCAGTTTTGGATAATTTCTTCAAAAAATGCAATCCGCCATTATTTAGCATCGGGTTATCAATGCTTTCGTGCCTGTCCTAAAACGGTAATGCCACCTATGGGCGATTTACCAAAATATAGAATCAGTCAATTGAAACCGTTTAGTTGTATTGGCACCGACTATGCGGGTCCACTTACCATTAAATCCAGTTGTTTACGAAATGCGAAAACTTTAAAGGTTTACATATGCTTGTTCGTATGCTGTGCTACTAAAGCGGTACATATCGAACTTGTATCAGACTTAACTACAGATGCCTTTTTGGCAGCTTTGCGCCGGTTTATCGCTCGCCGCGGTAGATGCAATCTTATTTTTAGCGATTGCGGAACAAATTTTGTAGGGGCCCATCGTGTCTTAATAAAACTTACTAAAAACGCTGCTGACCACCAAAATATAAAATGGTCATTTAATCAACCTTCTGCGCCTCATTTTGGAGGGTTGTGGGAAAGTGGCGTTAAATCTGTAAAAACGCACCTTGCTTGCGTTGTTGGAAACCAAGTCCTCACTTACAAGGAATTAAATACAACCCTAATTCAAACAGAGTCATTACTTAACTCTAAACCTCTTTGTAGCTTAAGTAATGACCCTAATGACTTGCAGCCATTATTTATATAAATATGTCAATACTTGTTCGTTTAAATTAAATAAATGAAATGAATTTTGTGCGTAAAGAAATTGTTCTTCTCTCTATACAGGGTGTTTGAAATTGCATTGCTTACCCCAAATTTAACCCTTTGAATCCATAACAATATATATATATATATTGCTGTGTTAATAAGGTCATTTAGGGGTAGTTAAGACCAATAGTATAGTACACTTCATAAAAATTACAGGAGGGCTCAGAAAACGAGAGTTTTCTGCAGAAAACAAGAAATACGACGATTAGGCTGGAAAGGAAATGACAACGCCCTGTATATGAACGATAATCATAATTAATTTAGTTAATGGAAAATATCTTAGAAGATTTAATTAAATAAAGAAATTCGCAAGTCGTAAAACAACATGAACGGAAGCTGAAACACGACACGCACGAGTAATGCATCATCATTACGCCAAGAATCCCAATTAAAACAAGCAGGTTTAAAAATGCGTAAGGTAGAAAACGCATATAATTTAATACATAAATTGTATTAAGTGTACGTGACTAGAAACCTAAAATCAAACACCTGACAAATTGGAAACAAACAAAGTTTATTAAATTTATTGTACAAAGAATGGTCTACCTGATTTAAAAATGTGAAAATTAAAGAGAATGAATGCAATAAATAGAAATGCTACGTGCCCGAAATAACGCGTCAATTTCAATATACAGCAAAATTCCATAGGAATATCCAAAACTTTGTATGCAAGAATCATGTACAACAAAGCGCAATCGTTGAACTATGAGCTTGTCGATAGATAAGACAACGTTTTTAAATACGACCGGATTTGTAAACAAATCAGTTTACCACGAATTAAAGTATGGTACACATCGCCCAGAACAAAGTATTTACGTGAATGAATTTGAAGTGATTTCATTAATAAATTATATGATAGTGCAACACTAAAAGAGGTTTTGTCGTCTTGATCCTGTAAAAACGATTCTAAGTAATTACTGGATTCGATGTGGGAACTCTAAATAACTACTGGATATGATGTGGAAATTTGATAAATATTTTACTCTATTATTTGTCACTGGATTCGCCCAGGAAGTTTGTTTAAGACGCTAAAATAATTCATGAAGGAGAAGCAGTACTAAGAAAATGCAAACGTTGGGACTATATAAAAATCAATAAGACGGAAACGGTTGGAGCAGGAACGAGTTCAAACTAGAGATAGCAGGTTAGCTAATATAAATAATTGTTGTAATTTGTTTGGCAATATTTAGTTGTATTTTTATTTGTTTGAATATTTTAACTTTCATGAAAACTTTATGTTAGGGTCAACAAAGATCATTATTAATACATGTTACTAATTACGTAAATAATGAAAGAAGTTTACTGAACGTTCATGAGGCTTCAAATAAGAATAATAAGGGAGATTTTGGCTGACTTTTTGTTTACTCTTGGGAATAATAATAATTAAAAGAATTTAATTCAATTATTAAAAACAAGTTCTATTTAACGTTCTATACATTGAAATATGTTTGAAAACATTATAGTAATTGTGCTTAATGGTGTTTTGACTTAAAGTAACAGGAAGTAGAAAGAGAGTTAAAAGACTTTGTTGTCGTATTGTCGCAAACTCCGTGCATAATTAAAAACTGAGCTAGCCGAGGTAATCAAAATTAAATTAAAAATCAAAAATTGACTGAATAAAAATGTTAAGCTTTTTATTTCACAATAAGGGCGCACCGGGTTATTGCTACCGTATCACAACTATATATATATATATATATATATATATAATATATATATATATATATAGAACAGTCTATACGATGTATAAATAAACACCCACTTTACGAAAAATCGAAAGAAAGTGTTTAATGATACAAAGCAAGCTAATATTTGCATAGCCATAAATAAAAGAATTTGTTTGTTTCATCGACTAGTTTCGATCTCTCTGGATCTCATCAGAATAAAGTGGTTTATAACCCTTATGAAACAACCAAAACCAATAGACAATAATAACTTCAAAAGAATTTCTGTAAGATGGCAAGAGTAAATAAAAACGCCATTAGGTGAGTAATCACTAGTATTAGACTAGTCAATTACAGAAGTAAATTCGAAATTAAGTCGATATTTCATAGATGGCCATAACAAATACGTTTCACCTTTGAGCTTGTTAGATGTGCTAAATGTAAGAATTTTTGCAAAAATATAACACACCGTCCCTTGGCGACGCTCGGCATAATACCCTGTAGGGTAGAGATCAAAATAAAAATGATATTAAAATAATTGCTTTTAGCAAATTTAATAAATAGAACAGTATATACGATGTATAAATAAACACCCACTTCCATTTATAAAACAAACAAATTCTTTCATTTATGGCTATGCAAATATTAGCTTGCTTTGTATCATTAAACACTTTCTTTCGATTTTTCGTAAAGTAGGTGTTTATTTATACATCGTATATACTGTTTTATTTATTAAATTTGCTAAAAGCAATTATTTTAATATCATTATATATATATATATATATATATATATATATATATATATGCTGTGATACTTCACCAGCTCCTACGATGGTTTTATTTATGTTTAGCCCCACGGTTGGGCAAATCATAAAATGCTGTGATATTTTATTATATTTAGCCCCACGACTTGGGCGTACATAAAATGCTGTGTTACTTTCCTTCCCACGATTCCTTAATGTAATATAATGCTCCCTTTATATTAATCAAGCACCTATAATGTGAAATGTTAATTTATGGATTTTCTTTGCCTCAACTAGCTGATTCAATTAAACAAAGCAATTCCACAATACACAATATAATGATTAAATATTTACAACCTTTTTAAAATCTTCCCCTTTTTCAGAATATTTACATATACCAGATTTAAGAAATTGAAGCCAACAAAACGAGCCAATAAGGGTGAAGCGATAACAGGCCCAAAGAAAATACATCTACGCAAGAAACCTGTCCTTGATATAGATGATTTCAACAGAGCTACAATTCTAAATGTAATCTACAGATGTATAAAAAACAGTTAGTAGTTTTCAAAAATTTTAAAAAGTGAATATTTTTTGTATTTCAAGGGAGAACAATACTGTAACAACTCTACAAGAAAAACTTTGTGAACAAGACATATTTAAAGGTGGTGGAACTTCTTTGTAGACAATTTTAAGGAATATCGGATTTCAATATAACAAAGATGATCCTCGTTGTGGATTGATGGAAGTGCCTAATGCCGTTTAACCTTCATGTGCACAGTAAGGTACCTGGGTACATTTCGCATTTTCAAGTCCTATTTTTTACAACTTTCCAACTAGCTACGTTGTTTAAACTTTTATTTAGACTAAATCAATTCTTCTTATGTTCATTACACAATGATACAATCACACAACTCAATAAAAAAATTGAGCTTTTGTATAAAACAAAAGTTTACCCTTTATTAGCACAGTCTAGGTACCGTGGTATTATAAACATTTTCTATAGGTTTATCCTATTTTTATGCATATATATATATATATATATATATATATATATATATATTGTAGTGGTTTTAAAGGGTTAAATTTAGGTATAAACAAGGCAATTTCAAACAACCTGTATAGAGGAAACAACCAGAATTTACGTGCGAAATTTATTTCATTTAGTGATTTTAAAGTAACAAGTATTAACAAAATTTTACAAGTAGTGATTAAAATTTAGTTAGGTTCGTAAAGAAAATAAATTGTAGAAGCCAATGCAATTTATTAATTAATTTAATTGAGTTTAGTTGAAAGGGTTATTACGTCTAATACGCATAAGAGCTTGAAAAATCAATAATACCAAGGTGAAACGCTTTGCTAACAAACGAACAACCGTTGAATATAAAATACCTTGAAACGTAAACTCCTAGAAAAGTTGTTTTAAAACGTTTGTTAATTGAACACCTGCATGTTTTCAAAATGTCATGTTCCCCTTATTTGTGTAGATAAAAGACAGTATTCGAGGTATATCGGGTAAACGGTCGGACGGTTCGCATAAATGCTAACTAAAAGTTTCCTTAAAGCGCAGAAGAGATGGACAATCAATGAAATGCTTCGGAAAGAGACAGGCATAATAACAGTTCACTTCAAAACGCACGTATTCAGTCCACATGGGTTAGTTTGAAACGCGGACAGTAATATCGATTTCTACCCTCAAACAAGGTTAGAAGGAAACATAGAATATGCATAAGAGAGGAATATCGTTAATACAGGCGGGGTTTCAAGACGTCATTGAATATCTCATTGGTCTATATAGTTAGTAGTACAACAGACAAACACGGGAAAATTTGAATGCGGGTTTTTCGGAATATCATAACGACGAGTTAAATTTCGAAGATTTCGAAAACGGTTGAACCAAAATTTTAAAAAGTATTATTTTAAATGAAGGATTTCGCGTGAAGAGTGGCCGAGAGGTGGCATAGTAAATTGTATAAATACTTTAAGAAAATTAATAGGGCTCTTAGTATTTTCATCGCTTCAGACTACGTACATAAATGTACCACGAGCTTGTAAGTGTATAAAAAATTTTTAAATTAAATAGTACAGTGTTGGCCTCATAATTTGATACGCGGATAGTGTCGAGTCTAAATTTTATTGAGGTGCAACATATAATTTAACAAGCTCGTGAAGTGACGTAATGTACCGTAAATTAAATTAAGCAATTATAAAAGAAGTGTAGTATATTTGGATTTGGATGTATCATGTATGAATAGCATGCAGCACAACTTAGAGGGTGTTCATCTACAAATAGCTGGCGGCGGCGGTCAGAGCAGAACCACGTAACCGAGGGTGCAGGAACTTAATGGCTTCGTCAACGGAGTAGGAATCTTCAAGAAATTCCAGGTAACGCTTTAGAATTTGTTATTTGTATAAACTATGAAAATTATGGTGATGTGTGAGAGTGAACTATGAAGGTATTTTGCATTATTTTGCGTAGTGAAAATAATACGTATAACTAACTTTTATTATGGTATTTAAATATAAATCTAAAGGTGTATATAAAGCTTAGTAACGTTCCTCAGAAATTTAAATTTTTTTATTGTTAAGAGTACATGGGTTTTTTGTTTGCAGTAAGTGTATGCTAAGTAAAAAGCATACATTAATCATAAAGAACTGGGTTATCATGAGCTCACCATACTCCAGAGTGTCCTAATTAAAATTAATTATAAATAAAGAAAGAAAAATAAGGTATTATTGTGGGCCCATTTACTCCGGTTACATTCAATGTGTTTGATATTTCAAAGTAAAATTCTGGACTTTACAAAAATAGAATTTATTGAGGTGTAACTTGACCACCGAAATGTAAATAATCTTGAATTTTTTATTTGTAAATACTGGTAAATAAATAGTGTATGATTGTTGTATTATTTTGTGGTTTTATTGAGAGTGTGCGTGAACGATAAAGAGTATGATAGTGAATCTAGGTATCCAGGAGCTAGCCAGGGAAGCAGTTGAAGAATTAAGGTGATGAAGAGCAGAATCTGGGTAAGAAATTATAATTTTTGAAAAATTTAACTATTGTGTGAAATTTATGACGGCCCAACGTTGGGGCTTGAATGATTTTTAGGGAGTTCCAGAGATTGATCCCAGTAACACGGCAATTGTATGACGCCCAATTTATGAGGCTCGATTATTTATAGGGTAACACAACAATATATATATATATATATATATATATATATATAAAATACTCATATTTAGATCAGGGTAGAAAATTAATGAATTACATCAAATAATTTTAATCAACGTGTATAAGGAATTTTATTAGATAATACGCTTTTTTAAAAAAACCGTGGAGAATAAAAATTTATTTGTTTCATTAAAAATAAGAGATTTAAATTATTTACAAGACGCTTTATATAAAAAGAAGCAGTATTAAAATGCTCAACGTGTAATATAATTATTCCGAGTAAAGAAACAAATGGAAATTACGTGCAAAATTTATATTAATTGATTCAAGTTTGGGTAACAAGTATTAAACAAAATGTACAGATAATAATTGAATATTTAATTAGGATTCACTAAAAATTAAAGGGTATTATTTTAATTGGAGTTAATTGAACCGTTAGGAACATATAATACGCATAAAAGCTTGTAAAAACCCAATAATATTCAAATCGTAGAAGTGTTAGTTAGAAGTAGGACGATTGAACACCTGCGTATTTTTAAAAGGCTCGTTCTGCGTAAATTTTGCAGATAACGAATGGTTACAGAGAATCTTGGAGAAACCGTCGCTTAATATTCACGGGAAGGCTAGATACGGGGTTATTTAACCCAGATAAGAATACACGTGGACTGAAATAATCGATATTAAAGAATATCAATTTGCACCAATAAGAACAGGTTAGAAAAGGAAAGAGAAAATGCGTCAAGCAAAGACACTAATAATTAAAGGCGGGATTTGAGCAACGTCACGAGGGTCACGATTGGTTGAAAATAAGATGCAAATATCAGAGGTAGAAACAACGATTTCTGTATAAAATTTAATTAGGTATTCTCAGACGTTGCGTGCCGTGTGGAAATTTTCTGAGATTTTCAACTGGCGCGTGTGCAAATTTTGTAGAACCGACGCACGGGCGGTCGAGATGGGAATATAGAATGCGAAATTCTAAGAATTGTCCGTTTTGGGGACAAAAGCGGCGCACGGGCGAGCTATTATATATACCAGTGTTAATATGAGTTTCGCTCTCTTAGACTTTGACTATTCGATGCTTTAAAAGGTGCTCTTAGATTTTCGACTTTGATTTAAACAGTTTGCTCGTATATTTTGGTGATTATTAAATACTTTAAAACAGTTTGCTCTTTACGTGCTACGATACAAGGTAATAAAATTTAGTTATATGTGCGAGTATTACTGTACCAACTATCAAAATTGTAACGATAAATGAATAAACAAAAGTAGGCAGTTTTGGCGTATAGCGTGAAAGAAGTATGAATTTCTTTGCTATTTTTCCGGGGTGTTAATAATCAAATGTTATTCGTAATCGTGAGTGGACCCATAAAGCAAGTTTAGATATACATAGATGCGTTCCTGAAAAGCCCTGAAACAAGTTTAGATGAATGGTGGTGTAGAGAAAATGTTTAAAAGCGACCAGTAATCCGAGGACGTAAACATAACCCAGTTGGAATGGTGAAATTAGCAAGGACGATGTACATTGAAGCCACTAGTGCAGTAACCTTCAGGTAACTTATGCTTTGTTGTTCGATTTTTGATGTTTTGGTGTGTGTTGAATAACTTTATAATTGGTTTACTTAAAATGGACAATAGTGAATTTGTACAAACAACAAAATTTTAATTTTAAGGTGAAATTTTCTTGTTTAGGTAGAAAGGAGTATTTAGTATTTATGTTCTTGATTATGATGAAACTTTGGGTTTGTCTTTGAGCTCAATTAGACGAACCTGTTTAATTAAAGTAAAGGGGTGGAAGATGCTCCCTTTTATTCAGACTCAGGTCTGCTAATATTGTTAAATTAATTAGTAGGCATCCTACAAGGACTTTAATTCTGGATGCAAATTTAAAATGATGACAAATTTGATTTTGAAATTTTATGATACTGAAATTTATGCTGAAATTTAATTTTGGAAAATTTAATGTATTATAAATATTGATGTAAATAGAGTTAACGTTGATGTTTGTGGTAGGAATGTATTTGTTTTTTTTTATGAATGAGGATGAAAGTTTTAACTAGGTGAGCAGCCGAGGCGGAAAGAGTAAAGAGGCGAGTATCCGAAGAGAATCACAGCATACATTACGCCCAATCTGTGGGGCTCTAATGTTGTTTTTTTTTTAAAGGGCCAGTTCCCGTGACCAAAGGTGTCAGCAAAGGTTTCACAGCAATATATATATATATATATATATATATATATATATATATATATATAATAATTAATGGACTGGTCAGACTTATAGTATAATACACATGTAAATTTTTTTCATGGGATGTAGTCCAAATCAAACAACAGATTACAAATTTACTATTTAATCAACACCTAACGTTTCGGTACATTTTTTGCACCTTTTTCAAAGGCTAAAATGGAAATTTGATTGACACTTTAGTTAACAACAGTTACCCGAAGGGAATGTTGCATAGATTGATTTATAGCAACTTCTTAAAAGTAAACGCTACAGAAGTTGATATTACGTACACTAAGCTTCCTTATATACAGAAGTTATCTCCACTTTTAGTACGATTACTTAAACAACCTAAGATTGCTATCGTTTACGAATACAATTACTCCATCCAGAATTTGTTTACGAAATTAAAGGATCGTACTCGAAACTGTTAAACAGGGTGATGACAAATTGATTACTAAACTTTGATAAACTTTTACAACACTCATTATTGTAGAAGGTATGGTAAACTAATTATCAGAAATCATAATTAGGTACTTTAATAAACTTTTGCAAAATTATATATTTACGGCTTAGAAAGTAGGTAGATCATTAACAATAACTTACAGACAAAAATTCCTACAATTAGCTGCATTATAGGCAATTTTTCAAGATAATGGGTAATTACATAGTCATTTATCAATTTGGAAATGCATTTTATAAAATAGCTTAGAGTAAATATGAATACTAAATACATATGTAAATAGAACTTTACAAAAAAATCAAGAAAATACTGACTTCCCATTTAAAACATATGTAGGTACCCGGGTACCATTACTGTGCACAATAGGTATAAAAGTCAACTGTGCACATGAGGGTTAAAACAATGTGAAATTTTTAAGACAATATGTTTAAGCTAAAGCAGAGGAGCTACAGCAGTTTGTATTTGTTGATGAAAGTTGAATTTTTTAAAATGGCATTATTGGAAAATCGTGGCAGGATTCGTATGCTAGAAGTGTTAAAAAGCTTACTGTTGGTGGTGAACAATAATACTAATATATAGAAATATAAGATTTTGCTAAGTATGCGATGCTTTATTAGGTGTATAGTTCTTCACACTAGGTGTGAAGAGGAATTCATTCCTAATGCCAAACTCGTCTTTGCTTCAAAAACCACGAAGGGTGACTACCATGGCAAAATGAATCAGGACAACTTTTTACATTGGTTTGAATATAGCTTTTAATTAATCTAAAGCAAGCCATCGACTATGGTAATGAACAGTGCTAACTACCATAGTGCGCAAATCAATAGGAGAAAGGCTGATGTTCAAAAGTGTCTGCAAGAACACAATATTTATTATGATAGCACAATGCTAAAATGTGAATTAATAACATTAGTGAAATAGTACATTATATTATTTTACATAACCTTTTTCTTATTGTTTGTATTTCTAGGAATAAGCCTAAAGTTACACATGTAGCTGATTAAATGACTGAACACTAAGATCATACAGTTTTGAAACTTCCACCATACTACTATATTTTTAATCCCATAGAACACATTTGGGGTATAGCAAAAAGTTATTATAGGGATCACGTTGGATACAGTGGTACCTCAGTCTAGAAGTCACTAGCTACATAGAGGAAAGCTCTTGTAACTGTAATACCTAGTATGTGGACAAGCACAATTCGCCATACAGAAAACGAGATACAACTCTGGTGGGATAGGGAAGTAGCATTTGGCTATGAAGATGCACTACCATTGATTATCAATGTAGATAGTGAAAAAGATGAAGACTGTCTATGGAATGATAAAGCATAAGTTAAAATTGCCCTACAGCTTTGGCACAATATAAAGGTACACATTTGTTATATTAATATATTAATGAATTAAATACATTTTTGATTATTACTTAATTTTGGTTTAGTTGCTTTACGTGAAGCATGTAAAACATTTATAAATACATGTTGAAATGTACTGATTAAATTAACATCTTTATCCTAAAGGCTTGGTTACAAATTTGAAAGTTGTATCCAAGACATCACTTCGACTAAAATTCAAACTTTGTGTATATTTTATATGCAACGTATTTACAAACCTGTTAAAGTTAATAAACTACTCATGAGTACTTCGTCGAGTTTTCTGTGAATTACCGGATTTATATGGGGGAGAGACAAAACGGTATGTAACAAATTTAATAATCAGAAATTCAATGCATTCCGATATTTGGAAAATCTATTGCTGGTCCTCTGCTCCAAAGTGGGATGAAATGAGAGGTACAGAATTATAGACTTGCTTGATATTATAAATTTTACTCAATCACTCATGTTCACAGAATATTTTCAGTAACTAAAGATGTACATGATTACAATAAATTGCAAAATGATCTTTGCAGTTTACAATTGGAGTTGCCAAAATAAGTTACCTTCCAATATTCTAAAATGTTCTGTTATGAGATTTTTCAAGAAGCAAAACACCAATTTTCTTCAACTATTCTATGAATGAAGAAGAACCAAAAAGGATTCAAAAAGTTACAAACTGGAGTAACCTACACAGACAAATTAAATTATAAACCACATTGAAAAAGATTGACTTAAAGTTATAAGTTGTTAGGATTTATAATTAAAGAGTCATGCTATCTTCACAATATAGATTATAAAAATTTGCAATTTACTTTAATGCAATTAAAATCTTAATTTAGCTTAAAAAGAAAAATCTATAGAAAGGACAAAACAAATTTCTTCATTATTTATATCAAGACTACAAAATTATAAAGTTAGTGCAACTTAGACATGTGTTTCAAGTAGGTTCTTTCTGTATGACAAAGCAGTTTTTTAAATACAATATTGTTACACGTTAAAACTAACCATACAAAAAAAATGTACGCATAGTTGTAACTTGTTGATTACCAATGGTTACTTCTACTGTATACTTCTATATAATGTGAATGCAATGGTTAATGAACGAACGGTATTCAATGTTAAATTTAGACATAACACAAAATTATGAAGCATTTTTCAATAAATGGGCTGTATATTATGGGTTCAGCTAAAACAACTGTTTTTTCACACGGTAACTATTACAACCATTGTCTCTAGAAAAGCAAATTGGTTAAGCAATTTATTGCAAAGCTGTTGATAGGTATAAATAATATATTAATGCATTACACAAATACATAAAAAAGTGTGTGTGAGCATCAGTGCATGGTGTGAGTGCATGCAAGCATACATGCAGTATTTGTTTGTGGATGCCTGAGTGCATGCTGCATGTGTCTGTGTGTACATGCAGTCGTGCAAGCATACATGCATGCATATGTGTGCGTACGCACATGTTTGTGCAGATGTTCTGTGTGTGAATATGAATGTTAAAAAAATTAATTGAAAATTATTTTCTGTAAGATTTATCAATAGAATTGGACTTTTAACCTATTTGGATTAAATAAATAAACAAATAAAATAAGACCATATATATATTATATATTATAAAGATTAAAGAAAAGAAAGAGATACAACATATATTTGGTTAATAAAAAGATAATTTTTTTGCGTTAAATTTACAAACTTTCTTTCAAGCAATTACAATTACAACTAACTAATCAACAATTGATTTTACATTTATGAACTGTATAGTGGTCCATATAATCTACAAAGAAATATAATTTTGATTCATGTATGTTTTAAAAGTACATAATAGAACAAAGCTTTCTTACATAGTTTATAATAACATTCTGTCAAATTATGCTGTTTATATAGTAAACAGAACAACGTACAAACAATTAAAATATAACTTAAAGGTCTAAATATAAGTTTTAAATTGTTTTCAAAAGTCTTTTACTCTATGTTGTACATTATGTAGGGCATATATTGATAGAATTTTCTTGATGCATTTAATCAAACAATATAATAAATTGATGAAATAAAAATTGATAAAACCACTTGTACAATCCTAAAAAGAAATCCTCATTAATGCAGCTGTTAGGCAAATCTTTCCTAGAAAGTTACCTACAGCGTTTGCTGTGGAATTTGGCTAAATGACATGAAACCCTTTCACTTTGTATTTAAATGAGTCATGCTTTTAAGATTTCAAGAGTTTCTTGGAATACTGTGAAAGGAAAATAGACTAGTAAATACCCCTTGTATGTTTGTTGTGGTTTGTTTAGCATTTTTCTTAGTCTGCTTTGGGAAATAAACCACTCATAGTTGTTAAAATCGTTTTTATTTACGTTTCGATCCATAACCTAGGATCATTATCAAAATAATAAATTTTCAAGTTTGACATTAATGACATAAACTGAAAGTGATAAGTTGAGGATTGGAAAACATTATTTAATAATCATCCCTTCAATCGTATAAATAGAAACATGTTAAAAAATGTTTTCCAATCCTTAAGTTACTGAATTTTTATTATATTTCACAATATAAAAATTAATCAGCCTATTTCATGTTAAGCGTATTGGCTACCTAAAAGTCGCTCCCAGGGCGCAACACAAATTGAAGGCACTCATTCTTCTAAACTTTAAAAATTTCACTTAATGTATTCAAACCAAATATATCAAACATTAATAAATCAAAATCACCTTCAATTTATGTTATTAATGTCAAACTTGAAACTTTATTATTTTGACAACGATCCTAGGTCATGGATCGAAGCATAGATAAAGACGATTTTAACAACTATGAATGGATTATTTCCCAAAAAAGACTAAGGAAAATAGACTAATTTGAGGAGCCGCAAAAACAGTGATACTGGTCATTGGTAGTTTTTGCTTTATTTATTACCAATAAACACAATTTTGTGTAGATTCTATGTTCAATTTAGAATCCAATTACAGAACCCTCAACACAACTGTTAGGTAGTACTTGATAGTTACCTACAGCATTTGATACTGAATGTGGCTTCAATTTTACACTTTGTACTTAAATTGAGTCAATTTTATAATGTCAAACCTTTGTTGGTGTTTTGTGAAAGAAAAAATAAACCAATCTAAGAAGCTGTGGACACAAAAATCAATCATGGATGTTTTGTCTTTACAAATTGACAATAAACCCAACTGATATACGTCATTGTCAGTTTAAAAACTGATTACCGGGTTCGCCTCAACACAGCTGTTATGCAGTACTTTCATAGAAAGTCGCCACAGCATCTGCTGTTGAATTTGGATAGGTAGCATTTTTCCACTTTAAATATAAATTTGAGTCGCGCTTTGGATTTTGTGACTTTCTTGGCATTTTAAAAAGAACATAAACCCGACGAGCTGCAAAAACAAAAAAATGCCATTGATTGTTTGTCTTTATAAATTGCCAACAAACATAACCAATGTAGAATTCATTTTTGGTTTAGACTCCAATATGGCTGTTAGGTAGTATTTTCATATAAAGCTACTTACACTATTCGTTGTTGAATTACGTGTAAATACTAATGAAAAGAAATTTGAAACTTAAAAGTTAGTCTAAAAGACATATCGCTGTAAGAAGATAAAAATCAATACCATAATAAATACTCAAGACTACTTTGATTATTGTAAACTACAAGCTTTATGTACACATGATATACAATATATACTGATGTGATAAGGAGGTCATAAGAAGACATTGAGCACCACATTCTGTGAGAAAACCGACCCAAAGCTGAGAAAATTTAATTTTCAAACATTTAATTTTTATCCTGTATAATATTCTGGTAAGGTAAGCTTATTACAGTATTTTCTAGTATGTAAGTTCTTTGATAATAAATCCAATTTTCTAATGCACTCCAGTTAAAACAAATTTGATTGCATTTATGCAAATTGAAAAAACCATAAGCAAGTTCTAATATGCTAATTCAATAATGCAAAAAGACTGATCCACTTTAAGAGTACTAAATAACTTCAATGTCAAGTTATCCTTTTTTTAAATATCATTTAAAACAGGTCCTAGCCGGCGAAAATATAAAACATCCCTTGATTAAAAACTGGTAAAAAACTGTAAATTCAATAATTCATTCACCTCTTTAGAAATATCATTTAATAAACGTTATTTAATTCAAAACGTTATAACACAAACGCAAGTTTCTATTGCGAAATAGTTTAATGACAAAGAAGCCACTTTTAAGATGGTTCTAGATTATATTAGATTAGATTATATTTACGTTAACAAGCAATATGAATGAATGGCCCAACTCGCGGAACGTGATAACGAGAAAGACAATAAACCAGATCAGATAATAAGTTTTAATGGTATTACAGAAACTCATAAAATTATAATAGGGAGAGAGACGCAAAGTATTTGTTTCATTCATTAACAAAAAAAAGGAAACTTTCTGATTGCAATACATTTTAAACTGACAAGATAAGAACACATAAAATTGTGGTTAATTGTTATATCATGGGATGGCTCACAACTTCCTTAAATGTAATCAAAATTTGAGAATGATGGCGTATTAAGATTGTGTTATATAAAAGTCAGAATTTAATGAGAAACGGACATTTAAGATTTGAACATGCGACGTATTTATTGCTATAATATAAATGGCAATTGTACTTGGTGTAAGATCACCTGGCTACTTTAATCTATTAAACTAAAAGTACTTTGGAAAACTCATGAAGTATACTTCGACATAAGAAGATTGATTAAAATAGAAATCCAAAAATTAAAATGGAGCCAGAAAATTTTCGATGCAGTTAATTCTACATGGAAACAATCTCTAGATTGCAATTATAATTAAAGAGCGGTGGTTATGGATATGTGAATACCGGCAAAAATTTGATAATCCAATGCGCAAGTATAACTTTGTTTTAAACCCTTAGAGACAATTTGTGTATTATTAAGTAGATTAAGCTACTATAAATACTTCCTATATGTTTGTTGTGGTTTGTTTAGCATTTTTCTTAATTCTTTCGGAATTAAACCACTCATGGTTGTTAAAATTATCTTTATTTAGGTTTTCAATCCATGAATCATTGTCAAAATAATAAAAATTTTAAGTTTGAAATTAATGACATAAATTGGTGACTTTGATTTATTAATGTTTGATATATTTGGTTTGAATACATTAAATGAAAATTTTAAAGTTTAGAAGAATGAGTGCCTTCAATTTGTGTTGTGCCCTGGGAGCGACTTTAGGGTAGCCAATATGCTTAACGTGAAATCAGCTGATTAATTTTTATTGTTGAATTTCATATGAATTCAATAACTTGCAGATTAGAAAACATTTTTTAACGTGTTTCTATTTATACAATTGAGAGGATGGTTATTAAAGAAGTGTGCGATTATATTACCGTAAGGCTTAAGCAGTCATTTTTTATATTTACCTTGAGGGGAGAAAACCTCATTATGATTTAGGCTACCTCTTTAGTGTATTTTAACATGGTTCTGAGTCGAAACTATGGCGGGTATACACTCCTCAGATACCAATGTTGTTCTACAAATATTTTATATGGTTCTGAAGCGACCCTAAGGCGGGTTTACACTTGTCAGATACCAATACTGTTCAACGAAGATTGTATATGGATCCTAGGATTAAGAAAAAAAGCTGCTATAAATTTTTGCATATAGAAAGTAACGTGAGAGGATAATTTTCTTAGCAATTTTGAGGTCAACTCTCGAGGTGGTTTGACCCTTACAAAAAAAATCTGCTCAAAGTTGCTGATGAGCCACACTGAGGTGGGGTAATCGAAAAATATTTAAATTATCCATCAAATTTTGGAGAAAATTCTATGATTTATACATGAAATGTTTTAGGGTTTTCTAATCATTAACAAGGATTCGGTGAATTTCTAAACATAAGTTGCAAAATACATTTATAAGCTTTTTTATACCTGTATGTGTAAGTAAATTTCTTATATAATATGTATAGAAGAAAGATGTTTTTGAATGTATCGAAGATTCAGGAATTATAACTGTAATGTTGAAAATTCTTTGTTTCATTCCATTTTCGTAAAGTCCACAGCATATTTATCACTGAGCTGACAAGAGAAAATGGGCATAATAAGGTAAGAAAAAGAAAATTAGTCAGGGCGGCTATACCAACAAAATAACAGCTATATATATATATATATATATATATATATATATATATTAATTAAGGGAAAGGTAGACCAAACAAGTATTTTAGTTGGACATTCTTTTTATTTGTGATGTCAAGCTTTCGAAATTTGCTCCAATTTCTTCTTCAGGACACTAAAATATAAATAACTAAATAATACATTTAAAATACAATATTTAAATCTTACACAAAATGTATTATTTAGTTATTTATATTTTAGTGTCCTGAAGAAGAAATTGAGCAAATTTCGAAAGCTTGACATCACAAATAAAGAGAATGTCCAACTAAAATACTTGTTTGGTCTACCTTTCCTTAATCTACAATATAAATACTTATCAAGACCATTAATAATAATTGGATTAACTATATATATATATATATATATATATATATATATATATATATATATATATATATATGTAGTCGATGAATCATTGCAAAATACCATTTGTGCGAAGGCTACATATGAAAAACCGCCATTTATCAAATTCCAAGTAAAAAATAACCTGTTTGTATATTTTCATTGCTTTATAAAATTAAAAGCATGCGATGTATGTCAGAGTGCAGCATGCACCTCCTAGTGGTCATAGCTCGGACAACTTTCTGCTGCCTTACAATGTAATCCCCTTGGAATGAAAAGCTTTAGCTTGTATTGAAAGACGTTAAGCACATATGGAGGACTGGAAATCGTGGTGACGTTTGTGGCAGAGAGGCTAAACATGCCAACACTGAGTGGTAAGGTGTCGTTAACGTTAGTAGGGAAAGCTACAATGGCACGGTTGCAATCCAGACTGGCAACGTGGTTCAACCTAATTAAGACTTACCAACAAGATGTTTGTATAAGCTTCAGACCATCAGAGTCATGGTGAGCGACTAAGACGGAAAATATCTGGTCTGTCCAGTAACCACCACATGAATCAGGAATGGAGATTAGGTACTTTGAATATTAGGGGAGTGTACGGTTAAGAGTACGAAATCATGATGTAGCATGTTAAAATCTTGGAGTAAATTTTAGTATATAACTGCGCTGTCACTACATTAAATTATGCTGATTTGGTTTCACAGTTCGTCTTAAGTATTAAACAGTTAATATAAATACTAATATTATCGTAATATGCTTCGTTCTTGTGTATTTCATAGTTAATAATCCGTCTTTTGCTATTGGTTCTTATTTCTATTGCATCTCAGTCAGGTGCATTTGAAACAGTGCATAAAAATTGTCACTTTTGGGTTGTACATCTTATGAGATGTTAGTGCAAGGGTACGAGAGTGGGGTTTGGAAAATAAAACGGAAACAACAAAATGTGTGGGGCTTATTTTATTTTTGATATTTATACGTACTGGCATAGTACAAACAATAAAGTATTAGAATTGAGCTTTTCCTTTAAAAGGAAGGATTGGTTCCTAAATAAGAGAAATTTGCATATTAACATCAATAGTACAAACAGTGATAATTATACTGAAAATAAGTGCAGAACTAATGTAGTAGTTTCTAAAGTAGGTTTCTTAAATAGTAGAGCTATTCTATCCTTGTTATTGTGGTACGTTTTCGGTTGATCTACTTTACTCTTAAATAAATATGCGTTAACCTACTTAAATGAAAATTCAACCATATCAGCTGCATGCCAGATGTTAGCAATTGTAGTGTGTGCATTTATCCAAATGTATTGCCCTTGTGTTATGCATACGCCTTTTCAGAGATTCAGCAAACCCCTTGGCTTTTATAAGCGTATGGTTTTACTTACATGTACAAGATTTTCCACTATCGTTTTAGGATTAATGTCATTAAATTATGTTACTGTTAGTTTTACAGAGACTATGAAGAGTTCTGCGCCTTGTTTGCCACTTTAATATCCAAATGTTTGTTGGCCAGACAGACTGGCCTATATGTAGGTTTAAGTTTAAGTTTATTACCTGTTATGAGTGGACTTGCTTTTGGTCCTGCCAAAAGTAATAAGTTTTAAAATTATTGGCTTTGCAGCTACTTTAAGCAGAATTTTATTTTTACAAAATTAACTATGCCTTATTTTTCTTAAAAGTTTCCAAGGAAAACTTTTCTATTTGTTGCCCAGGTGCTAAATTTTATCATATAATAAACAGCATGTACTGTCCTTGGCTCTTTTATTTGTGATCCAAACAAGCCAGACCTGTTTAATTGGAATAACATTTGTTGTGAACAATTTAATTGTTTTAGTATATCTCAAGAATAGAATGACCTTTGATCCTTAAAACTTATTTTTAAAATTAAAAATACTTATAAAATAAATATTTTAGTAAACATATTTTCCACTTCAAATATTTAATTTTTATTTCTGAGTGCGAATGATTTCTGAAAGAAAGTATTTATTGTCAGAACACAAATAGTGTTCTCTAATTGATAATTTAATTATGTTGTTTATTTTTCAGGTTTAAAATTAATATGTTTTTAGATACTCTCTAGGAGTTAATCCATTGATGGATGAGGTGGGTGAGTAATTAATATTATTTTTTGTCATACATGAGGGTTTCTGTATTTCCCTGTTGGGTTCAACTTAGTTCGTGCTTTTATAAATGCAGTGGTGCCTAAACATTTTTTGGTCAACAAAATTGCCCATGACCCTAGCTCATGTCTCTCCGCATAAAGTAATTTTAAGCTTAGCCACAAGTAATTAACTTCCCATACTTGGGCTCATCTCTGCTTGTTAGGAATTCCAGGTGTCCACAATATTAGAATTTGACACTGAGGGAAGATTATATAAATTCCTTACACTGAGATCCAACTAAGGAAACAATAATTATAAATCATTACAATGAATGAAATGAAAGAAATATGCATGGATGTGCTATGTTTGAGTGAAATAAAGCAGATGAGGTTTTCCATTCACTAAATTAGACTTGAAATTATTTATTAAAGATTATCTAGACAGATGTGGTCATACAGCAACAAGGTTTAAGAATAACCTTCATGGGAATGAATATGTTATTGGGTTTTTGCAACGGTACCAAGAATTAAAAAAACGGTTTAGTCAAAATATTAAACGCATTCGAGCAGCAGTAGGCATAGAAGCTATAAATACATTTTTTTATAAGTTACAACTTTCATTGGAAAATGTGCAACCAAAAGTAATCAATTATGATGAAACGAATTTCACTGATGATCCGGGAAAAGTGAAAGTGCTATGTATACATGAAGCTAAATGTCCTGTAGTCATAAGAGATTCGAGTAAGACAAGCACATCCGTTTTGATGTCAGGAACAGCCAGTGGAGTATTATTATCACCGTATGTCATTTACAATGCAGAAAATTTTTATCCCACATGGATTGAGGGTGCACCACCTGACACGGTGTTTAATAGAGCCAAAAGTGGGTGGTTTGATGAAAAAACTTTCGGGATTAGTTTAAAAGGTTGGCACTACCTTATCTTAAAAAGCAATCAACACTACGTGCACCGATAGGCGATAATTTATCAAGCTATATTTCGCAATTTGTCGCTAATGAGTGCCAAAAATTTAACATAAGTTTTATATTATTTACACCCAATGCCACACATCTGTGTCATCTACTAGATGTGGCACCTTTTCTCCATTAAAAATAAAATTGAGTAAACTGCTAATGTTGTGCAAGAAGAAATACTGGGGAGGGCTACCAAAAGCTGAATTTCCAAGATCATTGTAGAAAGACATTTATGCATTAAAAGATGCATCGGGAAACCTAAAATCGGGTTCTGCTGCATGTGCAATTTACTCCCTGGATAGGAAAAGAATTTTTAAAAACTACCAGAAAATAAAGTGTCACGTTTATCGTGGCAGCCACGTTGGGCGCCAAATCTATGCTACGTTGGCTCGTAGCCGTGCGTAACACGAAGAAAATCAAAGAAATGACCGGGCTCAATCGGAGATTAGGGGGGGTTGTAGAAAGCAGACCAACATATAATGTACACGGCTGTAATGAGTTAGTAACAATACCTGCAATAAAAAAATTAGAATAGCAAACCTGCAATAAAAAAAAATTAGTCCTGCAAACCTGAAAT
This sequence comes from Platerodrilus igneus, assembly GCA_036346225.1. NCBI lineage: Eukaryota > Metazoa > Arthropoda > Insecta > Coleoptera > Lycidae > Platerodrilus > Platerodrilus igneus. Next base: position 1,409,458 of record JARFIW010001233.1, read on the forward strand.
AAAGAAAAAGCATAGCATGCTGATCAAGCATAGATTGTTCAGTACTTTGTAGAATGTAAAAAAAACTGTTTGGATAATCTATATAATATAACAATGGTAAAAGCAATACAAAAAATTTTAGTACAAAGTGAGGTAATATTGGGAGTAGCAGAAACGTTTCCTCACACACCAATTAAACATAAATCAGACAAAATTTTAACAAAAAAATAAATAGGTAAGCACAATTGATATGAGTCATCCAGTATTGTTGATTCTTCTTTTTTTTTCAAATAGCATGCAAGTCTATGGTAAAAGGTATCAGAACGACAAAGATATGGCAAAACAACGGATAGATATTTAAAGTAAGAATAAGTAGGAAATAGTTCAACTTACAAAAGGTCCTTCAGTAACGCTTCCTTGCAATTGAAGTGTGGGATTCACGATGTCCGGCACTAACGCAGCACTTCACCCTTGACTGGGAGGGTGTTGATAGAACTTATCACATGTTACCCTAATCACACCTACGTATTTACTTGGTGTTATCAGCAGACATTATCACGCGACGGAACTATGTAGCATTGATAAATTTCTTGTTAATTCTATTTCCTGAGACAATAATTTCGAAATATTTTGTAGCACTAGTTTAATTTCAACTGGGACCAAATGTATATTATTTTCATAAACATCCAAAAAGCAGTGAGAAACCTCAACCAATACCTTTGTAAACCGGTAATCTGTTATATTTCGCAAATAACGAAATTTGCGCAAACAATGATCTGTTTTAGATTCTTTGGGGTTAGAAAATTCAGAAACTACAGTATCAACTGTATTTGGAGAATCCAAAGTATGCACTACTCTGATTAAAAAAAGGACCGCGAAACTAGATCGCACACACAGTTTAAGTATCAAAAGACAAAAGCACCAAAAAAACCACAATGAGTAAAGCACGTGTATCACTAAAGTAAGTCCGTAAAATGTTCCGTAAAACACGTGCGTCGACCAAACACGTTCGCCTATCAACCATACTACTTCAATCGGAATTAGCACTACACTTTCTACAGTTAATATACAACTTTTATTTCACAAGAAAAACAACTAAAATCGTGCCGTGCTTGTTCATGAACAATTCGAAAATTGATACCGCATTAATTCTCACTATTGTCAAAGCAAAGAAGAAGCAGTATTTTTAACGTAATTAATATATAGGAACCAAGAACAAACTATAACTACTCATCTGTTTATTCAACTCGTTCTATTACAACCTCTTATCGTCTATTATCTAGACTTGTATATCCACATAAGGAACAAAATCTATACGAACGGCAAGACAAGAACGATGCAATCCACTCATTATAATACGATGCATTCGCCTAAGGAGTTAATAAATATAAAATATAGAAATAGTAGTTACAGAAATGTATTTACTAATTGGGAAAAAGCGTAAAATGTTAAGCTATAAAAATGCACGTTACAAAAGAATTCGAAACTAATTTATTAAACGATCATTTAACCCAGAGCTTGCTTTCCAAAAATCACCTCGTGCTTTATTCCATTGTCTCTGCATATGCTTTGAATCTCTTCCCTTAAAATACCACTTGAATTCGTGGGTTACTTAGTATTATTAGTTATCCCAGAATTATACCAGAAATAGTCCAGAAATATACCAGAAGTATTGTTTTCGACGCAGATTAGAACGACGTGGATTAGAAGCCCTATATCATTGTAAATATTTAATTTATCTTACGCGTAAATTTCTGGTTAAAAGTGATGTGGATTCAACGTGCTTCAAGTGGAAACTGAACTGCTTTATCACCGGTGGGTGTTAAATAGCTTTTCCCACTACCTATGGATTGGGTTTCCAAGCAGTTTTACAGATTGTTTCAACCAACCAGGTTTGTCTTTAATATTCCCTGTATTTTTAAGCTATTTTCTGATGAAACTCTTTTAGATTCTCATATCTTGCTTGTTATTTGCTATCGTTATCGTGGCCAGACTTTTACTTACGTCTGTTGTTTTGTATAGATAAAGCTTTTGAAGAATTGAACAAATTAAATGATGTAACATGAATGCTGTTTTCGTTTGTGTATTTATGCGTTTTCTTATCAAAGCGCTTATGGTTCCAGAGTAATTGCATAAAGATTTATTAGGTTTCATCTTATCTTCTGCGTATTTATTTTATAAACTTGTAGAAAACTTCTCAACCCATGTTTAATTACATGTACGATTATTTCTCTGCTGAATACGCCATTCTATTGTTGAAAGATATGCTTACTGGCATCGCTTAAAGTTAATTACGGTCCATATACAGGGTGTTAAATGCTTGCTATTTACATAATGTACGAATTACTTATTTTCTGCTAAATAAATGCAGTTTTCTGATTCCCTTTGCTATTTACAGTTACTACTTGAGCCTTACTACTCAATACACCCCTAAACAACCCCTTATCACAGCAATATATATATATATATATATAAGGGTTTTAAACTTTTACAGCCTAATATGTTTTGAAAATTTAAAATATTCGACCGATTTATTTCTATGTGTTTTTTGTATAATCCACTGGTATGAAAGTAGGAAGTGGTCAACAAACTTGTTGAATATGTGTGGTTCACTTCTCCACAAATGTGAGGCAACTTTTTAAAAATAAATAAAAATGTGATCTCCTCAGCTATAGTCCATTTTTGTATTGTAATCATTAAATATATATCATTCCATATGTATTTACAAGTTCTCATGGTTTTGTGCAAAATTAATCTAATTGTTCAAAAAACCACCAAAAAGTGGTCCACTTCATCTCAAACAATGGTACCGGATCCTTTAAAATAAACGTTGCTTTTCCAACAAATTTCAATGGAAGTTATTATAGCATTTTGTTTGCGTCAATTGACTATTCTTCGAGAAATAATTAACATAAAAGTGTTGTGAACCACGATTTTCAGATGCTGTTTGTATGTAGAGTTCTAATCTAATTATATTGGTTGCATAGGCTGCATAGGTACCAGATCCTTTAAAATAGACATTACTTTTCCAACAAATTTCAATAGAAGTCATTATAGCATGTTTGTTTGAATTAATTGGCTATTCTTCAAAGAATAATTCGCAGCTGTTGTCTGGAATATATATTTACTTGTGTTCACAGAATATTTCACACAATATCGGTAAGAATAGTTTCGAAGCACGTTGGTCAATCTGTATAAGTACAAGCTTAACTGTTGCAAGAAGTTGGTTGTATTCTTTTCGATTCTACACAACGTGCTATTCGATACAACATCCTTTTAGCGAAAAGAAATGTTGTGAGTCTCAATTTTAAGATACTGTTTGTACATAGTGTTCTAATCTAATTAAATTGGTTGATCCCGTATCCAGCCCATAGACAGGTGCAGCCCACACTCCCGGATTCTTGAAGACAGTAACAGAGATGCAGACAGCTTGGTCTAAGATACAGTTTTTCTGTTTTCTTTACTTTTGCTGCTGTTGTGTAACATAGACACTTCTTGTGAAAGTTCTGTAGTTTCGTGCTCATGATTACCCAATAAATTGAAGACTACACTTACAAATTCACGTTCACAATGCACGAGCGACTATGTAATTATTCTCCAGGTCAAAGTTAGTTAAATCAAAGCTTGTGTTAGAGCACTTTTTACTGTTTCCGTTTTATTTGTACATGAATGTTAACGTCAACAACTGGCTTACCAAATTAATTAACACTTGGTTCATTTAAGTTAAGGTTACATTATTTAGGTTTAATGTTATGTTCTGGTTCTTACAAAGTGCACTTCCCAAAGCAGGTACAAATTACTGTATATACAATGTGTAATTACTTCTTGTATATATTTAGGGCTGGAAACACTTTGTAAGTATACTTGTATAGATACATGTACCTGTTATTTAGATTTTAAGATTTTATATTTGCTTACAAGCGCAATTTGATATTATGTAATATGCAAAACAGGAGGATTATGGAAATGCGCGTTTTTGACTTTTGTAAATATTCTTTTTGGGAGTGTATGTTTAACTAATGGTCTGTAATAAAACTACTTACTGAGGTTACTAATTTTACTTTCTGTATGATTCACCCTATTCTACGACATTTTGAATTAGCCCGAAATTTAATTCTTTTGAATTTCTATTCTATCCTTTTTCCTGTTTTGCTTGTGGTATTTGGTGTAGGCGATTTTCTTTACTTACTTTACTGCTTTCTTTCTTGTCTGCATGGAATACCGTAACAAATTACCATGTGGTTCTATTAGGTGATATGAATAGTTGGATCAGAGTACACATGAAAAGAAAACTGTATCGAACACATGGTATATGCATAAGAACATACACAAGTACACATGACAAAAGAGAAATGCAGGAAGTATAATTGATTTGATTGTATTTCAGGAAAGTTTAAGAGAAATGGTAAAAGACATGAGAGTACAGAGAGGATCTGAATGTGGAATCAATCATTTTCTGGTTTTATCCAGAATTGATATTAGCTGAAAGTGGGTGTAAAGAAGAAAGCAGAATGCAAGACAATCATAAGAGTAGACTCAAAGAGAGTACACTACTATGTCAGAGAGATGCTGTTTGACTGTAAATAGGAGTGGGAGAATGCTCTGAAGTCTGAAAATGTGGAGAAAACATGGGATTGTTTGAAGAACAGTATGATGAAATGTGCTTTGGAAGTATGTGGAATGACAAAATTAGGTCAAAAAGATTGTCGTGGAAAAGAAAGTGGCATATAAGACAATGATAGCAGGAAAGGATAATGAGTAACAGAATAATTTCAGGAAGTATATAAGGAGAAAAGACAATGTGCTAAAGAAGTAGTGATGACAAGCAAAAAGCAACTGAGAGAGAAGAAGGGTGAAAACAAGCAGAGTGATTTTAAAGGGAATAAAAACTTATTTTGAAAATGGGTAAGGAAGATGAAACAGGGTGAAAATAAGCATGTGATGGCGTTGTTAACGGTAAAAATAAAATTTTTGGGACGAAGCGAGTATGAGAAACTGTTGGAAAGAATATTTTAAAATGCTGTATGGTGGTGGCAAGAAGGATACAGATGACTGTGGATGATGAAGAAAGCAGTAATGTACTGGTCAAAAACGTAGATAACAGTACAAAGTTCAAATATAGCGTTGATGATGTTTGGAAGGCAGTAAGGACTCTGAAGAATAACAAAGCGGTAGATGTAGATGGAATATCAAGTGAAATGCTTAAGTAGAGATCTGGGGTGCTGATTGAATGTTGATGTAAACTGATAGAGTTGTGTATAGAACAAGCGAGGATGCCTGAAGATTGGAAGAGTGCGATCATTATCCCTTTGCACAAAGGTAAAGGTAGCAAGTATGAATGCAAAAGTTATTGTGGGATGTCTATTGAGTGTACCCAGTAAAATGTATGAAAAAACTGTGATTGAGAGAGTTCGCAAGTAAACGCAGAGCAAGATATGGAACATACAATATGGTTTTATGCCTGGAAGAGGATATGTAGATCAGATGTTCGCAATGCAACAAATTGTCGAAAACTGTATGGATGCCAGAAAGAAAATGTATGCAGCATTTGTAGATCTGGAAATGGCGAATGACCCTGTAAACAGAAGTGAATTATGGAAGGCACTGCATGAATTCTTTATAAGCAAATGCTTGATAAAATATATAAGAGCGATGTACCAAGACTGTAGAGCATTTGTATGTGTGAATGGTAACATGAGGCAATACTTTTATATTGTAGAGCGCGTAAGACAGGGTTGTGTGTGTCTCTATGTATCAGGCAGATCTGCGAAAGAATGGAAGGAGTGAAAATTGGCAAAACAAATGTCAGCATGCTATTGTATGCAGATGACGCAGTATTATTAGCTGAGTCATCACAAGATTTGCAACGAATGCTCGACAGGCTGTCGGAAGTGTGTAAAAATATGCAATTGAAAGTGAATGTAAATAAGACAAAAGTAATGATTTTTGACAGAGATGGCGGAATTGACGACCTTGTATTTAGAATGGACAATGACACAATAGAGAAAGTGAATGACTTCATGTTCCTTGGTAGAAAGTTTTAGAATAATGGAAAGCTGGATGATGAAATAGAAAAACAACGAAAAATGCTGAAAGAAAAGTGTCTGGAAGCATGTGGGCAATGAATAGGATTGAAGAATTGAGTATAAATGTAAAGCTGGTCATCTACAACAGTGTGTTTGTGCCAACTGATCTGTATGGAAGCGAAACGTGGGTCTGGCAGAAGAAGCATGTCAGCCGTATAAATGCTGCAGAAATGAGGTTCCTAAGTAATATGTGCGGAAAAACTTTAAAAAACGAAGTGCCAAACAAATGAATCAGAGCAAAGTGTGGGGTGCAAGTGCCCCTAAGGAGTTGAGCAGGCCAAGCATGCTTATATAGTTTGGACATTTGGTAAGAATGAATGAAGATAGAATTACCAAGCATATAAATGCAAGTAAGATGACTGATAGAGCTGCAAGGGGCAGACCGCATAAAAGATGGTTGGATGGAGTAGAAGAGGTTTCTGAAAGAATGACGTAAGAAGTCTGAAGAATAAAAGAGCATGCCAAAAGCAATGTATGAATGTTGCATAAGAAAGGAAATGGTATTAGGAGTAAAAGTAGTGCATAGTGCAGTAGTCTAGAGCTATACCTGATGCCCCCACCCCGAAAGTGGTGCTAGGTTTGGTTGCCTCGAAAGGGAATATCGTGATTGGTCGATTGATCGATTATAAAATTAAAATGTTCATAATCTGTATTTAAAACTAATAAGTTAGAAAGAAACACATCACGGAGTTTATCTAGTCAAGAGACACAAATAAGTATATAAAAGACATTCTAAAAATCAACTAATAAGATGCCACATGCTCAGTTTGATTAAATTCCTACTAAATGTTAGCAGAAAGACAGATAGGTAAACAGAATTTCCAAATTTTGTTCAAATGTGAGATAACAACAGTTTTATTTGATAATACTATTAGATTTTTCAGAGCGGATTTGCCGTGATCGATTGGGTTCCACATTTTCTCCAAATGATTTGTTAACAGTTATGGTTAAACATCTTCAATGGAATCGTTGAGCTTTTATTCGTTGAGATCTTATTAGTTAATCATTGTGTACTAAATTAAGTACTGGAAACACTGCGGTATTTATAGGCATGCTTGGTTTCTCATACATGACTGCGTGATCTTCTAAATTAGCCTGAGAGACTGGTCACTCATACGTGCTTGGAGGGTCACTTATGGGTGCTCTTACGTAGTTTTTCCTTTGTTATTGTTAAATCACAATGTCAACTTTTGCTTATACAGATATTTTCTTCATTTCTGTAAAATCTAGGGTAGAAAAATACAATTGAAAGACAATGCTTGTAGAGTAGCACCATAGTTTGTTATGTTCTTCTGAATTTCAAAGATTTCAATGTTTATTATTGTATAGTAATGTGTTGCTGTAGAGAGGACTTCTGTTTCATCAAACAAAATCTTATGATCAGCTGGCAATTGTGAATGTTTAATGACCACAGACTTGTCGGACCAAAAAAGATGGCAGTGTCTTTTCTGTTCTTTTATTCGTATGTTGGTACTCTGTGTTGTGCATACGTATACTGATCCATGAGCAGGAAACCCTCTAGACTCCGGCAGTGGAAACAGACAGTCGTTTATCTTTTGCAGATCCTAGTACTACCTGTCTTAACGAACATGTATGCTTAAAGACTGTGTTGACGTGGTGTTTCTGAAAGATCCTTGCGATGCGATCTGTGACATTTGTTAAATATGGTAAATGTCATTCCTGAATTGATGGTCGCTTCCATACAAGTAGTGCCTTTGTTTTGTCTTATGGCCTTCTTTATTTGGCGAATCTATTAGCTTGTAGTACCAGATCTAGGTATTATAGCTCATTTTATAGTGATTCCTGTTCACATATGCGGTGACCTCGTGTCAACAATGTCTTTAATAAACCTCTCTTGTCTTGTATGTATTTCATGATGATATTCATTATATTATTAGACGTATAAAGTTGTAAATAAATAATGCATCATATGCCCACTTTGCATGTAGATAATTTGGAGTTTCATTTCAGTTACACATTGCTCATTTTTTCAATATTAGAACTTTGTGGTGTCCTTTTTTAATTTATTCATGAATTTTGTTAGTAGAGTCATACGAACCCATGGTCACATCATGTCTCAAAAACCTTTGAAGAAGTTAGAGTTCTAGTTAGTCGGAATATACCTCCATTGTTAGACCACCAGACAAAGAAAGGAGACAGTTGATTTCCTTTTCAGCCTACAGCTCCCTTCTCCCATATTCTGCATTGAATTTCCCTGTTGTTAAATTATCTCTCACCCTAAATTTGGCATTGTTGTTCCAATAGTAATTTAAAACTTTTATTTTAAATTCCTCAAATTACTATATTATCTTCTATTAAATTGAGCTAAGCTTTTGTGTAACATTTAAGCTTAATGTATGGCTACTCCCAAGCTATTGGTAAACATTTTCCAATTTACTTTATTATCCCATAGAATTTAGTCATTTTCCCAACGGTGTTTTTATTATTTCTACTGCAATGTGTGGACAGGTTCATTTAAATTTTGAGGTACAATCCCCAATTTATCTATGTTTCTATCTGCACCTGATATTAAGTTATATTATTATTTAAAGTGCTATAAATTCTGTATTTTATATATCCATCCTCTATAGCTACTTATTATTGGTTAAATCAATAAAAAGTCTTGCATTATGTTGTTTTTAAATTGTGTTAGCAATTTGTAAAAGAATTACATTGTTCCAATAACTAACAAAACAACAAATAGCCATCACTTGTTTACTTTTAAAATTTGCCAATATAGAATTAATAATTTCCTTTACAGTTTATAATTGAATGCAACATCTACTTTATCTGTTATATGTTAGATATGCATTGTGCAAAGTCCTCTAAAACTATGTATGATTCAGTGGGTAATATGAATTGCTTTCATTGGTAATATTGATGTCAGGAACTTTCATGACCAGTCATGATTGTGTTCTGAGTTTAGACGGTGAAAACATTTTTTTAGAAATCTTAGAATCAAAGTTGAGTTTTGTCCCATAAATCCTGTATAGGGGGGAACTTTAAAACAATATTTCATTATTATTTATTTCATGAAAAAATATTTAGTTAAAATCATATGCTTATATTGGATATCAAGTTCATGGTTTTTGAAGCGTTTAAAAAGGTGATTTAGTTTAGTTTATTTTCAAAATTGGACACGTATTATATTGAAACTCTGCTGATTTATTTTTTGTCGATTATTTTATGGGTTTTATGTACTGGTGTACACAATTTAGTTGTGATAAATTTTTTGTTGAATATGCAGACTTCAAATACGAAATAAAAATGCAAGCGATTGTTATCTTAAACATATACAGAGAATACAGAGGAGAATTTTAAAAAGTTTGCAATTCCAGCTCAGGCGTCAAGCTAAACAAACTTTTTGATAGATATAGCCTTTTAGGTATAAGAAAATTACTATTTTATAAATAGTAATGGAGAACTATTTTCTATCATCATATTTGGTTAAACAAAGCTTTGGATATGAACTGCGGCATGAAAAGTATACTGTACCACGTGTTCATAATGAATACTCAAAAAGAACACTTTCATACATTGTTCCTAAATTAATGAACGAACTGCCAGACGATTGTAAAATATTTGTAAATATGGCTAAGTTGAAGAATGATCTGAAGAAATACTTAGTTAAATATAATGTATAGTAGTAATTAATATAAGCGTCTATGGTTAAACTATCATATTTTATTACTTTTTAGTAATAATCATGCAGTTATTGGAGCTACAAAATTAAGAATCATATTAGAATTGCCAATTCCTTTGTAACTGTATTAATGTTTTTCATTTACATTATTATTTTAAAATTAATATTCATGTTTAATTTAGTTTCAATTTAGTTGTACATTATCTTAAGTTACTTACAAAAACCGTAGAATATAGAAATGTAAAATGATTTTAATTACGCTAAAATAATTTTAGTTTTAACTAACCTTAACATTAACATTAGCTTTTAATTTTTACATATTAGTTAAGTTAAATACTAGAAAATACATAAATATGATAGTTAATATATTCATTACTTATCTTATAAAAATTAATACAAAGCAAGGATCAATTATAAATTATGTAAATAGAGGGTTGAGCCAAAACAAAATAATATAGAAATTAAAACAATGTGTATAGTAGGTTGTACTATTTAGATTTACTAGACAATTAATCAGTTAGGCAACTCTACAAAATTTATAAAATATTAAAACACCTTGTCAAGCAACGTTGAGTTAGCTTAAGATGTATTATTTGTAAAAAATAAGAAATAAATAAATTTGATTTGATTTGATTAGATTATTATTATTATTGTTATTATTATTATTATTATTATTATTATTATTATTATTATTATTATTATTATTATTATTATTATTATTATTACATTTATTAAAACATTTGAGATACAGTCACATTAACTAAAATACATCATAGATTAATTTTGACACATGATAGTACTATGATTTACATACATAAGGACATAGAAAACATTAGTGTTGCAAAAAGAAAATGAAATATTCATTATCTTCTCTTCTGTTATGCTATTTACAGAATTTGAAATAAAAGGTTTGTTAAATATGTAAGAAATGGAACGATTAACTATTGAAAAAGTTACTAAATAATAAAGTCTTTGCACTTATTTTACATAGCACATTTTCTATACACCATATTTTTTCAAATTCATCGATTTCATCTTGTCCAAGTGCCCATGAGAAATGGTTAAAAATTAATTGTTTTAGTTTCTTTACAAAGCCATTCTTGTAATTGGATATTGGATCACCAGTTTTCATGGAAATGGTTACTGTATTGTAAATTGTCCATTTGGCTAAATTCAGAAGTAAATGGGCTAAGTTACAAAAATTTGTTTTTCCAGGGTGACCAGTATATAAATATTTCATGGGTAAGTTTTGAATTCTGAAAAGCTCTTTTATCAAGTTTATGACACATTCCCATAATTGTTTTGTTACTGCACAATCAATAACAATGTGGCACGAGGTTCCACTTACATCTACACAAGGAACAGCTGTCAGAGTTTCTCAACTTTGCGTGTTTTAAGAATACAGCGTCTGCTAGACATCCTTTTGCTAGTCTCCAAGAAATATCTGACACATAACCGGGTGTCAAGTGACTAAAGTATGTGCGCCATAGTACTTTTTCTTCTGCCCAATAATTATCAAGTATTTGATATGATATTGTTAAGAAAGCTGGACACATAATGGTTTCTTGTAAGTCTCTCCAAGTGTGTTTTGTTATTTCAATATTTTTACGTTTTGATTCAAATGTTACTACCTTTCTATGAGTGTTGACAGTGGCGTTTTCGGTTATCCGGTATCTTAAGTGAAAAATGCCCTTATTCTTCGGAATTGCATAAGTCCTTGTCTTTGAATGTCTGAATAATTGCTTATGAGGTTATATAGCGTGTTTTCCTCTATCCATTTACCATTCTTGGTAAGATCTCTAACCGTATTTATGTTTGCCTTGCTCTATAAATTGTTAAAAATAGGAGGGTACAAGTTTTAATTCATTTAAAACTTGCTGTTGATACCTCCAGTATATCTTTTTGATCTCGAGGAAAATGTGTAATTCCTATATTAACCGAATTTGTTGCACTAAGTAGTGAGATAGTAAATAAAGGTGCATTTTCATGTATTAAACTGTTGTCACTCAGAAAGAAGGTTTGCCATGAAACTTTAAGATTATTTGATTTTTTAAACATGTACGCCATTAGTGATTTCCAATGTGGCCTCTCTATTGAAGTTATATACCTTTCTGCCAAAATAATTCGAATAGCTTTTACTTTTGAAGGCACGTGTACTAATCCTAGCCCACCTTGGTACACCGGTAGACATTAATGTTTTTGTGAAGTTCAATGTTTACCTTTCCATAAAAAGTTAACAAACTTGCGTTGAAGTGCTTCAAGGTGATGTTCAATTAGGAGTAGGATTTGTAAAGTATGCCATAGTTTGGGTGCAATATACTGGTTTATGATAACCTTTTTTCCTTTTAGTGAAGCAGATGGGTATCTCCGAGACCATTTTAGTAGTGACTGGCCAATTTGTTTTGACATTCTTTCGAATGCGTGGTTAACATCGTCCTCGATATTCTTTGAAAATTTGATACCAAGAGTTGTTATAGTAGTGGAATCCCATTGGAAATTAATTGGCGTGTCTTTTCTTAATTTCCATTTCCCAGCCCAGAACCCTTTAAATTTTTTGATATTTAGTTCAGACCTAGATTCTCTGGAATAAGTAGAATATATATGTTGAAGTGCCTCAAAATCTTGATTGTTAGATATAAAAATGGATACATCATCTGCATATGCCATAACGGTTAACTTACTGCTTGGTACAGTAGGTAAGGGATATCCAGTTAATAAACGTCTGCAAATAGCCAAAAAAGGTTCAAACATTAATGAATATAGAGGTCCAGAAAGAAGACAACCTTGTCGTATTCCTCTGGAAAACATTATTTTTCTCGTTAATAAGGAACCAACTCTAACAAAGCACTGAGCGTTTGAATATAATAATTTAATGGCGTTTATAAAAAGATTTCCAAAATTCATCTGTTGTAGTATGTGGTACATATAAGTGTGATTAATTTTATCAAAAGATGACTTTTTATCTAAGTTGATGATGGACAAATACGAATTTTCTATGTTAGCATGACATAATATCTCTATATAGGTGTAGGCTATCAAAAATTGTTCTATTTGGCACTGAATAGTTTTGGTCTGGTTCCACTACCGAAGCAATCACAGATGATAATCTCGAAGATAAAGTTTTAGCCCATATTTTGTAGTCTGTCGTTAATAATGAACTTGGTCTCCAATTTTCTATTTTTGAGACATCTTGTTTCGGTAGTAAACCAATGATAGCTGTATGTGTCAATTTAGGCAGTTTATTTTGAATTACCCCATTACTGAATACTTCATGAAAGGTTCTTCCTATAATGTTCCAGAAATATTTATAGAATCCGGTTATGAGACCATCAATTCCAGGGGATTTATTTTTGTTTAAAGAATTAAGGGCTTGTGTAAATTCTTCAAAGGAAATGGGTTCATTTAATGTATCTTTGTCTGCTTCTGATAATTGTTTACAGTTTTCGTATATTTCAGAATCTTTGTTTACAGTAGCTTTATCATTTCTGGCATATACTTGAGAGAAATGCTATGTTACTAATGAGCATAATTTGATTGGTTCATAACCACTATGTTATTATTGTCCTGTAGTTTAGAAAGGGGTAGGAAATTACCTGAATTAATTTTGTTCATAGTAGGGCGGTCACTATTTATTAGTTGTTCATATCGTAGTTTTAGCATTTGCTTTTCACTTTCACGATAATATAGATTTTTAATATCTTTGACCACATTAGAATAAGTATTTATGTCTTTAGAACTGGTGCAGTTTGACATTTGTTTGATTGAACATTCAAGGTTTCTTAGCTGAAGAAGTTTTTCCTGTCGTTTTTGTCTACTGTATAGTATGTTCATAGTTTTTATATTAGTTTTCAGGTTATCCCACCAATCAGTTAAATCAATATTATTGTTTGGTTTACGTAAAATTTCATTGGTGAGAAAAATTTGCATAACATTCACATAATTTAGTTTCCAATAAGGCGACATTATTTTGGTTTATGTTTCGGTTCTAATAGTTATAGTAACAGCCAAATGATCAGAGAAGGAACCTTGATTGTATGTTGAAATACGAGACAATTGTAGTGCTTCAGTGCAGTATACTCTGTCAATTCTAGATGCAGATTTTTGTAAGTTTTGTAAAATGTAGGTGTATCCACCTTTGTCTTTATTGAAATGACGCCAACAATCCTTTAAACTTGCCAGATCCAGTATAGACCCAAGCGTTTCTGATAGAAGTGGATACCGTTCTATTGAGTTATATCGATCTATACTTGGTTCTAAAGTGAAATTAAAATCTCCTCCATTTATAATCTTTTTGAAGTTAAATATGCTTTCTTGTAGACTGCTTTTAAGGGAAGCCAGCACTCGTTGAGCTACATCTACATCTTGCGGCAAATATACAGTTAAAATCTGCAATTGTTGTTTGTTTATCTCGACTATAGCTTTTTGTAGGTAGGACTCGTACAGTATTTCATAATTAACTAATTTTTCCGCTATACCATTTTTAAGTGCAATTACGGTTCCAGAGTAATTGGAAACAGCTAGATTCAAAAGCAAGGTATAATTTTTACATTGAGAAAAATATGGTGATTATGTGATGTTGGATTCTTGCAAAAGAAGGACATCGGGGTTATTATTGCAATATTAATAAACATAAATTCACACATTTCTGTAAAAACTACTTATTAGTCTGTTTTTAGTTGCTATCACTTAACCTTTTTTAGTGTCCTGATGAACAAGAATTATATTTCAAAAGCTAGACATTGCACATAAAGAGAATTAAAGAGTATTTTCCCTTAGCAATTCAACATATAATTATATATATATATATATATATATATATATATATATAGTGTTACGTTTTGTAATTTGTAATTTTGTAATTTGATGCTACAGCTTGTACGTCGAAATATTTTCTACATTTTATTCGTCTCCGTATTTCAAAAGGGGATGCACGTTTTTCTGTTCAACAACTAGGAGGTGTCTTGTGTTTTTTTAGCTGTAGGCCAAATGGGTTCTTTCTTTATGTAACAACTGTTTTTGTCTGTAAACCAACTGCTTTTGTCCGTAGACCGTGGCTGCAGTTACGATAGCAGGGTGAATGGATCCTGAATACCTTACATGTGATTTTCCAATGCTCCACCTGAAGGTACTACATTGGCCAGGAAGCGAGTTTCTTTTACCTGGAAAATTTGGAACTTTGCCGAACCCTTGCTGTTCCAAGCAATTTAGGGATCTTTAACGTGCATGACAACACTCACACACGGGATCTCCATTTTAGCTCTCATCCGAACGAGGGTGTATTTCTGTGAAAAATGCTCGCTTAACATTTTTCAAACGGACCGTGTCGGGATTCGAACCTGGCACCTTGGGAGTAGTCAGACACATACCAACTACGCCACGGAACCGCCCCGGATCCTGAATACCGTGGCGTTCCTGTGTTGACTCACCCCCGACGGGTTGCGAGCTAAGTATCTGGACACCTAGGTATGCAACCGTTTTCTTTTGTGTGTGTCAATAGCATATTCCGTATGAACGTTTGGTGTAGAAACGTGATATCGAAGAACTATTGTTTGTGGCTGCTAATCGATACTATCGCTCTACAAGTGCGATGTACTATTTTAAAAATGCGTGTCAAAAGAACGCACACGTTTATTCGCTTTACTAATTAGTTATTTTACAAATATTATTAGGTAAAATTTTAAAAAGTTCGACAAAAGCTCGCACACGTTAATTCTTTACTACTAATTAGTTATTTTATAAACAGTATTAGGTGAAATTTTAAAAACACTTGACAAAAACTCTCACAGTTTTTATTTGCTACTGATTAATTTTATTTTGTGTAAATACGAGATGCGCACTTCGTATCTAAATTCCTAAATTGTCCGTACAATATAATTGTTTGCTGTGAAATAATAACACTTAATTTATTTTCTTTTTGCTTGCTTGTACAGAATCCTTTATTTATTTATGTGTTAATACATAATCGTGGGCGATGTACTTTATTTTTTCTGTTCTTTTGGTAAGTAGACAAATTCCCCCACTTTCCACTGTTGGTAGTTAGCCTGGTATTTACTTTTCTTCCGTCTACGTCTGGGTACGTAGCATAATTTCTGACGCCCTGGCGTGGGGTCGCGATTTTGTTTGTGATTAATTTCTGCTCAAAGTTTGTTTTAGTTCATTTTTGCTCCGATTTTTTTTTATTATTAGTGCCTAAGTTCCTACATAACCCGCATTTTCTCGGCCTGATACTACTATGTTTCGTCCCTTACGCTCAATATTACTGATGGGTTAATTTCAGATTATTGGACTTGTGTTTTCGCCAATAATTGTAGTCCATTGAAAACGCTGGCGCCCAAGATTTTTTTTCTTCCTTCCCTCTTTGTATATTTTGTTCTCCCCGTCAAGTCTAGAGTTAGTTATTTTCCTCCGATTTTTCTTCTATTCTACAGCCTTATTCTAATTTCTATTTTGTTGTTTCGCGCCTATTGGTGCTCCTGAAGTTTATCCGTCAGATATGTTTTAGATTGTCCTGTATTCGCAATACTTTTTTTTGGCTTTTATCAAGGTACGGTTAGCCTTTATTTGGTTACTTTCTACCAATTTCTTTCTTGTTCGTATTCAAAATGACTTCTTTTTTGGCTTCCTACCAAGGTCTTCTTGTGTGGGAGTGGAACTTGAAATTTTCTGGTGTCCCAAACACTCTTACCGAACATGATTTTTTGAGATGGGTCAAAAAACTCCTTCAAACTCACCATGTGTCAGAATTGCAGTTATTTGAGTCTGCAGTAGATTTGTTCGAGGCTAAAGCGTTACTTTGGTATTGTGGTTATCGGCATAGGTTTTCTGACTGGAAGTCGTCTAGTTTGCTGATTCAACATTTTGAACCCCGGATTTTGCTTATAAGTTTACTACTACTGAGGAAAATACTTTTGCTTCACATGACCCAGTTGTTAAAATGTTTTGACACGGTGTACTAGTGCTGAAGTACTCCATTGTTATGGTTGCGGATATAAGGGAGTTTCTCGCCGCAACTGTCCACAGTCATCCTACTACTAATAGGTCTTCAAATCATACTTCCAATTCTGTTCTCAGCTCTAAGAGCCAAACTTCTTCTGCTTCTCACTCTACGTTCTCTTCTGTTCCTCATCTAGGTCATCCGGCTCCTACTATTAAGACATACCGTTCTTCGACAAATAAAATTTCGAACAAAATTTCCTTCGTTTCTAGTTCTACACCCTATTCTACTCCTCCTTCCGCTCGCCCTACTTATTTACTCTCACCCCAGACTGTGCCTCCACCGTCATTGCAACCCATACTTCGAATTAGTGATTTGCAGCTAGCTTCTCAAGAGTTTGTTCCCGCTTTCTTAAATTGTTCTAGTCAAGAAATTTTTGTCGTACTGCAAGCACACGTCGCTGAAGTGAAGTTAATTTCTAATTTAGTCAGCAAAGGTCCTGTTAAAGTTCATGAACCTGTATCTTTAATGTCTGTTGCTGTTGCCGTCAAAATTCTACATGTTCCTGCTTTCTTAAATCGTTCTACTCGAGAAATTTCTGTCGTGTCGGCAATCACAGCTGTAGCTGAAGTGAAGATAATTTCTAATACGAATAGAGAGGGTCCTGTTGAGGTTAGTGAGCCCGTAGCTATAATGCCTGCTGCTGTCATTTTCCAAGTTCTACCTGATTCTGTTCCTTTATGTAATGTTACTGAAGTGTTAACGGATCCTGCTCCTTTTCCTAAGGTTGATATTCCTACAGCCAATACTGTTTTCTGTCCTAACTGTGATACTTCTCGTCCGTTATCTAACGTCGTTGAAATTTTATCTACTTCTGTCCCTCTAGTTAACGTAACTGAAGTGTGCTCCGCTTGTGTTTCTCTTCGTAAGATTGATTCTCTTACAGCCAATACTTTTTCTTTTTCTACCGTGGATATTCTGACAACCCATGCTGTTTCTTTTTCTACCGTTGACTTTCTTATTTCCAATCCTAACAACAAACCTTCTTCATTAACTCGTTTCGAGTTTCCTAAACTACCCTTGCCATCTCCTATATCACGTGCTACAACTACCACACCCCCTGCTGTTCCTGTGTGGCAAAAAACTGCCCAACAGAGGCAGACATTATTCTATGCTCCTACCGAACTGGAAAATGTATGTCAGCAAAGTCCTAATGTCTATGATCTTGTTTCGTTTTCCTTCTAGCGGCGTAAACGCCTTAAGCCCAATACCTAGTCCTCGCGCCCGTTTCTTATGCCGACTTTGCTGTCCTTAGGTTTTGATTTTTAGACGTTACGATTTCGTTTTACTTCCCTGTTTTACTTGGTTCTCCCTTTTTTCTTTTTCTTTCACCTGTGTGGGTCCGGGAATAGAATAGTCCCATGGTACGACCTGCCTGTCATAAGAGGCGACTACAGCGGTCAAATACATACACACACGCACACTCTATACATGCATAACACATACACACACCCTTCTTAACCCCCTACACACACACGCACGCACACGCTCACACCTACTCATACATAACTACACTGGGATACTGTTTTATTTTCTTTTCTACGCTTCTTAGTTTTTTTTTGTTTTGTACTTGGTGCTTGGTATTATTCTTTTTGGTTTTTCTTCTTTTTTTTCTCGTTCCTTTCGTTCCACTTTCCGTTCCCTATCCTTTTGCTGGTCTTCTTTGCTGTCAATGCAGATACTTATTGTGTTTCGTCCATCCGCTCCTGTGGTAGGTGCTTTCTAGTCCGTTTTTCGTTCATCGGAAACCGCAACTTAGTTGACTTTCTTTTCTTCGGTTCTTCGGTTTTGGCTACCACAGTTGATAGTACATCGTATCTTTTACCAGGACTCCTCTCTTCCTCTCGTTCGCCCTTGTTGTCCCTTTGTTTACTTGAGGCTTGGCCTTTGGGTTCTGTTTGGGCTTGTACTGTCGGTTTTCTTCCTCGTTCGTTTTCTTCTTTCGAGGTCGAAGACTTTCCTGTTTCTTTACTAGAAATATCCGTCCTCCGACGACTTTTCTGCAATGTCAATGCCATTCCATCTTAGTCCTTGGTGCTTGCTTCCCTTCCTTCATTCCTTTTTTCCTCTTCTACTACTGGTCCTTCGAACCGGACGAGTTCTTCTTTTTTGATTTTGGAATGTCTCCTTTTTTCTTGTTCTGTTTTTTGTTTGGGTTTTGTAACGAATTTTCTGTTTGGTTGTTTGTGTTTTTTTGTTTGGTCCTGCCCACTCCCGGATTTTGGCTTTCCTTAGCCCGACCTTTTAATTTTACTGGGGGGGATTTGTTACATTTTGTAATTTTATTACCTTTTGTTGTATTATTTTATAATTGTTGAATTTTATGCTACAGCTTGTACGTCAAAATATATTCTATATTTTATTAGTCTCCGTTTTTCAAAAAGCGATGCACATTTTTCTGTTCAACAACTAGGAGGTGTCTTGCGTTTTTTTTTAGCTAGAAGCCAAATGGGTTCTTTCTTTATGTAGAACAACTGCTTTTGTCTGTAGACCAACTGCTTTTGTCCGTAGACAGTGGCTGCAGATACGATGGCAGGGTGAATAGATCCTGAATACTGCGGCGTTCCTGTGTTAACTGGCCCCCGACGGCTTGCGAGCTAAGTATCTGGACACCTACAGGTATGCAACTCATTTTCTTTTGTGTGTATCAATGGGATATTCCGTATCAACGTTTGATGTAGAAACGTGATATCATAAACCATTGTTTGTGGCCGCTAATCGATACTATTGCTCTACAGGTGCGATGTACTATTTTTAAAGATGTGTGTCAAAAGAACGAACACGTTTATTCGCTTTACTAATTAGTTATTTTACAAAAATTATTAAGTGAAATTTAAAAACGTTCGACAAAAGCTCTCACACGTTATTTTATTTTATTTTATAAAAAGTATTAGGTGAAATTTTAAAAACACTTGACAAAAGCTCTCAGTTTTTATTTGCTATTGATTAATTTTATTTTGTGTAAATACGAGATGCGCACTTCGTATCTAAATTCCTAAATTGTCTGTACAATATAATTGTTTGCTGTGAAATAATAACACTTAATTTATTTTCTCTTTGCTTGTTTGTACAGAATCCTTTATTTATTTTTATGTGTTAATAGATAATCGTGGGCGATGTACTTTATTTTTTCTGTTCTTTTGGTATGTAGGCAAATCCCCCACTCTCCGCGGTTGGTAGTTAGCCTGGTATTTACTTTTCTTATATATATTGATATAATAACGCCGCACGCCGATGTAATAAACGTCCAGTTTCCTGCTGAACGCCACCGCTCTGTTTTTCTAATATTCTAATTTTAATTATGCCACGGCTAGCCCAGTTTAATTCACACATAGTGCACAACGTTACGATAATCAAATAAATTTACCCCTTTAAATCCTACCTGTTTGGAATGATAAAACGAAGTCAATCAATATTCGTATAATGAAGGGAAATAATATATCTACACTTCACAATTTTGTAATCCCTTAAATAAGCCCTTCAATCACTTAATACTATTTAGATCATTTATCACAAAAAAATTATATGTCCCTCTCTTTAATTTAAAATCACCAAAAACGACACCTGTTACAGAAAAAATCTAGAACGTTCAAGACCTTTTATCGTCTTTACTTAAATTTCTATGTAATAAATATTTTTGTTGACTCCTTACAAATTAGAAAAATATTTTCAGTGTTTAAATTTAAATTTGATATGATTCCTTATACTAGTTAGCCCTGACCTGTGATTTCCTGATGAGTCCTTTTCCCCTTTTGTCTGCTGTTGCGTGTTGTGGATCAACACCCCGTTATTATATTCAATTGAAAAACAATGCTTTGCTTTGTGCTCCTTCACGTGAGTTTGAACCAATCATTCAGTATTGTTAATCCTTGTTTCTAAAATTTACCTCGTGCTTTACTTTATATTTTTCTTAGATTTCTCGATATAACTTAGATCCAACTTAGACATCCTACCTTAGATCTCTCCAAACTTAAATCTCTCCTGACTTAGATATCCTCACTTAAGAGTCCTACATTATTATAAACATTTAATTTAAATTAATTAACAAATTTCTACTCACGTTTTCAGCAAACGGCAAAAGCTTTTCATATATCTTCAATGTAATTTGTCATCAAATAATATACAACACCACTTTTCACAAAATTTAATAATTTAATTTGAAATTATTGACGCGTAAATTTTCGACTAACAGTCATGCAGGTTCGACGTGGTTCAAATTGAGACTGGGCCTCCTTATCAAGTCTGGGCGTTATAAAGTTTTCGCTATCTAAATTTTTATTGGTTCATCAGAATCGTCGTTCAAAGTGTTGTAACCAACCATGGTTGTTTTGGAATATTCCTAGGAGTTTACAAGCTTTATTTCTGATGAAATTATTCTGTAATTACGTATTTCTATTGTTTCACAATCTTTGACCGCCTATTATTACTGAAAATTTTATTTAACTTATGGCTGTTGTTTGTGTAGATAAAGCTTTTGGAGAATTGAACAAATAACTGATGTAACATGAGTGACGTAAATCTACGTGTTTCTGTTTATGTCTCGTATTTAAAACTTATTTTTGAAAGTGCGTTTCTTATCAAAGCGCTTTATTATTCTCTCTTTATAACATGTGTAATTGCGTGAAGACTTACTAGGTTTTATCTTATTCCATGCGTATTTATTTTATAAACTTATTGAACGCTTCTTGAAGTAGTTTAATTGCATGAATAATTATCTCTCTGCTAAATATGTGTTCTATTATTGAAAGATATGCTTACTGGCATTAATTAAAGTTAATTCCGGTCCTTATACAGGGTGTTAAATGTTTGCTCTTTGCATAATATGTGAATTATATATTTTCATGCTAAATAAATGCAGTTTTCTGATTCCTATTGCTATTTACAATTACTATGCGACCCTTACAACTCAATACACCCCTAAACAAACCCTTATCACAGCATTATATATATAAAATGCTTTGTTAATAAGGTCATTTAGGAGTAGTTAGGATCAATAGTATAGCATACTTCATATAAAATACATGAGGGCTCAGAAAATGAGACAGTTTTCTGAAAAAAACAAGAAATACGATGATTAGGCTGGAAAGTAAATAACAACGTCCTACATATAAACCATAATCATAATTAATTTAGTTAAAAAAATATTCTGAATTAGAACAAACAAATTCGCAAGGTGTTAAACAACATAAACGCAAGCTGAAACGCAATACGCATAGATAACGCATCATTATTATGTTAAGGATCCCAATTAAAACAAGCAGGTTTAAAAATGAGTAAAATAGCAAACACATATAATTTATTGCATAAATTGTATTAAGTCTATGTGACTAGAAAGCTAAAATCGACACATGATATATTGGAAACAAGCAAGGCATGGTGGATAAAATCAAAGTTCACCAAATTTATTTGAACAAACAATGGTATACTTATCTAGAAGTATAAAAATCCAAGGAAATCAATGCTATTAACTCGAAATGGTATGTGACAAAAGCAACGCGTTGATGTTAACATACAATATAATACGATGGAATAAACAAAAATCTGGTATGAAAGTATCATGCATAACAACGAACTCTGCGCTTGTCAATAGATAGACGATGCATTTAAATACAACCGGATTTGTAAACAAATCATTTCAACATGAAATAAAGCTTAGTTCACATCCCTTAAAACGAAAATATTTACGTGAAGTGATTTATTGTAAAGTATGAAATAATACTATGGAAAAATTAAGAGGTTTGTTGTTTTACCCTTCAAAAGCGTAAGTAACTAAAAGTTGTTTTAATTTAAATTCTAATATTCATTAATAAAAAGGACTCTAAACAATTAATGGAAAACAATTCTAAACAATTACTGGAAAACAACTCTAAACAATTACTGGAGAATAATTCTAAACAATTACTGGAGAACAATTATGAATGATTAATGGATAAGCGATTATAAATAATTACTGGATCAAATGAGGAAATGCAACAAGCATTTACTTCAACTACGAATTGTCAAGGAGTTTAACGAAAGACGCTAGAATAATTTAAGGCTATGCTAAGAGGGATGCAGACAATATCTAAAGCAGTTGCACCAGGGACTGATTCGAGCTGAAAACAACAGGTTAGCCAATCTGAATGTTTTATTATTTTATTTGTGAATATTTCGTTGTACATTTCTAATCTAAATAGTTTAAAAATTAACATTTCATTGAATATTTCTAATTTAAATACTTTAAAAATTACTTTCATGATAATTTATGTGAGGGGTCGGCAAGGATCGTTTTTTTTTTGAGTACACGTTATAAATTACGTAAATATTTAAAGAAGTTGAATGAACGTTCATGGAGCTTCAGTTAATAATAATAATAGTGATTTTCCTGGCTTTTTGATCATCTTTGGGAATGATAAGTATTAATTTTTTTTCAATAAAAGTTATATTTAGAGGATCTTTAAACTTTTCATACGTTGTAAATATTTTTGAGAACATTATAATAATTTGTGCTTAATGGTGTTTTGGTTTAAAGATTAGAACAGGAAGGAGAGGTAGAAGGTAAAATTTAAACTCTTTGTTTGTCGTATTGTCGCAAGCTCCGTGTGTATTAAAAACTGAGCCAACTGACGAAATTAAAATTATATATTAAAAATCAAAAGTGGATGTTGCCAAATCCATTTATCCGATTTCATGCTTTTGTAAACTCTATATTTTTCATCTAATGCTACTCTAAGAAAAGCCTAAGCAAAATTGAGGCGATGCTCAATCCAATCAGAAACGTTAAGAGTTTTCTTAGACAATAGTCCTGCAATCCAAGGAAGTACTTGTTCTCCTTGCCTTAAATTAAGTGGCAACCATTATCTTGTTTACAATGGAAGTCAAGGAAGATTCTCCTGATTACAAAATTTTAGGCAAAGTATTTAATCAAGATTATCTGTGAAATATCTACTTAATTTTTTGGACCAAAACTGCATGTAACCTGTATCATAAAATACTAATGAAGTCAACGTTTCATGTACTAGGCATCATCGAGACAGTAGATGGATCACTACTTCCAAATGTGCAAACTCACAAACTCGATTAAGTCAAATCAATGTCTGTAAGTAAACAATGTTATTTATGGATAAGCAGAATTTGTCCTATCAAGCTAAAAGGTATCTGTTTAATGAAGCAGATATACTTTGCTAAACAGATACCTTATAGCTTGATATAGCTAGTGAAGTTTCTCATCTAGAAGTAACTTTCCCTGCAAACATTACTTGAATGAAAATCTATTCCAGCTTAATTGGACGTGTGTCTGCATATTCAAAGTAATAATACACACCCTTGCCCTGATGATACACCTTACACAAATGGATAAAACGTCAGCTTCTTTAGTATTTAATATTGCATGGCCGTAACACAGAACACACATTTTACTAGTCATTATTAATAGTTTTAGGTATCTTCATCGCATTTCTGAAATTTGCTGACAAAATATGAAAAAAAAAGATTCTGACTTAATGGCATCCAAAAATCATAGAATCAGTTATCACTTGTTTTTTTTTAATTAATCATCAATATATTTAAAATGTAATTCTTATTTTTTATTACTTTATCCTATTTCTTTTTTAGTATTTCTTAATTTTCCTTAATTTTTTTCTTTTTAAAGTTAGTTTTTTATTTCTACTTCATATATATATATATATATATATATATATTTATATATATATATATATATATATATATATATATATATTAACAGAACTAGAGTGACACATACTAAAGTTCATATAGCCCCACCTAACATACAATGTACAACAAACAAGGAATCAAACCTGCAATATTCTAGCAGTTCTGAATTCAAAATTGTGTTTAAATCTAAGGTCACAAGGTCTTCAATTCATGGTTTTACAAATGCATTCACTGCTAATGTCCATTAATCTAATCTAACTTGCACAATGCTACATGAATCAAAAGCAGTGCAAAAATTTTTCAAAAAAGGTCATTGCTATAGACAGGAATCACACTTGTGCGCCATGTACCAAAGACTTCAAGGAATATAACTAACCATTTAAATCAAGCAACCTCCTCTTAAAATTAATATTTCACAATCTAAAAAAAACAATACGTTCAAAAAAAAGTTAGACCTTTACAACTTGTTGTGATTTAAATCTGCATAATCGCCTTACACAAAAGTACAATTTCAACCACAAAAAAAATGATAACCAGTTCTGAGTCTAGGTAAAAACAGGCCATACTCTTGTTTTCGAATAAGGCACATGATTCTAAGCGACAGAAATAGTAATCTATAGATGATAAGTAAATCATGTATACACAGTCAAATTTCTCAGAAAGTGGACTGCTTTTAAATACAATATAATCCTAATATATTAAAATTTTATAATAAATTATTGTAATACAGGACATACATATATTATAAATATCTAAAATTTACCTTATTTATCATGTATAGAAGTGACTATATCATCACAACAATAATGGAAGTCTCATTATCACATTCTATAAAGTTAATCTTTGTACTATTATATTTTAATATTGTCCATAAGTAATAGGCCCTCCATTTTTTAATTCTACTAAAGCCATTGCAGTCTGCATATCAGCTCTTGATACTTCTTTAGTGTCTCCATAGTCTTGTACACGCATTAGTACAGTGGGCCGACGTTGATTTTCATACTCTATAAGATTCACACCATCCCAATTCAATGGTCGAGCTAATTCCTGAGATGAATCCCATTTCCCCTGATCCTGTACTGCTTCCCTTAACCAACGCTTTTTTGGCAATTCAATATGTTCAGTGGATTTCTGTGAATTAGTAGAAAGCATTTTCATTGGCATGTGAGATGTTGATGGCAAAGCAAAATCTCGATAACTTTCTAAATCACAAGAAGTTTTGCTACTGCTGTGAGAACTTTCAGAATCTATTCCATCTGAAAATTTTTGAGAACAGTCTTTTATAAAATGATTTATATTTTCCGTATCTTCATTGTAATAGCAATCAAATTTCATTGATTTTCTTGGAGTGGATAGATTGCTTTGTGTGGACAGACTGAAACAAAACAATCGTTATTAATTTTCAGAGTAAATACCTATTCTGAATAGAATACAAAAATAATTAAAAGTTTGCACTTCATGATTATAATAAGCAATTGCAAACTCTCTTTTTTAACGCAACTAGTAATACAATCATTTCATATTTACTTGATTTTCTTTTACCATTTTTAGAATTAATGTTCGAACACAAATATATAATTTAATAAGAGTTTTAACGTTAAAGATATAAGTTCATCAAAGGCTATAATGCAACCATTCAGATATCGATTCCTTGGTTTTATAAAGCATTTCCAGAACATGGTCCTTCAGCGCCCTTCACTTGTCTTATTTAAATGTATATAATTGAATAATTTACTATTTACAATTCCCACAATAAAATACTGATCATACAAGAGTGTCAAAAGCATGTTATTTAAAACTACTTACTACATATTATACACACACATAAAGGCTCGCTTCATTTTCAAAATTGTGTCATCATATTCACAAAAATTTGCTTTTCATGCTCGAGTATGAATATTAAAAATGTTCTTACAACATGAGCAAAGTTTTAAGTGGAAGTTAGATTCCTTCTTTTTTATCAGTTATCATATATCCTGCAGAGACCCACAGCTAAGTTAATCAGTCAAGCTTACAGAAAATCCCAAGCTTAAAACTAAATCCAAAGATTTATAAGTTTAAATTTTAATGTAGTTAATTGCATTATACTGAAATTACATGTTAGTAAAAATTATTTATTCTAGTTTCAGTATGTGATCCAGACTGCAAGCATTTGGTGAGATTGTTTTATTGTTATTATTGTATTACCCAAGAATTACCTATTATTAAACCTATTACACAATTTTTAGTAAATGTTTCATTTAACTGTTTTGTTGGTTAGTGCCGCAATGGTAATGAACCCAGTCGACAAAGAGATCTCTAAGTTCTCAGTTGGTATGATAACTAGTAAATAAGGATAGTTTCAAAGGTAAGTGCTAAAAACTTGTTCTATGACCCTGTCATTGTTATACTAAACTGCACAGAGTAATATATATATATATATATATATATATATATATATATATAATATATATATATATATATATATATAATAATTTTTATAATTTCTTGACCATTTATATTATTTTTTGCAAAACTTTTCTTGGAACTGGTCATTAATAATTAATTTGAATGTTTTCTACATGTCAAATAAACACTTTTTCTTGCTTTTTAATTTTATTATTCATATGCGCGTTTCGGTTAAACAACCATTTTCAAATATGAAACCTATAAACTATCTCTAATTAAATAATGATTTTTTAAAATTAAATTGCATACATACCATTTAATGCAAAGTCAAACTACTAAAACTTACAAACTAAATAAATTATTTCTAACATTGTAGGATAAGCAACAATACATCCTAATAATACTCTTTTGGGTATGTTTTTAATTTAAAACTTGCTTTCCTTGTCAATTTACAACTAACATTTAGATTAATAAACCTTTATAAAACTAATACCTTATCAGTGATAATGCTATTGAATTAAACATATGAATTTTTACATGCTTATGCTGATATACAGTGTGAGAGGATATTAATGTATGTGGTATTCAGATTATTTCTGTTGTATTAAATTGTGGTAAATATTTATAAATCCGTCTTGGTCTATTTTTGAGTTTATAGCTTTAGGGTTTTTTTGAATTTCTATTGTTTCAAGTATGTTTCTTTTGTTATCATTTATCTCCGTTCCTAAAATTTTAACATTACTAAAATCGAACTGGTGGACTTTTTCAATTGCGTGCGTTGCTAGGGCCGTACTTTTTATTATTAGTTTTATAGTATATTTGTGTTCATAAACTCGTTTATGGAGGTATTGTTTAAATTTCGATATATACTCAGGGCATTCTTTACAGTTGATTTTGTATATTGTGTGGGTTCTGTTTTCCATCTATTATCGGTTTAAGTTTTGTAAATACGCTCTTGAAGAGTTATTTGGCTTATGTGCCACATAGATGTTATAGCTCTTAAGGCATTTTTAATTTTTCTGATAACCCTGGGTATATTCAATCCCTATTTTAATTTCATTAATCTGTTTTCTTGTTTACCGCCATTATTATATATTTTATGGACTTTTGTTTTATTATCTGTTCAATAAATGATTTAGGGTATTTATTATTTTTAAGTACAGTTTTAACCTTTTTATATATTTTTTTTTTTTATATTTTTTTATCTATGTTTATTGTGTGCTAATTGTATGGCACGTTCCACCATGTTATTTACTACATTTTTTTTATATTGCTTTGGTACACATGATAAGAAATTTAAATATCTGCCACTCCATGTATTTTCTATACCAATTTGTGGATATTTCCTTTTGTGTTATATGAAATAAGCGTATCAAGAAATGGTATAGATTTATTTATTTCCTTTTCATACGTAAATTGAAGTTTTGGATGATAACTGTTAAAGGCCTTTACCGTTTCATCCACTTTATTTTCTGGCAGACATATAATACTATATCATCAACAATTGCAAACCTAGTACTTGAAGAACTAGAAAAGCATGCTATTGACAAATTAAGCTATAAACCTGTGTTTTATAAAAGGTTTGTTGATGATAGTATTATATGTCTGCCAGAAAATAAAGTGGATGAAACGTAAAACTAACAGTTATCATCAAAACTTCAATTACGATGAAAAGGAAATAAATAAATCTATACCATTTCTTGATACGCTTATTCATATAACACAAAAGGGGAAATATCCACAAATTGGTATAGAAAAATAGGAGTGGCAGATATTTAAATTTCTGTACATGTGACCAAAGCAATATCAAAATGTAGTAAATACGGTGGAACGTCATCATCAATAAACATAGATCAAAAATATAAAAAGGTTAAAACTGTACTTAAAAATAATAAATACCTAAATCATTTATTGAACAGATAATAAAACAAAAGTCCATAAAATATATAATAATGGCGGTAAACAAGAAAACAGATTAATGAAATTAAATAGGGATTGAATATACTCCAGGGTTATCAGAAAATTAAAATGCCTTAAGAGCTATAACATCTATGTGGCACATAAGCCAAATAACTCTTCAAGAGCGGTATTTACAAAACTTAAACCGATAATAGATGGAAAAACAGAACCCACACAATATACAAAATCAACTGTAAAGAATGCCCTGAGTATATATCGGAAATTTAAACAATACCTCCATAAACGAGTTTATGAACACAAATATACTATAAAAACTAATAATAAAAAAGTACGGCTCAGCAACCCGCAATTGAAAAAGTCCACCAGTTCGATTTTAGTAATGTTAAAATTTTAGAACGGAGATAAATGATAACAAAAGAAACATACTTGAAACAATAGAAATTCAAAAACCCTAAAGCTATAAACTCAAAAATAGACCAAGACGGATTTATAAATATTTACCACAATTTAATACAACAGAAATAATCTGAATACCACATACATTAATATCCTCTCACACTGTATATCAGCATAAGATGTAAAATTCATATGTTTAATTCAATAGCATTATCACTGATAAGGTATTAGTTTTATAAAGGTTTATTAATCTAAATGTTAGTTGTAAATTGACAAGGAAAGCAAGTTTTAAATTAAAACATACCACAAAAGAGTATTATTAGGATGTATTGTTGCTTATCCCAACAATGTTAGAAATAATTTATATTAGTTTGTAAGTTTTAGTAGTTTGACTTTGCATTAAATGGTATGTTGCAATTTAATTTTAAAAATCATTATTTAATTAGAGATAGTTTATAGGTTTCATATTTGAAAATGGTTGTTTAACAAACATATTGAATATAATTAAAATTAAAAAGCAAGAAAAAGTGTTTATTTGACATGTAGAAACATTCAAATTAATTATTAATGACCAGTTCCAAGAAAAGTTTTTAAAAATATATATATATATATATATATATATGAGTGGTTTAAAGGGTTAAAAGTAAATATAAACAAAGCAATTTCAAAACACCCTGTATAAAGAAAACAACCAAAATTTACGTGCGAGATTTATTCCAGTTAGTTCATTTTTAAGTAACAAGTATTAACAAAATTTTACAAATAATGATTAAAATTTAGTAGGTTTGCAAAGAAAATAAATTGTAGAAGCCAATGCAATTAATTTATTAATTTAATTGAGTTTAATTGAACGGTTATTTACGTATAATATGCATAAAAGCATGAAAAATCAATAATACCAAGGTGAAACGTGTTGCTAACACATAAACAGCCGTTGGATATAAAATACTTCGAAAAGCGAAATCGTAGAAATGTTATTTAAAATGTTCGTTAAAATTGAACACCTGCAGGTTATGTAAATGTCAAGTTCCCCTTAATTTTATAGATAAAACTCAACATTCTAGGTATATTGTACAAACGGTCAGATGGTTTCGCATGAAAAGCTAATGAGGGGTTATTTAAAGCACGTAGGCTAGTCCACGTGAGGTTAGATAGCAGATGGACAGGAATATCGATTTCTACCACTCAAACCAAGGTTAGAAGGAAACGTAGAATATGCATAAGCAAGAGACAGCGTTAATATAGGCGGGATTTGTAAGACGTCAATGCATAGACTATTGGTCGATATCGTTAGTTATACATCAGACAAACACGGGAATGTTGAATGTTAATTTTCAGAAAATTTCGTCACGACGCGCTGAATTTCGGGGATTTAGAAGACGGTTGAACTCAAGATTTTAAGAAATATTATTGTAAATGAAGGACTTCGGGTGAAATGCGGCCGAGAGGTGGCATCGTAAATTGTATAAATACTTTTTAAAAATGAATAAAAGTCCCTTAGTATTTTGATCGCTGGAGACTACGTACGAAAGTTACCACGAGCTTGTAAGTATAGAAAATTATTTTAAATTAAATAGTACAGTTAGCCTCATAATTTGTATGCGGATAGTGCAGAGTCTAAGAATTTATTGAGGTGCAATTTATATTTTGTTAACAAGCTCGTGTAGTGACGTTATGTAACATGAATTAAATTAAACAATTATCAAAGAAGAGTAATAATTGGATTTGGAGTTGGATGTATCGTGTATGAACAGCCTTGCAGCACAGCTTAGAGGGGTTCAACTACTAATATCTGGAGGCGGGAGCAAAGCAGTACCACAAAACAACTTAATGGCATCATCTACGGAGCAGGGATCTTCAAGAAATTGCAGGTAACGCTTTAAAAATTGTTGTTGTTATAAACTATGAAACTATGAAAATTTTGTGACGTGTGAGAGTGAACTATGATGGTATTTTACATTATTTGGCATATTGAAAGTAATACGTAGAACTAACTTTTATTGTGGTATTTAAATCGAAATATAAAGGTATATAAAGCTGATTAACATTCCTCAGGAATTTAAATATTTTTTTGTTATGAGTAAATGGGTTTTTTTGTGTTTGTAACAAGAATATGTCAAGTAAAGAGCATACATTAATCACAAATAACTGGGTTATCATGAGCTCACCATACTCCAGAGTTTCCTAATTGAAATTAATTATAAATAAAGAAAGAAAGATAAGTTATTATTCAGGGCCCATTTACTCAGGTTACATTCAATGTGTTTGATTTTTCTAGTTAAAATTCTGGACTTTACAAAATAGAATTTATTGAGGTGTAACTTGACCACTGAGATGTATATAATTTTGAAGTTTTATTTGTAAATAGTGGAAAATAGATATTGTATGTTTGTTGTATTATTTTGTGGTTTTATTGAGAGGGTGCGTGAACGATAAAGAATATGAGAGTGAATCTAGGTATCCAAGAGGAGGCCTAACTGAGCTAGCCGGAAGCAGTTGAAGAAAGCAATTCAACCGAAGAAGCTGGAATCGGGGTAAGAAATATTATTTTCTTCGTTTTGAATTTTATGATAAAATTTCGAATATATTTTGGTTGGTGAGGCTTTTACCCGAGATACACAGCAATATATATATATATATATATATATATATATATATATATATGTATATTATACTGTCAAAAAGGGGGTGGGCTTATAAAATGTTTCAATAGGGCTTTGAAACGATTTGCTATAATGGGGGTATAGTTGGGTTTGTTAGGGTATTTTGTTTCAGGTATTTTGGTTTAAAAATTGACAACTATTCCACGTTTATAAATTTATAAAGCTTTTGAAACTGCATTGCATTCAACAACGTATACCGGCCATAGACCAGGCTAAGCTAGTTGATAAGTTTGCATTGTATACGTATTTTAATTGTTATGGTTGCACGTATATGAAATTTAATTTGGAGTTAGCGTTTTCAGAACCATTTGAACGTAAAAAGAAATATCAAAATTGCTTAGTATACTGCACGCTTTTAAAATTTTAAGGAGTTAAGTGATACTCCTGAAAAATTTGTAAATGAAGTTGTTGGAATATGTTTGTAACAATTAAAGATTGGTTATGTAATGACAGGACGTTTACCGAATAAGACATAAATGTCTGTTGTGTACAATTTAAAAGCTGAACCATCAAAGTTTGTTAGCTATTTTCAATATTGTAAAAAGTTCAATATACATAAATCACTGGATTATCAAACCATCTAGAAAATGAATGTATCTAGAAAAAAGAACTGTATTATTAATCAATTATTAATAATTATAAATTGCATAGTGTGCGTAGAGATAGTTGTTATGGCAACGGAAACAAAGGAAGGCGGATTTTATTTATAAAAGACTTCAAATTTACATTACTGAAAAAATAGATGTGTTTTTGTACTGTTCTGAGTTTTATTTCATTAAAAAAGTTATGAGTAAATTTTGAAAGTCAAGTTGTACCTGGAGGTAGCAAATAGTGAGGAGAAGTATATTCAGTGGTACTGGAATGCAGTAAAAAAAATGTCTAAGGTAGCAGTTTTGTGGCGAAGAATAAGTAATTAGAAGAGGGAGTGCTGGTCTGTACCGTTATCGTTTTGAAGGGGAAAAAATAGTGGAATTGGAGTTATCTGAGTATTTGTATAACATAAAATTTATAAAAATATTAGTAGTTTTATAGTCCGTAGATTACCAGTTGCTCGAGTTACTTATTTTTTTAGGAGGTGCCTGCAGTTGGTCACTTGCTTCAGGACGGCTGGAAGGCGGCGCCTGTATCTGGATTCCAGATATTAGTATTTAATATCTACGCAGTGCTTTAATCAAATTTAAAAAAGTGGAACTAGTGTTTGGGGATACTTTTGGCTTTTAAAATTATTTTGAAAACTCCTTGGATATTTGTTTGGGTGTCTAGTTGAGAGGTGTTTGCCTAGGACGGACCCACCCTAGGTAGATTCCGCTACGTGTTTGACGGTCCTGTAAAATATTTAAGTGCAGCTGCCGTGTTAAATATTCAATGATAAATTGTGTAGCATAACTCAACAAGGTTCTAAAATAAGACAAGGAGTGACAGATAGATATATTACGCCTATCACTCATAGGGTAGGATCACAGTAGTATATATAATAATATATACATATATATATATATATATATATATATATATATATATATACACACAATTAATACTAACAGGTTATTTGGTCTTCTAGTAATAAAATTCTTATTTGTTTTTTACCGAGCTTTCGATTTATTTAAAATCTTCTTCAGGGTGCTGTAAAGTAACTGTGACTGTCATTAACATAAGATTATAAAATATTACTTACAAAAACTGGAGATAAAATACTGTCATGGCTTTGATAATTATCATTAAAACTTAAAATAAATAAATTAAATAAAACATTTGATAAAAGTACAAGAAACAACTATTCACGTCTATCACAATACACGTTACAAATTAAAATAAAATTTGGCTTTTAAAATATAAATTCCATTGAAAACTAAAACATGACGATTATTAAAATAATTAGTACGATAACATTCTTGAAGTGCATGGTTGATTATCTGTATTTATCTAATGTTGTTTGATTTCCTATACTTAAGTAAATACATATACACAGCGTTCAAATTGTTTGTATCTGATTTGAAGTTTAGAGCTTTTTCATTGTTTACTATATGACCCATTTCCAGAAAGTCTACTCTTGTATGAATTTTCTTTATCCAACACTTTTACATTATTAAAATCCGGATAATGGTTAGTATTATTTGTGTGACACGCTAGTGCGCACGAATTCTTTTTTATTTTGCAATCGCTCTAATGCTGCACAATTCTTGATTGCAGCCATTGTGATGACTGTCCTATATAAATTTTGTCACATCCTTGGCAAGGAATGGAACACACAATATTGTAACGAAGTAGCATAGGAGTTTTATCTTTTGTGTTTGAAAATGTTGGCCAACCGTGACTGAATTATATTTTGAAATAACCATGCCATCGTTTTTTAAAATGTTTACTAATTTTGTGGTTAAACCCTTTATCATTGGTACCTTTTTATACGCAACGCTATTTGTTGATTGCTGTTTTTTTTTGACATTTTTTATTACTGGTCGAACTGAATATCAATTTATTTACGAGAGATTTCGGATAACCATTGTTTACCATGGTGTTTGATAGAAGTGTCAAATTTTTTCTATGAAATGAAGGATCTGAAATTCTTGTAATTCTGTCTTTTAAACATAACAAGCGTGTTTATTTTGTAATTTATACTGTGATCCGAATAATAGTTAATGTACCTACTTGAAGTGGTAGGTTTCTGGAACCAGTCCAGTAGGAGCTTGTTGTCGGGACTTCTTATTATTTTAGTATCCAAAAATGGAATACTGCTGTAACGTTCTATTGCCAATGTAAATTGGATACGTTTGTTATATTTGTTAAAGCTGTTTAAAACATCATCACCTTCATTTTTAGGTACGGCACAAATTACAACGTCAACAAATTTTTTAATAAAAGCTGGGGGAGTCGTGCGCATTAGCGTGTCACACAAATAATACTAACCATTATCCGGATTTTAATAATGTATAAGCGTTGGATAAAGAAAATTCATACAAGAGTAGACTTTTTCTGGAAATGGCTCATATAGTAAACAATGAAAAAGCTCTAAACTTCAAAACAGATACAAACAATTTGAACGCTGTGAATATGTATTTACTCAAGTATAGGAAATCAAACAACATTAGATAAATACAGATAATCAACCATGCACTTCAAGAATGTTATCGTACTAATTATTTTAATAATCGTCATGTTTTAGTTCTCAATGGAATTTAAATTTTAAAAGCCAAATTTTATTTTAATTTGTAACGTGTATTGTGATAGTCGTGAATAGTTGTTTCTTGTACTTTTATCAAATGTTTTATTTAATTTATTTATTTTAAGTTTTAATGATAATTATCAAAGCCATGACAGTATTTTAACTCCAGTTTTTGTAAGTAATATTTTAGAATTCTTATGTTAATGACAGTCACAGTTACTCTAAAGCACCCTGAAGAAGATTTTAAATAAATCAAAAGCTCGGTAAAAAACAAATAAGAGTTTTATTACTAGAAGACCAAATAACCTGTTAGTATTAATTGTATACACTGCTGGTCGTCACTTTTAACTAATTGTTATATATATATATATATATATATATGTATATATATATATATATATGTATATATATGTATATATATATATATATATGTGTATATATATATATATATATATATATATAATAACCTGGTATACATTTTAATACTTAATAAATTCTAGGTTATACAATGTCATTGCTTGCATCTTCACACAGAAAATTCGAAGATTTTAGGTGTTCTATTGAATTGCATTTTTGATGCATCTCAGATATCAGTGCCAGACTTAATTATAAGGATACTCACAAAACGTGAACTTTTAGGAACAATTGCACAAATCTTTGATCCAACGAGTTTTGTAGATCCTGTGATTATTATCATACAAATAATCATACAAAAATTATGTTGTTCAAAAATTGAATGGAATAATGTTGCTTTAGATTAGAAGAATTAATAGGTGAATGGTCAAAATTCCATGCACATGTAAATGGATTTAAATGATCTTCATATACCATAAAAAATATTCATTGCCAAAAGGGCTATAACTACACCATTAATAGGTTTTTCAAATGCTTCTATGCAAACATTCAATGTATTTTTATATGTTAGAGCTCTATATTTTAAATTTAGTCAATATGTCATTAAGACTAGGTCAAATACCAACTGAACTGAAAGTAAGTACTATTATTCCTATTCCAAAAGTGTTTAAGGCATCTACATCTGAAAGCTTTCGACCAATTAATATTTTGCCAGTTGTTGGAAAAATAATACAAATTGTTGTGCATAAACAACTATTTGAATACTGTGAAACTAATAAATTACTGTATGTGTACCAATCTGGTTTTCGTAAAGTCATTCATGTGAAATGGCTGTACAATGTGCCATTATTAAATGGAAAAAGAACATGGATAATAATATGACAATCTTGGGTGTATTTGTAGATCTGCAGCGTGCCTTTGAAACTATAGACAGAGACATTATGATATGAAAATTGGATCATTATGATATAACAGGAATTGCTTTAAAATGGTTTGTTAGCTATTTGAATGATAGAAATCATAAAGTAAAGTACGGAGACAGATTATTAGAAGTGACTACTAGTGTATATGGAGTGCCACAGGGCAGTATTCTTGCACCATTACTTTTTATAATTTACATGAATGATATGTACTTGAGTGTGGACCAGTGTTTTGTGAATACGTTTGCAGATGATACACTTTTGTCAGTATCGGGTTATAACGTAAAGAATCTAATAACAGTATTCAATAAACAGCTTGAAAAGTTTTACAAATGATTATGTATAAATAAATTGAAATTGAATGTGAAAAAGACAAAAGGCATGCTTATTGGTTCCACAAAAAAATACAGTGATTTTGTAGACAGTGGCCTTCATATTTCTATAAATGGTAGTAATATTGAGACTGTAAAGTCAATCAAATACTTGGGGATTTATGTTGACTCAGAACTTAAGTTTACTGGGCATGTTGATGAATTATGTAAGAAGATGGGCAAGAAAATTGGCTTTTTAAGTAGACTCTCTACTCATTTAACACTGTATGCACTATATGCAGAGCTACACATTCGAACCAGGAAATCAACCAGGAAAATACCAGGTTAGAGATCATAGTAAATTAACAGCATAATTATTTTTTTTAACATTTAAAACTTGCATATACTTAGATATTTATGTAAAGGGTCATCAAAAATTTTGTTGATACGTAGAAACTACGTTAAGAGAAAGAAAGGTCATTGAACGTTTGAGGCTTCCAAAATAATACAGTTATTTTTGTTGGTTTTAACTGCTTTTAATAGGGGTTTAATTTGGTGATGAACAGATTTATATTATTTACTTTGATTCAAAAATTTGTTATGTACCTAGACGTAGCCGGAAGAAACGTAAATACCAGGCTAACTACCAAACGTGGAGAGTGAGGGGATTCACCTAAATACCAAAAAAACAAAAAAAAGCCCCTCGTCCACAATTATCTATTAACAATAAGAATAAATAAAGAATTCTGTACAAACAAGCAAAAGAAATAAATTAAATGATAATATTTCAAAGCAAACAATTATGTGATACGAACAATTTAGTACTTTAGATACGAAGTGCGCATCTTGTATTTTACACAAAATTAAACTAATCAGTAGAAAATAAACATGTGAGAGCTTTTGTCAAGCGTTTTTTAAAACTGTACATAAAATCGTTTGTAAAATAAACTAATCAGTAGAAAAGAATAAACATGTGGGAACTTTTGTCAAACATTTTTAACAATTGTACATCACAAATGTAGAGCGATAATATCGATTCGCAGCAACAAACAATAGTCCTACAGTGTCACGTTTTTTATCACGTAACTACACCAAACACTGGTAAGGAATATGCCCTTGATATACACAAAAGAAAAGTTGTATACCTGTATGTGTCGGGATACTTAGCTTACACGCTATCAGGAGTGAATCAGCACCGTATCGCAACAGTCGTCGGGATCTATTTATTCTGTTACCATAACGGCACTAGCGATCTACAGGCAACGGCAGTTGATCTGTAGCGAAGAACAGTTGGGCCTACATAAAAAGAACCAATTTGGCCTCCAGCTAAGAGCTGATTAGGATGGGTAAGCGCGGAAAAACTCACCGATACACGCAAGATACCTCCTACTTGTCGAACAAAAAAAAAACGTGCATCGCTCTTGAAGTACTGGGACGAGTAATGTAAAAAATATTTCAACGCACAGGCTGCAGAATCAAATTAAAAATTGGTTCAAATAACACGAGTTCGAACTGCAATCCTCGCGTTATCTACGCGCGATTAGTAAACTGGAAAACACGCTATCAAATAATAGTAGGATCCATTATTTCGACAAGTCTTTAGATGGGAAACACAAGAGAAAGCAATTATACGTTATCAGAATGTTTAACAAATTAACGAATACCTAAAACGAGGTATTGACTATTTAATTTATCGAATAAATTTTCGTTTTAAAAGTAAAATAGATTTGAGTTAAACTTATGTTAAAGCGGGCTTATTCTGAACAAGCACACTATATACGCAATTGTTGGAGAATTTAAGAATAGAAATGAAATTTATTCGAGCAGGCAATGACTTAACCAGGGAAAAAAGGGTATTTAATTTATATTGAAAAATAAACGTAACGGGTTTTAAATAGCAAATAATAATACGAAGGTTGTAGAGTTGCAAATTGTACATATTTCTTGGTTTATTATACAAATTTTGGTTATTTAGTTTATCTTATTCAAGTATGAAGTGTTAGAGAAAAGGGGGGTAAAAATTTCTCTGTTATCGTATTGTCGTGCACTCTGTGTGGATTTGAATTGAGCTAGTCGAGGCATAAATCTAATTGTGTGAAATTTAAAATTTATTCTACATTATTTAGAAACACAGAGCGGTGGCGAGCAGCAGGCAACTGAGCGTTAAATACACTGGAGTACGGCAATATCGTAGCAGTAAGAAAACCGGTGACCCAATCGTGGGACACGAAAGAAAATTACCGACCAAAATCGTGGGGCACGAAAGAAAACTGATGACCAAAATCGTGAGGCATGAAAGAAAAACTTGCGTCCCAATCGTGGAGCTCGAAAGAAAACTGTCGACCAAAATCGTGGGACAAGAAAGAAAACTGTCGACCAAAATCGTGAGACACGAAAGAAAACTGCCGATCAAAATCGTGGGACAGAAAAGAAAATTTGCGCGTCAACGTGAGGCGAAAACGTAAGAAATTTAGTGAACAAAACGCAGGGGCTTGAGTTAAAGAAAATAGTTTAACGACCCAATTTGAAGGGATCGAGTTTAAGTAAAAAGGAAACGAGAGATTCAACGTAGCGGCTCGAATTTAGGGAAAGTAAATCTGTGATTAAACGAGGGACTTGAAAAACTCGACAATTGGAATATTAATTGAGATTAGAGGTTATAGACGTAATTAATAATTATAGGCAGCCAGAAAATAAATTTAGAAAGTTAAGTTAGAATTTTAGGGTTTATTGTAAATATAATTAAATTAAAATGGACAAAAGAATGCAGGAAGTTAGGAACGCGTTGAGGAATGAAGGGGTGGAAATAGGATATCAATAAAGTGTGTTCGTAGAAGAAACACAAACGGAAACTGCAGAGAGAGTATTAGAAAGGAGTCACGGCGAGCAACAGCAAACTACACAGGAGTCTAGAATGATGGCGATTTTGCTAGCTCTTAATGATAAAATGAACAAAAATGACAAAGCTATGCAAGAATTAAGGACAGAGTTTGGGCAAAATTTGGCTAAGTTGGGGGAAAATTTTAGTTCAAAAATAAAGATCTTAAGCGATGGTTTGAAAGAAACGAATCAAACACTTTCTGAATAAAATTAAATAAAAACCCTTAACCACAAAAAATATTTAAATTACTAAATACGTATTTCGACCACTATGTGGCCATCATCAGTAGAAAACCTGTAATTAAAAAAAAAAAAAAAAAAAAAAAGCTGTTTTAACTTTTTAATTAATAGATTATTGAATTTCCCTTTAAATAAAAACAGATTTAATAAGGAATTTGCTCTTATGAAACAAATAGCGAATTACAATGGTTTCTCTTCTGATATTATAGATAATATTTTTAGAAAGTGTAAAAATAGGATCAACATCCGTAAATCAACGACTTTGCAATCAACCACCTCTAACGATAATGTTAAATATGTTAAACTTCCGTTTCACAAAAACACAAAGGGTCTTGATAAAATATTCAAACAGTGTAATTTCAAAATTGCTTTCACTAATACTAATAAAATTAAAGAGTTGCTAGGTAATCCAAAAGACAAGGGGGAAAAATTGCAAAAGTCGGGGATTTATGAAATTAGTTGTGCAGGGCCAGGGTGTTTTCAAAAATATATTGGTCAGACCAAGAGGAATATAACAACAAGATTTATAGAACACATTGCTCACTTCAAATATGGTAAATATGAAAGGTCTCAGGTTGCCAAACATATATTTGAAACCAGCCACCCCGTTAAACTACAAAATGTTAAATTGTTAAAAGCGGTACCAACGTTTTCCTCCTTAAATGCCTATGAATCAATTAAAATTGTTAAACATAAAGGACCCCTCTTAAACACCGATAAAGGGCCAATAGAGTCATCTGCTTTGCTTTCCCTATTGGTCAACAACCAATGAGAAAGTAAGATTAAATTGGTTCCGCTTCAGTAGGTTTAGAATTAGTATAAATTAAGTAGATTTAAGTTATAATGTCACAATTCACTTGTTTGTTGTTGAGAACACTAGCCTGCGGGTGAGGAGAATATTAAACACTTTCTGAAATGAAACTATAGGTGCAGAGTAAAACTGTATGAATTATAGAGGATATTGATGGGGTCAGGAATGAAGTTTCAAAAGTTAAATCGAGTCAAGAAACACGCGAACGAGAAAGCAACAAGAAAATTAGGGACTTAGGCATAAAAGTACAGGAGATTGAGGGGAATTGTGAGATAGGATTTAGGACTGTAAATAGGGAATTAGGAAGTTTAAAAACGAACATAGAAAACTTTAGTAGAAATACGGTGCAATATATTCGGGAACCCATAAGAATAAACCAACCAAGCATGCCATTAAACCAATACTCGAAATTTTATGGTGACAATAAATAAAATCCGAAAATATTTTTGAATAACGTTAAAACGCTGATACAGGGATCAACGGACGAACAATATAAATTAAATTTGGTAAGATCTATGTTAAAGGGCGCGCAGAAATATAGTTTGGACTAATAGAAAGCATATTGGAGACTCTAGAATTCAAACATCAATTTTTAAAGCACTTTTGGGAGACAACCAACAATTTAAAGTAAGGGATGACTTAATTATGGGTAAATATAACCACGATTTAGAAATGACCTGGGAATTATATGCGATAAAGAAATTCAGCATCGCAAAACAACTAAATCCTCCCTTAGAGGAAAAACGAATCATAAAATATTTAGCACGGCATTTTGAGGTGGAAGTGGGACAATATATAGCACTTCAAAACATCGTGGACCGGGATGTACTTTTGGAATATCTGCAATGGTATGATGAAATGGGACTGAACCGTACGATGAATAATAGTGTGACAAGTCAACCAATAAATTTTGTCACGACACAGAGAAGTGTGGGAACGGACTGATTTAATTATCGAAGCAATAGTAACAACTACGGGGGAAATTACAATAGGGGCAATCAAAACAATTATAATAATAACAATGGTTTTAGACATAATTGGAGTGCGAGTAACAGGCCGGGGCGAGAGACTGAGAGAACCAATAATGATAGGACCACAACCCAAAATACACAGAGCCAAAAACCCGTGGAGCAAACAAGAACAGCGAAAAACCAACCGCACGTACTCCAAAATTATGAGTCAGGCAGGCCCATCTACATCGCGTCAAATTTTTAAAGAGAGACAAACCACGCAAGTCCTTAAGGATAAATCAATACGAACCTCGCGCGAATTTATTAAATTTGAAGTGAAAAATAATTTAAACAAAAATCTATTACCTATAATTAATTTGACTGTGATGAATAATGTGATTCTATATGAATTGATACAGAAGCGGAGGCGTCGCTCGTTTCAGAAGATTTTGTGAAAACGGCGAAAATCAATGAATAAAATAATACCTGTAAGAAAGTGCAACTGGTAGCGCCAAACAGTAAAAAGTTTGCAAGCATAAATAATATGGAGATTCTGAAGTGTGAATTAGAAAATGTGAAATTTGAAAATGAATTTATGATTGTACCTGGATTGAAAATGGACGCTATATTTGGGATAGATATTATAGATAAGTTGGGGTTAAAAATAAATGCTGAAAGCAAAGAGATAATATGTAAGGCGGAATATATTAAGTGGGATAAAGAAATCAACGCAGAAGTCGAGAATGACTGTCTGAAAATAAATCAATTTGAAGGTGAGTTAGATAATGAAGGGGAGGCTGAAGAGGAAATAAAGTGTCCAGGTGAAATAAAGAGTAGAGTTAAATCATTATTAAATAAATATTCAGAATTGATAGGGTCAGAATCCAGTATTGCTACAGGTTACGAACATAAGTTTGAAGGTGTGAATACTGAAAGGGTTAATGAAAATGTGTATCCTGTTTCAGCGAAGTACAGGGATAGAATGAAAATAGAAACGGAGCAAATGTTAAGAGAGGGTACCACTGAAAAAGCAGGAGAGTCAAGAATAGATAGGGGTTTTTCTGTGGCGAGTCGGAGAGGGTCCAATTTGGTTTATTTTCATGTGCAGCTGCTTTAAGTAAAGATATGCAGCGCGATATAAGACCAGATGAAGGAGTTCCATACCGATCAATCCGGGGTAGATTTCGTAACCATATAAAGAAGAGGATTAAAATGTAGGAATAATTGTATATAAGGATTAATTAATTTTAGTATAAATGATTTAGGATAGGTATATGTAAATAGGAAAGTAGAATAGGGAAATAGCTGTAAGATTAGTTAGGTATTACCAGTCTTTTCATAACTGAAGCACGAACTGTACTGCTCTGAACAAATATACTATGCAAAGTTCAAGTGTGAAATTAAAATATGAATTATAAGTGAAAGTCAGTAATTAAAAATTTCAAGTACAAGTGCAAGTTCAAATATAAAAGTGTAAAAGAAATACGCCATTGACATAAAACAGCTCTAAGAAATCCACTAAGAAATCCTCTAAGAAATCCACTAAGAATTCCACAGGGAAATCCACTGAGAGTTTACTAAGCGATTCAATAAACAATTCGCTAAGCAAATTCGATAAGAAATCTAACGTAAAAATCCAATACTACAAATACCAAACATAATAAATAAAAAAACTCAATCAGGACATTAAGCTAAAAGCAACCCAAGGTCACTAGTTAACATTACATGTGATTTTTTCCAATGCTCCACCCAAAGGTACTACATTGGCCAGGAAGCCAGTTTTCTTTTACCTGGAAAATTTGGAATTCTGCCGAACCCTTGCTATTCGAAGCAAGGTGGAGATCTTTAACGTGCGTAACAACACCCACACACGGGACCTCCATTTTACCTCTCATCCGAACGAGGGTATATTTTTGTGAAAAATGCTCGCCTAACGTTTTTCAAACGGACCGTGTCGGGATTCAAACCCGGGACCTTGGGCGTAGTAGTCACACACATACCACTACGCCACGGAGCCGCCGGTCACTGGTTAACAGCACGTAGCGGCAGTTCAAAGAATTGGGGTATACGCAGAGCTACACATTCGAACCAGGAAATCAACCAGGAAAAATACCAAGTTAGAGATCATAGTACATTAATAGCATAAAACTTTTTTTTTTTAACATTTAAAACTTGCATATACTTAGATATTTATGTAAAGGGTCATAAAAAAATTTTGTTGATACGTAGAAATTATGTTAAGAGAAAGGTCATTGAACGTTCAACGAGGTTTCCAAAATAATGAGTTATTTTTGCTGGCTTTAACTGCTTTAATAGGGTTATAATTTATTGATGAACAGATTTATATTATTTACTTTGATTGAAGAGTTTTAAATAGCAAATAATATTACGCAGGTTGTAGAGTTGCAAATTGTACATATTTCTTGGTTTATTATGTAAATTTTGGTTATTTAGTTGGTCTTATTCACGCATGAAGTGTTAGTGAAAAATTGGGGTAAAAATCTCTCTGTTATCGTATCGTCGTGCACTCTGTGTGGGAATGAACT
The DNA here is from genome assembly GCA_036346225.1 of Platerodrilus igneus. Classification (NCBI taxonomy): domain Eukaryota; kingdom Metazoa; phylum Arthropoda; class Insecta; order Coleoptera; family Lycidae; genus Platerodrilus; species Platerodrilus igneus. The sequence continues at coordinate 1,453,352 of JARFIW010001233.1, forward strand.
GAGCTAGTCGAGGCATAAATCTAATTGTGTGGAATTTAAAATTTATTCTAGATTATTTAGAAACACAGCGCTGGCGAGCAGCAGACAACTGAGCATTAAATCCATTGAAGTACGGCTATATCGTAACAAAATATATATATATATATATATTTTGTTACGATATCGCCATACTACTATATATATATCATCATCATCATCAAGTCTTCAGTCCTAGAACTGATTGGACGCATACCGTCATTGTATGCTAGTCTGAACCAACCTACACATTTTGCTGAAATTTGAACAATCTGCAACTATCACTATCTGTGTGCGAAAGTCTGATCTCGGTCTACCTCTACCTCTCTTTTTTCATTTCTGCTTGAAAAATATCCCGTGCTATTCTCCAGAAATGCCTCAGACATATCCTGTCCTTCTATTTTTCCTATTTTTTTTGTTTTCCACAAATATCTTTATTTCCCTGAAATTTGCAGAGTCCACACCTATCACTATTTGTGTGCAAAAGTCTGATCTCGGTCTACCTCTACCTATCTTTTCCTATCTCTGCTTGTAATATATCCCGTACTATTCCCCAGAAATGCCTTAGAACGTATCCTGTCCTTCTATTTCTCCTATTTTTTCGTTTTCCACAGATATCTTTATTCCTCTACTATTTCAACAACCTATTTGTTATCAAGTTTGTCTGTCCATGCTACCATCCTCATACATCTGAAGCACAACATTCCAGAAGGCTTTTACATCTTTCTGTCTGCTTTTCCTACTGCCCCTATTTCATAGATGTACTGTGCTGTGCTCCACACTATGCTTTGAACAGTTTTCTTCTTGTATCTACGTTCGTTGTCTTTAAACATAGCTGATGTTCTTTCTTGTTTGATGCAGTTCGGTCACCTTCTATTGTTTTACATTTATATACCCTACTTCCTCGATATTCAGTTGTATGTGAAGGGGAGTAAGCAACCTTTGGCTGCCAAGTTCCCCCAGCACTTAAATCTTTGTCGAATTAATAGTTTTTCCAATTTATCCTTTCGCGCAACCAACATTAGTTGAAAATATTTCACAACCAACATCTGTAGTTGTTAATAATAATCATCAGATTTAAGAGCACTTATTTTTTCGTCATTGGTTCTTACGACTTGAAACTGGTTAGACTTGTACCTCAGCTTATTTATGTTCTGAGCTAGCCTACACAATTCCCTGCAATTCTTCCAACAGCCTATATACAACTCGATTCCCTTCTATTGTTTTCTAATTATATTCCCTATTTCACCAAGATTCAGTGGTATGTGAAAAGGGTTAAGCAGTCTGTGGCTGCCAAAGATGTCCCAACACTAAGACATTTGCCGTATAAATAGTTTTCCAGTAAATCCTTTTGCACAATTAACATTAGTTGAGAGTATTGCAAAACCAATATCTGTAGTTGTTTATAATAAACACCATGTATGTTCAAGTACAGTAATTATTATTGTCATTAGTTCTTCCATCTTGCGACTGGCTGGAAGCGTACCTCCATTGATTTCTATTCTGAGCTAGCCTACACATTTCTCTGAAATTCTTACAGCTCACATCTTTCACTATCTGTGTACAGTAGTCTAACCTAGGTCTACCTCTACTTCTCTTTTTTCCTATCTCTGCTTCTAATATATTCCGTACTAATCCCTCATGCCTTAGTATGTGACCTATCATCCTATCTCTCTGATTTTTTACCGTTTTTCACATATTTCTTTCTTCACCTACCATTTTTAGTACATCTTCGTTCTTAACTTTGTCTGTCCATAATTCATCATACGTCTGTAGCACCACATTTCAAAGGCTCCTACCTTTTTCTTGTCCGCTTCTCCTACTGTCCAGGCTTCACAGCCATATAGTGCTGTGATCCACACATATGTTTTAAGCAATCTTTTCCTTGTTTCTAGGTTTGTGGTCTTTGAGCACAGTAGTTGCTTTTTCTTGTTAAATGTAGCACGACCTTATGCTAATCTTTATTTTATATCTTTTGTGCTTTTCCCATCTTGCGTTATTTGACTTCCTAGGTAGCAGAAATCCTTAACCTCTTGTTAGTTCTCGTTACCTATTTGTATTCTTGTTTTTGATTTATTTTCCCCTCTTTTGCATACTAAAATTTTAGTTTAATTTTTGTTAGTTTTCATACCATATTTGACCGCTAGAACTGTTTCCATTTCATTAAGAGCAGCTTCTAACTCTTCTTTGCTAGATGCTAATACCTCTATAGTTATGCGGAAAAAGATAGGATACTGTGTAGAAAATTACTTACAAAAGAACGAAAGAGTACTCATGGTTAGATTAGAATCTAAACCGGTAAACACAGTAATAATACAAGTATACATGCCCACCTCTAGCTACAGTGACGAAGAGGTAGAAGCCATCTACAAAGATATCGAAGACATATTAAGATACGTAAAAGGACATGAAAATTTAATAATTACGGGGGATTTTAATGCCGTGGTAGGTGAGGGTAGGGAAGGAGCGGTAGTAGGTTTATTTGGTTTAGGTACGAGAAACGACAGGGAAATAGGCTGGTAGAATTTTGCGACAAGAACAATTTAATCATCACAAACACATTATTTCAACATCATGCTAGAAGACGATATACGTGGAAGATGCCAGGAGATATAGGAAGATATCAAATAGATTACATTCTTGTTAGACAACGGTTTAGGAATCAAGTAAAGACTGTAGAAGCTACCCAGAAGCAGATATAGATACTGACCACAACATCGTAATTATGAAGGCGCGCTTAAATTTAAAAATCTGAAAAAGGAACGGAAAAAGGCACTTGGACTTAGAGAAACTAAAAGATAAAGATATTCAAGTAAGATTCGAAAAAGTCAAATGAATTGCTGAATGATATCGGGAAAATATCTGAAACTAAGGAAGTAGAAACAGAATGGAATAACATTAAATCCAGCCTAGACATGGTGGCCAGAGATATTCTGGGGTATACACAAAAAGAAAATAAGAAACCATGGATAACAAAGGATATCGTGAATGTAATAGAAGAAAGACGAAAATACAAAATAAATCAGACGAAACAGGAAAACAAAGATACAAAGCCATAAAATGGGAAATTATTCGAAAATGCAGGAAAGCTAAAGAACAATGGATTGATGAAAAGTGCAAAGAGGTACAAACAAAGATGGAAATAGGAAAGGCAGACGAAGCATACAAATTAATTAGAATGAATTTTAGGGATATAAAACCGTATAGTAAAAATATAAGGGACGCACAAGGAAACGTCATTATAGAAAACGTAGAAAGTGAGTAGATGGCAAGAATATATAGAGAATTTATATGCAGGAGAGGAACTAACTGCATTAGAACAGGAATCAGACATTGAAAATGATGACTTGGGATATCCTATACTTGAGACGAGTTTGAATTAGCATTAAAGAGTCTGAAAAATGGTAAGGCGCCGGGTACAGATAAGGTGCAAGCAGAAACTCTAAAGGCCGCTGGACAAGCAGTAACAGAACGTCTCTTCCAACTTGTAAGCTATATGTATGAGACAGGCGAGATACCCAAAGATTTCAAACGTAGCATCATAGTAACTATACCAAAAAAGAAAGGCGCGGATAGATGTGAAAATTTTCGTACAATAAGTTTGACAGCACACGTGTCAAAAATATTAACTAGAATTGTGCAAAGACGAATGGAAAAACGAGCTGAAGAAATACTAGGAGAAGACCAATTTGGGTTTAGGCGAAACAGGGGAACGCGGAGGCTATTTTAGCTCTGAGAGTGATAATGGAGAAAACAATAGAAAAGGGAAAGCATGTATATAGGGTTTGTAGATCTGGAAAAAGCATTCGACAATGTAAATTGGAAAAAATGTTTGAAATACTCAAAAGATTGGAATGAGTTATAGGGATAGACGAATAGTACATAGCTTATACAAAGAGCAAACAGCAGTAATAGAATTAGAGCAGGAACGTAGAGAAGTAAACATTAGGAAAGGGGTGAGACAGGGATGTGCCCTATCCCCATTGATCTTTAACTTGTACATAGAAGAGGCAATGAATACTGTCAAATGCAGGAAGACATTTGGAATTACTATGCAGGGACAAAAATTGATATGCTTAGATTTGCAGATGATATAGCGGTATTAGCGTCTAGCACGGAAGAGTTAGAAGCTGCTCTTAATGAAATGGAAACGGTTCTGACAGAGAGATACGGTATGAAAATTAACAAAACTAAAACTAAAGTTCTAGTTTGCAAAGGTGGGGAAAATAAATCAAAAACAAGAATACAAGTATCTAACACGAACTTACAAGAGGTTAAGGATTTCTGCTACCTAGGAAGCCAAATAACGCAAGATGGGAAAAGCACAAAAGATATAAAACAAAGATTAGCACAAGGTCGTGCTACATTTAACAAGAAAGCAACTACTGTGCTCAAAGACCACAAACATAGAAACAAGGAAAAGATTGCTTAAAACATATGTGTGGAGCACAGCACTGTACGGCTGTGAAGCCTGGACAGTAGGAGAAGCGGACAAGAAAAGGTAGAAGCCTTTGAAATGTGGTGCTACAGGCGTATGATGAAGATATCATGGACAGACAAAGTTAAGAACGAAGAGGTACTAAAATGGTAGGGGACGAAAGAAATATGTGGAAAACGGTAAAAATAGGAGAGATAGGATGATAGGCCACATACTACGGCATGAGGGAATAGTGCGGAATATATTAGAAGCAGAGATAGGAAAAAGAGAAGAAGAGGCAGACCTAGATTAGACTACTGCACACAGATAGTAAAAGATGTAGGCTGTAGAGGTTTCAGGGAGATGTGTAGGCTAGCCCAGAATAGAAATCAATGGAGGTACGCATCCAACCAATCCCAAGATGGATAAACTAATGACGAAAAGATAACTGTGCTTAAACATGATGATTATTATAAGTAACTACAAGAATTGGTTGGGCAATATTCTCGAATAATGTTAAGTGTGTGAAAGGATTTACTGGAAAACCATTATTTCGGCAAATGTCTAAGTGTTGGGGATCTTGGTAGCCACAGGTTGCTTAACCTCCTTCACTGAATCTCGGTAAAATAGGGTATAAAATTAGAAAACAATAGAAAGGAACGAGCTGAATACACATGCTGTGTGAGAATTTCAGGAACTATGTAGGCTAGCTCAGAATATAAATAAGTGCAGGTGCGTGTCCAACCAGTTTTGAGACGGCAAACCTAATGACGAAAAATAAGCGCAGATAAATCTGATGATTAGTATAAACAACTAGTTGTTGGTTGCAAAATACCTGCAACTAATGTTGACTGTGCGAAAAGATAAATTGGAAAATATATTAAATCGCCAAATGGTTAAGTGTAGGGGAACTTGGCAGCCACAGGCTGCTTACCTCCTTCACAACCATTGAAGGTCGGAGAAATAGGGCATGTAACTGTAAAACAATAGAAAGTGATCAAACTGCATCTAACAAGAAAGAACAGCGCCTATGAGGAAAGACAACAAACATAGAATAAGAAGAAAATTGTTGAAAGCATATGTGTGTAGCACAGCACAGTATGCCTAGGAAATACGGGCAGTCTGAAACGCAGACAGAAAAACGGTAGCAGCCTTTTGAAATCCTGTGCTTCAGATGTATGAGGACGATAGCGTGGACAGACAAAAATAATAACAAATAAGTTACAGAAATAGTAGGGGAACAAGGATATCTGGGGAAAAAGAGAAATAGTAGGGCGGAATACGTTCTAAGGCATTTTTGGGGAATAGTATGTGATATATTACAAGCAGAGATAGGAAAAAAGAGGTAGATGTAGACCTAGATCAGACAGTTATAGATGCAAACTGTGCATATTTCAGGGAAATCTGTAGGTTAGCTCAGAATAGGGAACAATGATGGTACGCGTCTAACCAGTTCTAGGACTGAAGACCTAATGATGATGAATACCTCTATATCATCTGTAAATCTAAGCACATCAACCATTTGTCCCTGCATATTAATTCCAAATGTCTTCCTGCATTTGACAGTATTCATTGCCTCTTCTACGTACAAGTTAAAAATTAATGGGGATAAGGCACATCCCTGTTTCACCCCTTTCCTAATATTTATTTCTCTACTTTCTTGCTCTAATTCTATTACCGCTGTTTGCTCTTTGTATAAGCTACGTACTATCCGTCTATCCCTAAAACTTAATCCAATCTTTTTGCGTGTGTCGAATATTTTTTTCCACTTCACATTGTCGAATGCTTTTTTCAAATCTACAAACCCTATATATATGCTTTCCCCCTTCTCTATTGTTTTTTCCATTATCACCCTCAGCGCTAAAATAGCCTCCCGTGTTCCCCTGTTTCGCCTAAACCCAAATTGATCTTCTCCCAGTATTTCTTCCACTCGTTTTTCCATTCGTCTTTGTACAATTCTAGTTAATATTTTTGAAACATGTGCGGTCAAACTTATTGTAAGATGACGGCGTACTGCAGTTCACCTTATGTAACGAGAAGACAACGGTGTTTTATCAATATTTCCTTTTATATTAAAATAGCAAAGCTGGCACGCAGGCCGCCTCATTTCCTAGCTATAACGGTACATTAAAAGAATGTACTAACATACTACCAAAGTACAATTTATTGTCATGATGGGGACGTAACATGCCGCCTCCCTTGAAATTAGTAATTTCAAAAGGCTAAATAAAGGATAAACTACACTAATTTTACACTCTAACAAATGTATTATGTAATACAAGCCTTTCAATTTAAACATAAACGTTTTTTTTTTATTTTTTAACATTAAGCTAACTACATTAGGCTGCGCAATAGTCATTAGTCAATATCGATTGGTAGCGCACACAATTTCACAGTAGGTCTTTTTATTATGCCACTTGACGTACGCACACTAACTACCCGCACCTCACCATCAACTCCTGGATGCACTTCAGTTTTACGGCCTAGCTTCCACTAACGCGATGGCAAATTGTCTTCCGAGATGATAACTAACTGATCTGGAGTCAAAGGAAAACCTTGAGGAATCTTCCATTTTTGACGTTTTTGCAACTCCTGAAGGTACTCTCCTTTCCATTTGAACCAAAAATTCTGCTGGATGCGCTGCACGTATTGCCATCGTGATAGTTTATTAATAGGTTTCATTGTGAAGTTCACTTCTGGAACTGCCATTAAATTGTCACCAATTAAAAAATGCCCCGGCGTCAGATAGTCAAAGTCGTTTGCGTCCTGAGAAAGAGGTACTAATGGACGAGAATTGAGTACACTTTCGACTTCAATTAATAAAGTATATAACTCAATAAAAATTAAATTAGCATTTGACGCAACCTTATAAATATGCCTTTTAAAAGACTTTACGGCGGCTTCCCAAAGACCACCTAAATGGGGCCCCCTAGGGACATTAAAACGAAAGTTTATATTACGGGAAGTAGCTTCTCTTTCGATGGCGTTCTGAAACTTTCCATTTTTTAGAAAATCTACGATCTCACGCAGTTCATTGACTGCACCCACATAATTAGTCCCGTTATCGCAAAATATTTCGAATGGAACCCCACGTCTGCCAACAAATCTTTTAAGCGCTGCAATAAACGCTTCCGTGGTTAAATTTTCTACAATTTCGCAATGAAAAGCTTTTGTTGCCATGCATATAAACACACAGCCGTACGATTTAATTATTTTCCGAGATTTACGTGTACTTTCCTTGATAAAGAAGGGTCCAAAATAATATGTACCTACACTTGAGAATGGTCTATTGTTATCTTGTATAGGACACGCAGGTAAATCAGACATTTTTGGTTGTGATGTTAAAGGATTATGTCGAAAACAAAGCACGCACCTCTGTACAATTTTTCTAACAACATTTTTACCTGACAGAGGTCAGTATCTTAATCTAGTAGCGGCTAACGTACCTTGAGTACCGCTATGTAAACTAGCTTTATGAGCTCGAGAGACAATTGCATCACAAAGTAAGCCCTTTGCAAGCAATATTGGATGTTTATTATCAAATTGCATACTCGAATGACGCAAGCGCCCTCCTAAGCGTAATATCCCGTTTTCATCCAGAAATGGATTTAAGGACAATAACCTTGACTTAGTATTCAGACCTTGAGAACTTTGCAACTGGTCAATCTCTTTACTAAAAGAAATTCCTTGGTCAATCTTTAACAATGCAGTTTCCGCTTCATTGAGCTCCTTTACGGACAATTCTGAGGTATCCCTTTTTAATTTATTTTCACAATTAAAAATAAACCTTTTACAGGTAGCAATTAAACGAACTAATTTAGTAATGGATGAATATTTTAAGAAAATGCACTGTGCAAATTCACGCAACTCATTAACGTCACAATCGCTGATCGCAACAGTAAATACTTTAGTCTCTGGCACATCTACCTGGCATTTTATTGAATTAAATAATTTCGGTTTAAAATCGGCTTGATTTAGAAATGCAAGGCCTCGCCACCACAAAATGTTTTTTATTAAATCAGCAGGGTATTGTCCCCTAGAAATAATATCTGCAGGGTTGTTGAATGTGTCAACGTGATACCATGATTCCGATTTTGATATATTTTGAATTTCTGCTATTCGATTCGCGACGAAAGATTTCCAACGATAAGACATGATTTAATCCAACACAGAACAATCGTTGAATCTGTATAATAATTAATCACCGAAAATTTCATATTGGATGAACTTAGCACCTTTTCGACTAATTCAGCCAATAATGAAGCAGCACATAATTCCAATCGTGGTAAACTTATTGTTTTAAGAGGGGCTACTCTTGATTTTGCGCATAAAATTCCGCAATTAATACTATTGTTGGACATAATTTCTCTAACAAAAACACAGGCTCCGTATGCTCGCTCACTAGCATCGGCGAAACCGTGTAATTCAATACGTGAATTGTTCCCAAAAACAAGTTCGCGAGGAATGTTAATATTTGAAATGTCGTTCAATTGAGAACTAAATTCTTTCCAACGAGTGTGAAGCTCATTTGGGACGGTTTCATCCCAACCGGTTTTAATTTTCCACAAATCTTGCATAATTAATTTGGACATTGTAATAATGGGACCGAGCAATCTAAGTGGATCAAATAATTTTGAGATGTGACTTAAAATCATACGCTTTGTGACACGCGATTCCTTGCAATCTAATCGTGTTTTATATAGTATCGCATCTTTTGTAGGGCACCATAAAACACCCAAAGTTTTCAAACTGTCACCCTCGTTACACGGAATAATTAGATTTTGTTGATCAGATTCTGTATTTTTCAATAGATTACCGTTATTGGAATTCCACTTTCGTAGTGGAAACCCTCCCGAGTCTAAAACGTTTATTATTTTGTTGCGCAATTGCAACAATTCAGCTTCATTATTAGCGCCAGTAATTAAATCATCCATGTAAAAGTCATTGGTTATCGTCCTATATAAATTTGGATCAGAACTTGCATACGGTGATGCAAGCTCGTACAAACATTTTGTTGCAATAAACGACACGGGTCGTGTACCATACGTGAGCGTTTTAAATTCGAATATCTTAATTTCCTCATCTGAAGAAAAGCGAAATAATATTCTTTGATACGGCGTGTCTTCAGGATTAATCAGAATTTGCCTATACATTTTTGTTATATCCGAGCACAAAACAAATTTATAAAATCGAAATCGAGTAAGAATGCTGAAAAGATCGTTTTGTAATACCGGATCTAGCATTAGAATATCGTTTAGTGAAACATTTGTTGAGGATTTGCAGGATGCATCAAAAACAATACGAATTTTAGATGTAAGGCTTTCGTCCTTGAAGACCGCATGGTGAGGCATATAATAACCCTCGCCCGAGCAGGTACTTAAGCTCCCTATTTCGGTCATGTGCCCGAGCTTTAAATATTCTGACATAAACCTATCGTAATCCGTTTTAATATCGAGATTTTTTAATAACCTTTTTTGAGATTTAAATATCGCCGCTTAGCAATTTCTAACGAATTTCCTATTAATTTAGGGTTGGACTTCCATGGTAAAGAAGCAATAAATCGACCTGTGTCATCGCGCTTTATAGTGTTTTGTTAATGTAACTCGCAATCCTTCTGTTCTTGAGAATTTTGCGTAGTTTCAGTTACGTGCTCAATTTCCCAAAATGTAGCAATGTTTTTAGAAATTTGTTGCAATGTATTTAAATTGCATGTCGCAGGGGTGAAAGATTCGATTGGAATGTTACCTGGAACTAGTCCTGAAAATAGCCACCCAAACACAGATTTTTGAAGAATAATATTTTCATCTGGGAGTCGTATTTGTCCCATGCACAATAATTTGAAAAATACTTGAGCCCCAATTAAAATATCAATTTTTCGCGAAATATAATATTGTGGGTCCGCAAGCTGCACGTGATTTGGTATATTTTTGAAATACGGGTCAAACGATTTTGTTGGAAGATCCCCTGAAATTTTATTTAAAACATAACAATTTAAATCGATTGAAAAACTGTTGTGTTTTGATTTGATTCTTGTTTTCGCGAGTACGTTACTGCTGGTTGTTTTATCGCTTATGCCGCTAATGGCCAGGTTAGTTTGCACCGTTTTCAGATTAAGTTTTCCTGTTACATCTTCGCAAATTATATTAATTTGAGAAGCCGAGTCGGGTAAGGCCCTTGCATTGCTGTAGAAACCCTTACCGTCCTCAATTTCTACAACACAGGTAGCTAATACAATACTACAAGGATTCTGCACAGCGTGAAGTGAATATATTTGTTCACTTGAAGTTTGAGGTTCATTATAACGGGATTGTGCTGAGTTGACTTTAGGCTGGTTAGGGTTAATGTTTTCATTTATCGACAGATTGCGACCACTGTCATTTTTTGAAGACGTTAAATGCAAAATTGTATTGTGCAATTTTGAACATTTCTTACAGCGAGAAGATTTACAATTTACCACAAAATGACCAGGTCTTAAGCAATTAAGACACAAACGTTTATTTCGAGCTATTTCTATGCGCGAATCAACCGGAAATTTTAAGAATGCTGGACAATTGCTAGTGAAATAATTATTTTCAGAGCAATAATTACAATTACCTGACTTGTTTAACGTTAAACCACAGGACGCGGACTTGTAATTACCTTGATACGTGGATTTTTTCACTGCAAAACTGTTATTTTCGCGTGAGCTAATTGCGTTTAATGCATGGCACCTTTGATTTAGAAAATCGCACAGTATTTTGTACGACGGCAAGTTTGAGACTTCTAATTTATTTTCCCATTCGTTTCGTGTTGGCAGAGAAAGTTTCGATGTGATTAAATAAACCAAGATATCGCTCCACTCCTCCACTGGTCTACCCATGGCAGTTAGAGAACGTAGATGTTGTGCAGTTGTATCCATAATGTTACGCAAACCTTGGTACGACTCTTTGTGAAGTACAGGGAATTCAAAAATTGAACGAATGTGAGTGGTAACAATGACGCGTTCGTTTTCGTAGCGATCTTTCAATATTTGTTTAGCGTTTTCATAATTTTGAGGTGTTATTTCAAGACACTTAATTGTATTCCAAGCTTCATTCTTATAAACTCGATTTCAAGTACTGTAGTTTTCGATTGGCGATAAAGAGTCATCAGAATCGATGAGCGAATTAAATGTCTCTTTGAACGAAATCCATTCGTCAAATTTTCCACTGAACGTTGATATTTGTATATTCGGTAATTTAGCTACACGACTAGCTGATTGCCCAAGTTTTTGTGGCTTTGTTTCAGCAAAGGAATTAAATTTAAGTTGCAATTTTGAAAAGGTTGCGTCAATGCATTCCTTTTCCGCGAAAATGTCCTGAAATTCGGAATCAAAATTACTGAATACGTTGAACCAGTTGCCAACGATTTAAGGAAGATAGTTTCAGATCTAAGACATTAGGGTCGGGAATGACAGACACTGGTTCTACGTTCAGAAAATGACCAGGACTTAAGAATGAAAAATCAGTGGGATCGTTACTCATTGGACATAAAGGTCTGGAGTTTAAGATGGCTTCAATTTGAACTAGAATGGTGTTAAATTCTTCGTACGAGAGAATTTGTTCGCCTACCACCTTCTTGAGATGGGACTTTACAGATTTTATCCCAGCTTCCCACATTCCCCAAAGTGAGGAGCCGACGGAGGATTAAAACAAAGTGAATACCTTCCGTTTCAGATGACTGCTTCATATATTCGATTAGTTCCCGAGATGCTCCGATAAAATTTGTTCCACAGTCACTATGAATTTGCAAGCATTTACCTCTACGTGCTACAAACCGCCGTAAAGCTGCAATAAAGGCCTCTTTAGATAGGTTTGATGCCAACTCCAGATGTATCGCTTTTGTACTAAGACAAACAAATAAACAAACATAGGCTTTCAATGATTTGGCACCTCTAATACGATTCATGGTGATAGAAAAGGGTCCACCGTAGTCTACCCCAGTATGTAGAAACGCTTTACCGGCAGTAAGTCTAGCGGGGGCAAGTCGCCCATAGGAGGGCATAGCGAAATAGGTTTTGACGAAAACATCGAATACAAGAGTTTAGGCACTGTTGAATAGCCCTTTTGCAGACAGAATCCAAAAATTTTGTACTAACAAAAATGAGTAGTTCTAAGTCCAGGGTGTAAATATTTCGTATGGCAATCTCGAATAATGAGCTCTGTCACCCGGTGTGACCGAGGAAGTAGCAATGGAAATTTTGTATCATAAGATACGTCTGCATTTCGCAACCGGCCGCCCACCCTTAACAACCCATCACTGTCAAGGAAAGGACTGAGAGGTCGAAGTTGTTTATTACTAAGTTTTCCTTTCGAATGATATCAATGTCCTGACTGAAAACTTGTTCTTGAACCCGTTTTATTAATAAATGAAGTGCATACTGTTCGGGGAGACCAATAATTGTTCTAAGTTTCGAATATCCAAATTTGCACGAACTTTCAAGTTACGAATGAACTGACAAATATATACCAGAATCCTGCATATTTTTCGCAAATCTGAAAATTGATTTACCATCGAGTCTACGAAATGATCTGCAACGTGTATATTAAGGGATAAAGTTCTTTTTCAATGTGCATCTGAGTGTGATCTGTAAGAGTTGGTTCCATATGAGCAGGCCAATTCTCTTTAGGTAATAGTAACCATGGTGGAGCCGTCCACCACAAAGGATGATTAACAAGCTCAGCAGCTAATAATCCTCTTGATGCACAATCAGCAGGATTATCCTGTGATTTAATATGATGCCACGATGATGGAGCCACTCGTTCTTGGATATGCGAGACACGATTGCTAATAAAGGTCTTCCAATTATACGACGAAGATCGAATCCATGCTAATGCTACTGTGGAATCTGACCACGCAAATGTATCGTCCAATACTAAATTATCTCTATACGTATTTTGCACATACTCGACCAAGTTCGACAACAACACTGCACCACACAATTCTAATCGAGGTAATGATATACGATTGGTTGGTGCGACCTTAGATTTGGCACAGACCAATGATACTTGGATGTTCCCTTTCTCATCGACACAGCGGAGATAAACTGCTGCTGCATATCCAGCTTCCGATGCATCACAAAATGCATGAATTTGTACAGTTTGATGGTTATCGCAAAGAATCCGTCGAGGAATTTCAATTTTCAATAACTCGGGTAATTGTTGAAGATACAGATTCCATTTTAAAACAATTTGTTGGGGAGGAAGTTCATCCCAGCCAATTCCTAATATCCATACAGATTGAATCAAATGTTTTGCGAAGAAGACCAATGGTGATAATAACCCCAGAGGGTCAAAGATCCTTGCAATTTCCGAAACCATATTCCTTTTGGTACAAGGCCGATCAACGATATTAAGATTGTAAAACAACACATCACTCAATGGTTGCCATTGCAGTCCTAAAATTTTTTGAGAAGTATTGTTTACCTCTTCAAACAAAATGCTTGCTGATACCGAACGGAATCAGGTAAATGGCCAATGACACTTGGCACGTTGCTATTCCACTTTCGCAACATAAAACCACCTGATTGGCAAATTTGGTTTAATTCATACACGAGTCGTTTGCCATCCTCTATCGAATCACACCCTGTAATCAAATCATCCACGTACGTATCCGACGCTAAAATCTTGGAAGCAATAGGAAAACGTAACGATTGACTTTTTGCAAGTTCTTGAATTACACGCATGGCTAAAAATGGTGATGATGTGATGCCGTATGTAACAGTGTTTAGCTGATAATCGATAACAGACTCCGAGGACTTAAATCTCCAAACTATACGTTGATAGTCTCGATGGCTAGTAGAAATAAGAATCTGTCTATACATTTGCTTAATGTCCGCAGTTAAAACTACAGAATGTAAACGAAAGTGTAATAACAACTCCATGATATCTTTTTGAAGAGGGGCCTGCGAGTAAATGATCATTTAAAGACCCTCCACTTTGAGCGCTGGCTGAAGCATCAAATACGACACGAAGTTTTGTAGTTGTACTGTCTGGTTTGAACACGGCGTGATGTGGTATGTAATATACCGGCGATAATGTAGACGATCGAGTTGAATCCGATACAATACGAGACATGTGACCACTATCGATATAATTCTGCATAAATTCTCTGTACGAATTATACAGTTGAGGATTTATTTCCAAACGGCGTTCTAGTGAAAGAAATCTTGAAGTGCTATTTCCCGAGAGCCAGCAAATAGCGGTTCAGGACCATTGAAAGGTAACAAAACAATAAAACGACCGGTGTCATCCTGCTTGTGAGTGTCCACAAAATGCCTTTCACAAATTTCCGCATGAGGAGATAATTTGTTAGAATCTGGAATATTTTCCAGTTCCCAAAATCGAGTAATGTTAGCATCTTCTACAAGTGCAGCTAATGATATACGAGATGTAACAGAAGAAAGAACCTTCCTGTTAATATCCACCCAAAGGTAGTGTGAATTGCCACGGGTTCTTCTAGTGACCCAATGCGAGTTGCGTTTAATAAAACACGCGCGAACAAATCTGCACCTAACAATAAATCGATATGGCTAGGTTTGTCGAAGTCCGAATCTGCTAAATCTAATCCAACTATGTGAGGCCAACTATTTGGTGAGATCCTTGATGAAGGAAGGGTTCCACAAATGTCTGGTAAAACAAAACAATCAATACTGTACTCTGGAACAGTTTTACCTTGAGGACTAATTTTACACGATACTTGTCCATACGCATGAGAAGCAGATAGACCTAAGCCTTCAACCTTCATTGAAATATTCGATTTTCTTAAACCTAAGCGTCGACAACACTTATCAGTCATGAAATTTTCCATTGATGCACTATCTACAAGTGCTCTTACTGTCTGAACTTTACCAAACCCATCTGTAATTGAAATTCTTGCGGTGCCTAATAACGTCATTGTGTTGGACGATCTAGATGATAACAACGTACTTGTAGTAGTGTTGCAGGTGGGTTCGGGAAGTTGATCTGTTGCCTGAGTGATTGCAGGTTTCTGTGCAACTGTAGGGTTTTCAAAGTGCAATAAAGTATGATGACCCTTGCACACTTTTTACAAACAAGTTTGGAAGAGCAGCGTGTAACCATATGAGAGTTGCGAAGACAATTAATGCATAAGTGTTTGTCTTTAACAAAGTTATAACGGTCTTGTGGCGATTTATTCAGAAACATTTCACATTGGTATAAGTTATGAGTACCACTGCAAAGACTGCATTTCTGAGCGAATGAAGTTGTTACGAATGACTTTCGAACTTGGGGTTTTGAATATTCAAAGGAACGTTTAGAAGGTACACTAGATGATATGGTTTGTTTAACGGACGTATTAAATTTGGACGGTGTATCGGAAACAACCATATTGCTAATTTCTAATGCCTTGCAATGTTTTTCTAGAAATAATTTTAATTGATCATAAGATGGAATGTCTGATGTATTTTCTAACTCAAATGTTTTCAAAAGATTTGTATCTACCTTTTTTGATAACAAATTAAACAATACGAAGTCGAGCAAATCAATCTTAGTTTGACGTAAGCTTGATATATTTTCCGTAAAGCAATTAAGCAATTCTCTTAAATCTGTATGTGAATTAAATTTTGCTTTTGGTGACGATTCTAAAGCATTCCAATGCGTGTTTGCAATTAAACGTTTTGAATTAAACCTTCCACAATAATTGAATAAGCTAGCATATAATTATTATTCGAAATTTGCAAATGTCTAATGAGTTCTCTAGACTTAAAATCCAACGCATCAATTAAAAATAGAACTTTTCGATCGGTAGCAATTGATTATTTTCATGAACTAAATTATTAAAAATTGAATAAACTCTTGGAAATGTTCTATTTTTCCAGAAAATTTTTCATTTCTATCCGAGGGAGACGAATATTAGTACATGAGCCGATGCTAGTAATATTTTCAGTCAAGCATTTTTCAGCAGTGGATATATTATCAAATTGTGCCTTAATAATTTTAATGTTTAACAAAGACCTATCTATTTCAATTCTTAATGTTGTAACTTCATTTAATAATTCCGAGTTGTCCTCATCCAATATGCACGTTTTATAAGATGTATCTACATCGTTTTTGATATCAAAGGCGCTTTCAGCCATAATATTAACAGAAATACAATTGCCTTTAATATGCTCCAATTTATCTATCGCACCAGATATATCAGATAATCTATCGAGTGCGGCCTTTAAATCCACTATCAACCTATCCGATGAAATATGTGCCATCCTAACGAACAAGGTTACTAATATCGATTTTATATTGATTTCAGCTACAAAAACGAAGGGTTTGTTCACCTAATAATAGGATATACCAAGGGTAATGTTGAACTACCTGTTAAGCAAAGAATTTTTACTACAACGTGCCTAACGGGAGCTTGCAAGTTTCAATCATGACAAAGAGCAAAGGGTTTTATTCTACCCGGTTTTACGAATACCTGAATTCTCTAGCGAACTTGAATTACAAGTTTAAAATAACTGTATTGCTTAAACACTTTTCTGACTACAAATTCTTACGTTAACTATCCCTAAAATTTACAAAGATTTGTCATTTTAAGGCTTTATAAGATTCTGTATCAGTACAAAATTTCAAATTTAATGCGAGATTGCATCTACTATAAGTTAGTTTACACAATTGACTATGAAACTGGTGGTATGACTACACTTTTCTTCTAAATGCGGTCAACCCCTAATTTAAGCGAAGAGCAATTAACAATGTAGTTAAATTGAATGCCAAAAATGCCAATAATAAACCAATTAATAAGCAAAATATTTGCTCAAAGGACCAAAATGTTAATCAAAATGTTAATTTGCATTTACAATCACACAAAGGAAATGATAATTTAAAGGAATATATCACCTACCTTTCACTGGTTGTAGTGGTTGATTGTACTTGCACTGCTATCAGATAATTATGGACTGTATGTATAATGTTCACTAATTGTTGCTAATTACTGATGCTCGATGCACCGAACTAAATCACGAACCAAAGCCAAGCGAGAACGAAGTTGAATTGTCGTCCACTGTACATTACCAACCCTTTTATGTCGTTGCACTAAAGGTAGGGATAATGGAGGGTTCTAACTGGGAATAGTTTAAGGACTTAAATTAATTGTGATTGGCATACTACACTACAACCAAAATACTTATAAAGCCTTAACAGCTTTCGTCCTTGAAGACCGCATGGTGAGGCATATAATAACCCTCGCCCGAGCAGGTACTTAAGCTCCTATTTCGGTCATGTGCCCGAGCTTTAAATATTCTGACATAAACCTATCGTAATCCGTTTTAATATCGAGATTTTTAATAACCTTTTTGAGATTTAAATATCGCCGCTTAGCAATTTCTAACGAATTTCCTATTAATTTAGGGTTGGACTTCCATGGTAAAGAAGCAATAAATCGACCTGTGTCATCGCGCTTTATAGTGTTTTGTTAATGTAACTCGCAATCCTTCTGTTCTTGAGAATTTTGCGTAGTTTCAGTTACGTGCTCAATTTCCCAAAATGTAGCAATGTTTTTAGAAATTTGTTGCAATGTATTTAAATTGCATGTCGCAGGGTGAAAGATTCGATTGAATGTTACCTGAACTAGTCCTGAAAATAGCCACCCAAACACAGATTTTTGAAGAATAATATTTTCATCTGGGAGTCGTATTTGTCCCATGCACAATAATTTGAAAAATACTTGAGCCCCAATTAAAATATCAATTTTTCGCGAAATATAATATTGTGGGTCCGCAAGCTGCACGTGATTTGGTATATTTTTGAAATACGGGTCAAACGATTTTGTTGGAAGATCCTGAAATTTTATTTAAAACATAACAATTTAAATCGATTGAAAACTGTTGTGTTTTGATTTGATTCTTGTTTTCGCGAGTACGTTACTGCTGGTTGTTTTATCGCTTATGCCGCTAATGGCCAGGTTAGTTTGCACCGTTTTCAGATTAAGTTTTCCTGTTACATCTTCGCAAATTATATTAATTTGAGAAGCCGAGTCGGTAAGGCCCTTGCATTGCTGTAGAAACCCTTACCGTCCTCAATTTCTACAACACAGGTAGCTAATACAATACTACAAGGATTCTGCACAGCGTGAAGTGAATATATTTGTTCACTTGAAGTTTGAGGTTCATTATAACGGGATTGTGCTGAGTTGACTTTAGGCTGGTTAGGGTTAATGTTTTCATTTATCGACAGATTGCGACCACTGTCATTTTTGAAGACGTTAAATGCAAAATTGTATTGTGCAATTTTGAACATTTCTTACAGCGAGAAGATTTACAATTTACCACAAAATGACCAGGTCTTAAGCAATTAAGACACAAACGTTTATTTCGAGCTATTTCTATGCGCGAATCAACCGGAAATTTTAAGAATGCTGGACAATTGCTAGTGAAATAATTATTTTCAGAGCAATAATTACAATTACCTGACTTGTTTAACGTTAAACCACAGGACGCGGACTTGTAATTACCTTGATACGTGGATTTTTTCACTGCAAAACTGTTATTTTCGCGTGAGCTAATTGCGTTTAATGCATGGCACCTTTGATTTAGAAAATCGCACAGTATTTTGTACGACGGCAAGTTTGAGACTTCTAATTTATTTTCCCATTCGTTTCGTGTTGGCAGAGAAAGTTTCGATGTGATTAAATAAACCAAGATATCGCTCCACTCCTCCACTGGTCTACCCATGGCAGTTAGAGAACGTAGATGTTGTGCAGTTGTATCCATAATGTTACGCAAACCTTGGTACGACTCTTTGTGAAGTACAGGGAATTCAAAAATTGAACGAATGTGAGTGGTAACAATGACGCGTTCGTTTTCGTAGCGATCTTTCAATATTTGTTTAGCGTTTTCATAATTTTGAGGTGTTATTTCAAGACACTTAATTGTATTCCAAGCTTCATTCTTATAAACTCGATTTCAAGTACTGTAGTTTTCGATTGGCGATAAAGAGTCATCAGAATCGATGAGCGAATTAAATGTCTCTTTGAACGAAATCCATTCGTCAAATTTTCCACTGAACGTTGATATTTGTATATTCGGTAATTTAGCTACACGACTAGCTGATTGCCCAAGTTTTTGTGGCTTTGTTTCAGCAAAGGAATTAAATTTAAGTTGCAATTTTGAAAAGGTTGCGTCAATGCATTCCTTTTCCGCGAAAATGTCCTGAAATTCGGAATCAAAATTACTATCGTAAATTTCTTCCAATAATTCCTCAAGCGAATTAATCAATTTAGTACATGTCTGAAATTGTCTTGTAGCTTTACTGCGAGTTTCGTCCTTTACCTTACTCTCATTTAGATACTGATCTAGCATTGTTAAGCTGCGTTTCAGGTAAGTGCGTTTATTTTTGTATTTCTTAACTTCAGCTTGAAATGTAAATATTTCCTGCTCTTCCATTGTAGAAGTTTAGTTTACCGAGAAATATGTATACAGAAGACCCTTTCTTTGCTGACCAGTTCTGGAGAACAATAGAGTAACCTAAGGGAACACTCTACTGTTTGCCCAAGTTGGTTGTATTTCGTAAAGATTCTTGCAAGCAATCGCCCTTATTGCCACTTACGAGAAAAGGAATGCCTCTTATTATATTCTTAAAATGTGTTTAAAATTGAAAGAGGATTGTAAGGGTTGCTTGTCCAGTTTGTAGCAGGTAACTTGTCTACCAAACTTAGGATAAAGATGGCACTACTTGAACTTCTGTTACCCGACCGAGATATAAAACTTCGTCTACACGCGAGTGATATCTTTAATGTTCAATTAATAACGGTCACTGTAATTAGCGCTCTGGCTCTACGAAGGACCAAATGTAAGGTGACGGCGTACTGCAGTTCACCTTATGTAACGAGAACACAAGGGTGCTTTACCAATATTTTCTTTTATATTAAAATAAACAGGAGATGAGATTCGAGCATCTTTATTGTGGTACGAACACAATAATACTGGTTACAGACATCTACAGCCACTGCATGGTGGGATGAAAGAGCAAAGCTGGCACGCAGTCCGCCTCATTTCCTAGCTATAACGGTACATTAAAAGAATGTACTAACATACTACCAAAGTACAATTTATTGTCATGATGGGGACGTAACACTTATTGTTCGAAAATTTTCACATCTATTCGCGCATTTCTTTTTTTTTTGTATAGTTACTATGATGTTACGTTTAAAATCTTTGGGTATCTCGCCTGTCTCATACATATAGCTTACAAGTCGGAAGAGACGTTCTGTTACTGCTTGTCCAGCGGCGTTTAGAGTTTCTGCTTGCACCTTTGACAAGACATACTTATTCTGAACATAAACTTTTATTTTTAGTTAGTCTATTATCTAAAATAACCGGAAACTCCGTCTTTAACTTTTCACACTCATGACGTTTTGGGGCTTTTTAGATTTTATGTTTTGCAAAGTAATTTTCCACAATTTTTTTGCTCGTTAGTCCAATGAACCAGTTGTCCCTTTTTCTTTGTGTAATTTTTATCGTGCCCGTTTTCATTGTTAACTATCTGTTGGCATCTTTTAAGTTTTAATATGAGATTTTAAAGGTTATAAATTCTTTCAAAAACAAAACTACTACAGGTCATGACAACATACCTGCAAAAGTCTTACTGGCTTTACCACTTAACATTATAAGTCACTTTTCCGAATTAATAAATGAATCCTTTCTTACTGGAGTGTTTCCAAACTGCTTAAAATTTACAATAGTTGTTCCACTACACAAAGGGGGCACTTTAACCATTAACAATTTTAGACCTATCTCTCTTTTATCTACCTTTTCTAAAATCATCGAATCACTTGTTAAAAAACGGCTTATAAATTTTGCATTCAAATTTAAAATATTTAGTCCTAATCAGTATGGATTCTGTCCTAAAAAATCTACAAACCATGCAATGTATAATTTCTTAAATAATTTATGTTACATTAAATAATAGTCGATGCGCTTCAGCCGCGGTGTTTGTAGATCTAAGTAAGGCATTTGATTCCGTAAATCATTCAATATTATTGCATAAATTAGAATTTTACGGTTTCAGGGGTATAGTCAACGACTAGTTTAAATCTTATCTTGAGAATAGATCCCAATCCGTTAGGGTCAAGTCTAATGACTCATATATATTGTCTGAGAAAGCTGTGTTAAACTTAGACATTCTACAGGGATCGGTCTTAGGTCCCACTTTGTTTTTATTTTTTATTAATGATTTTACTAGCTGCACTGTATATGCCAAATGTACTCTCTATGCAGATGATATTAATCTTCAGTGGGATGCACTAAATGTTGATTCTTTAAAAGAAAAATTAAACACTGATCTCCCATCCATGAGAAAATGGTTTTATAATAATAGACTACTGATAAACGAACAAAAAACTTGCTATATGGTCTTCAAACCTTTATCGCTGTCATTCAGTCTCATCTCGGACTTGTCTCTAAATTTAGTTACCTCCACTAAATTCCTTAGAATCATAGTAGATCAGAATTTGAACTGGTATGAACATATTAGTATGTTATCATTCAAACTATCTACGGTTATATGTGCACTTAAATCTGTGTCCAGGGAATTACCAATGGATTGCACTAAATAATGTTACTCTGCATTATTCGAATCTAGATTGAGGTACGGTATTGCCTTCTGGGGTAGCTCATCTCTGGTTAACATATCTGTAATTTTCAAATTGCAAAAAAGAGCTATTCGGATTGTGTTTGGTGCAGAGATTAATGCTCACTGCAAACCTTTATTTAGGAAGCTTAATGTACTTATTCTATATTCAATATTTATTTATGAGACACTCAATCTATTTTATAAATATTCTAACAACTACGTCTCTGCCAATTTGGTACATAGTCACGATACAAGATATTGTGACTATATATATATATATATATATATATACAAAATATATATATATATATATATATATATATATATATATATTTTGTCCCATTTAACCAAGATCGTATCTCCTACAGTTTCCAAGATCCCCATGTACTGCATTTTACTGCATTTTATACTGTACACACTGTATATATATATATATATATATTCATATATATATATATATATATATATATAACAATTAATAATAACAGGTTATTTGGTCTTCTAGTAATAAAACTCTTATTTGTTTTTTACCGAGCTTTCGATTTATTTAAAATCTTCTTCAGGGTGCTGTAAAGTAACTGTGACTGTCATTAACATAAGAATTATAAAATATTACTTACAAAAACTGGAGTTAAAATACTGTCATGGCTTTGATAATTATCATTAAAACTTAAAATAAATAAATTAAATAAAACATTTGATAAAAGTACAAGAAACAACTATTCACGTCTATTACAATACACGTTACAAATTAAAATAAAATTTAGCTTTTAAAATATAAATTCCATTGAGAACTAAAACATGTCGATTATTAAAATAATTAGTACGATAACATTCTTGAAGTGCATGGTTGATTATCTGTATTTATCTAATGTTGTTTGATTTCCTATACTTGAGTAAATACATATACACAGCGTTCAAATTGTTTGTATCTGTTTTGAAGTTTAAAGCTTTTTCATTGTTTACTATATGAGCCATTTCCAGAAAAAGTCTACTCTTGTATGAATTTTCTTTATCCAACACTTTTACATTATTAAAATCCGGATAATGGTTAGTATTATTTGTGTGACACGCTAATGCGCATGAATTCTTTTTTATTTTGCAATCGCTCTTATGCTGCACAAGTTCTGATTAATACAGATTTATTTTCAATTTTCTACGTTTTTTACTGTTTTTATTACCACTGAAAATTGAGTTTAAAATTTTTAGAGCAATTGTTTCTCTTTGTCATAATGGAAATTAAAGCCTACTACGACCAAAACATAATTATGTAATTTTTAGTGTTTTGATTCAATCAAACATAGCCATGTTATACCTCTTTGGAAAGGGTTTTTTGTCAGAATTTTAAAAATGTAAAAATCCAATATGGCGGCTATTTAAAAATAAAAAGTTGAACATCGTAACCCAAAATCTAGATGCCCTAGACAAAATCTAAGTTGAAAATGTGAAGCGCAATGGGGAATTACCATGATGTACCAAATTTGAACATTCTATTTCAATTAGTAGACTAACTACAAGCAAATAAAGAAATCGTCAATTTTGTGTTTTTTGCCTCTATCTAGTAATCTATGAAAAATTTTTGAAATTTGAAAACCAATCTGAGATACCCTCATGATTATGCAACTTTTGTCCCATTTAACCAAGATCACATCTCTTACAGTTTCCAAGATCCCCATGTACTGCATTTTATACTGTACACACTGTATATATATATATATATATATATATATATATATATATATATATATATATATATATAGACAAAACCTAATTCATCACGTTCTAAAAAATCTTTTATATATATATATATATATATATATATATATATATATATATATATGGTACCTACATTTTACAATAAATTACCAAGCACCATACAATCAATAAGACCGCTCAAAAAATTTTAAGCTGCCATTTTTCCTTGCTCGTCGAAAAATGCTATTACACAGTTGATGACTTTTTAAATGACAAACTTCAATAGAAGCAAATGTAATTACATTAATTCTTATTGTACTGTTAGGTTTATGTTATTTGTATTTATACTTTTAATTGTAATGTTTATATGAACCAACTACCATGTATTCATGGGTACAAATAAATCTATCTATCTATATCGCCAGGAAAATGATAAAATTGCCTGTGAATAACAATTATGTATCCCATGAATGTGTCCAATGGCTCAAGGTCATTTTCGAATATGTACGAAATTTGAGCAAGAGTTGCCATATGTTTCCTCAGCCTAATGCGTGTTTAAGCATTCGGATTTTTGGGGCTTTTATTTCAACTGCATAGTCTCACTATTTTAAAGTTTGAACTGTGATCAATATTTTACTATTTACTACATTTTCAAGAACTTATATCTTAAAATTTACTTAAGCTAAATTCCTTTAGTTTTCCTTTTAGTTTTCTGTGTGACTGGTAAATGACTAATATTTTTATTGCTTCCCTAATGGAAATGTTTATGTTTTTAGTCCAGCTCCCGGTTTTTGGATTTTGTGTATACCCGTAACCCATACTTAAGTCATGGGTTCCAGTTGTCGTTTGATCCTTTGAACCACACTCATCTGCCCCTTGACATGGAAATTCCAAATCCTATTTATATTTCAAAAATCCTTTGATTCGGGTATATTTCCGGAATGGTGGAAGAAGTCCTCCCTTTATCCGGTGTACAAAAATGGAGATAAAAGTGTTATAGAAAACTACAGAGGAATCGCACTACTCTCTACTGTAGCTATAATTTTTGAATCGATAGTTTGTGATCAGTTATTTAACACATTTAAACATGCCTTGGTGAAGCAACAGCAAGATTTTTTCAAAGGCCGATCAATATACACTAATCTCGCTGTATACCAGGATTTTCTAGTTAATGCACTGGAAAATTGAAACCAAGTTGATGTGATATATATTGATATATCTAAAGCATTTGATAGGGTGTGCCATAATTTGTTGGTGGAGAAGTTGTATGCTTTAGGAATTCAAGGTGTTTACCTAAAATGGATTTCCTCCTATTTGTCTGGCAGATCTCAATACGTACATATTCAAGGTGTTAAATCTAAAGGGATTACTGTGACCTCGGGAGTGCCATAGGGGTCTCACCTTGGCCCTATATTACTTTTGTTTTTCATAAATGATGTCGTTTCTGTGTTCACATCCACTGAGTGCTTACTTTATGCAGATGACCTCGAGTTCTTTACTTATGCTAATTCTTACACAGATTGTTTACAGATTCAGCATGACCTTGATAATTTAGTTTCTTATTGTGAACGTAATTTACTAAATCATAATGTTGCCAAGTGTAAAACAATTAGTTTTTACAGATATAAGAATCCGATCAGATTCATAAATCATATCAACAGTATTCCTCTGGAATTTGTTAACAGTATTTCTGACCTAGGTGTTGTATTCGATCGGGAATTGTCTTTCTCTGATCATATAGACCATATACTGTTTAAATCATTCAGAATGTTAGGTTTCATCGAAAGAAACAGCATAGATCTATTTGACATATGTTCTTTGAAGTTGCTGTATAACGCATTAGTTTTAAGTATTCTAAAATATCATTCTCTTATCTGGTTGCCTTATTACAAATGTCACATAGATAGATTAGAGCATGTACAAGATAAATTTATTAAATATCTACTGTGGAAACTTAAGTTTCCTTATGACAACCTTGACCATATAATCAGAAGAAAGTTAGTAGGAATGCTAAAATTAGAACAGAGACGTAGGAATAATATGGCTTTATTTATGTATAAGCTTTGAAATAACATGGTTGATAGTGTAGAATTAGTTAGCTTCGTAAGAATACAAGATATAGTGCTGTATTTAGTGAAAGTAGGCATAGAACTAATTATGGTTCAACTGATTGTGTATCAAGGCTATGTAGGACTTACAATAGATTTTTTGTTGAAGTCGACATCTTCAGGAGTAACTACACTGAATTTAGAAACAAAATTTAGATTTATCTTAATTTAAGGCTTTAAGTGTGCATGTTTTCATTTGTTTTATTTTTTATTATAGTGTGTATTAATTGGAATTATCTGTATGTACACATGGATGTAAATAAATAAATAAACTATTTTGGCTGGCTACCGTGGTATGTCGGTTGAGTCACCTAGATCCCCGAACAACATGCCTCGGGTAAATATTAGAAGAGTACCAATCATTATAAAACGACATTGCTAGTTTACATTACATTTTATTTAATCGTACATACTGGATGGGGCACTAGCAAACTATTCGCTGGCATTTAAACAAGTAATATACAAATAATTCTTAACAAAGTATTTGCAGAATGATAAGTGCTATATCTTTGAAAAACTATGTGCCCTATTAAACTTGGTATTTTATAAATGGAGCACCCTGTTTTTTATGCATATTTGAATTATAAATTAAAAAACAATATATGTTGCTTAAAATGCCCATATCCCTATCTATGATTGTTTTTAAGATAAATCGATTTTAACCAAATTTAAGAATGTTTGTCAAAATAAAGTAACTGTGAATTTAATAGGAATAAACAAATTCGTCTTTTACCAACTGATTAAGAAATTT
Organism: Platerodrilus igneus; assembly: GCA_036346225.1. Classification (NCBI taxonomy): domain Eukaryota; kingdom Metazoa; phylum Arthropoda; class Insecta; order Coleoptera; family Lycidae; genus Platerodrilus; species Platerodrilus igneus. The sequence continues at coordinate 1,479,941 of JARFIW010001233.1, forward strand.
TGTTCATATGCATTACTGTAGTGATTACATCAATTTATTATAGTGCTGCGAGATTAAGTTAATTAAGAAAATATCATCGTAATTTTTTGAGAATAATACATATGCTCTTAGTGACTACATCAAAGTAAATTATTGTACCAACTTGTACAAATTTTACTGTAGCTGCAAGTGTTGAAGGGGATCGTATAATCAGCTTTAGAATAAAAAACTGTTATCGCAAATAGAGTTTTTATTACATTTGTGTCAACTGGTGGAACAAAGTATCTCTAAACCTATAACATGATACATGACCAGTTTGGCATGTAACAATCGCAACCAAGCCATAAAAGAAAAAAAATTTTCAATAATGAAGAAAACTTTTAGCATGGCAGAAACTTAAAGTCTAGAGTCTTACTTACATATGAACTAACTCACACTCTAAATATTTATTTTAGGCGCCATCTGGTTTTACCGCCCGTTAACACGTCTTGCGAGTAAACCAGGAAACGGAATGTGTAGTTCCAAGATTATCGAACTACATCTATAAATGCACACACGTGTCTTAGATGTGGCGCAGTTATAATCAACAGCACAAATTTGTCGGAGAGCACAAAACACTTTACTACAACTAAATACAAGTGCAACAAGTCGCTTAACATTACTACAATAACCAAAAGCTAACGTTATAGTTTTTGAGTGCACAAGCACATAAGCATTGCATTTTACCTGTTTGTACATTGGTAAGAAGATGCCCAAATTTCAAAATGCCCAAGAGAGCAAGTTATTATATGTTTTGACAAATTTTTTGTGTTGGTACTCTGGCTTAATAAACAGTATACATCAAAACTTCTTAATGACATGGTTGTGAATTAACAAATTTACCAACAGTACAATCTTACTAATTTTTTACATTACTAACCTAACAAATTACATTGCTACCATTAGGTTAGCTTCTTCACTCAATACTCAAAAATTTCCTACAACTGATCATAAATACTAAACGTTAGGACAGCTAAAGAAAGTAAGACAAAGTCTCAAGTTATTACCAAAGATAATCGATAAGATAGAGATGCTAAGATAAAACTAGATAACAATAGATGGATCCGAAACGTCCCAGTATGCCAAGGCATGCTACAACTATAAGCTTTAAAAATATAGCGTAGAATTCCCCAGCTGACCAAGCTGTTTTGGCCTCCATCGTAGAAATACAAAAGAAAGTGGCTCCGCAAAGCCGTTAAGTAAGAAAATACTCGTACCCCCTAAAAGAAAAAAACCTGTGAAGCAAACCCGTTAGTTAAAACAGTACGAGGTGCCGGGAAGGCATGTGGGTGCAGTTCTGCACTCGGCGTTGATTGTGATTGATAAAACATACACTCATATATACATACACTTATATATACATACACTCATATAAACTTACACAGTCAGCGACCACGTGTAGCTGACAGCGGCACCGCATGACCTAACGAAAGATTCCCAGAGACGTGGTCCAGGTGTCTATGAAAACCCCCAGCGCGACCACATGATGGCTAACGAAAATGAAAAGGCAATAGACATATAGGGAAGGTAAAAAGAGGGAGGTAGGCATTTTTGGAATGTGCTAACGACTTCCAGGTAGAAGAGAATAGAAGACGGGCTCGCATTGAGCAACAGCGATAGAAAAGGATAGATGGAAAAGCACTACTCAACCAGCCAATATGGTCAGTAGTCCGGAGTGGGGGAAAAATCACTCTTATGTGGTAGACGGGTGTTCTGGGACAAGAACAGGCCTACCGAAGAAAGAATAAGGCGGAAACAGAGACAGTGGAATAAGAAAAAGTATAGTATTGGACAAGCGTCCGAGAGAAGGTAGAGAGTTGTCCCTGTTAAATGCAGATCGGTCTGAGGGACCATCTGCTGTGTTAATCAGACAAATTAAGAAACATACTAACTTAAAAAATTACTAGACTCCTGATGAGAACTAGAATGATCATCTTCCTAACAAGCGCATCCACTGCGATAAGATCAGACAAGATGTTGAAACAACCAACTTAAAAGTACAATTGCAGATATCTTCCCACAAAAACCAACTATTCCAAGGTAATTTTCAGAAACGGTAACGCCATAAACACAGGAATACTACTATAAGTAGTTAGATGAATATACAGACATACTTTCCCAATATGCTAAAAACAACCAAGAATTCAATAAGATACCAATATAAAGCGATAGCACTTCACCACAAAGTTAAATAAAAAACAAAAAAAATGTTTAAATGTTCTGATGACTTAACAGAAGAAAAAAACAAGCAATGATAAAGAATAAAGTGAACGACTGTAATAATTCAGAAGAAGAACACATGGAATAGAAACTCCTAGTTTTGCAACTGCAAATATGGACTGTTTCTTACAGAGGCATAGGCCGCGGATCCTATGTGTATCCAAAGAAAAAAGCATCCACTCAACATCAGCTAAAACAAATCATAACAATTCAATGAATTACTCCAACCAAATTTACGACAATCACCACGAAATTAAACAAACATAAGATAAATGCTAAAAAACAAAATAATATAATGCAGAAAAGGTGCCAGGATTGATTGGATAAAGCGACAGAGTGACATTGGGGAACCTAGATAACAAACAGACATGTGGCTGACAATAAATTCAGGGAACAAATAATGGCCAGCAAAAAGATAACTAAAATGAGATAAATAGGCCAAAAGTGTAAAAGGTAAATGCCGTATGAGAAAAGAAACGAATGGATAAAGCTAACAAATTCAAAACGGGAACAAAAACATTTGGTAGACCATTAAAGAAATGAAACGTAGAAAAATTAATTAGCACTTGGGTCAGCAGCAAACGGTTTAAGGTCTTTGATATGCCACCTTCCTTGACGTTTTCCTTCGGTGTCTTGGAGTTCATAGATAAGTGGACTAATGAAACGAGTAACCTTACATAAAATGAATTTTGGAACTAATTTCGAAGAGAACTTTTTAGTAGCATCAGATAAGACATAATTTCTTTACCAAACCTGTTCACTTAAAGCAAAAAAATATCTCGTTTTCACAGATTATAATGATCTTTACTCTTTTCGTAGGCTTATACAAATTTTTTCTAACATCATTGAAAATAGAAGGTAATGATTGTTGGTCTTCGTCCCAGCATACTTTTTCGTCAAATTCAACTACATTAGTATCATCCCGAACTGAACCGTCATAACTACCATCAAGTGGCGTGTATCTTCCAAAAACAAGGAATAAGGGAGTGAATTGGGTCGCTTCATGCTTAGATGTACGCAGAGCTTGAGTGATTTTAAAGATATTTTCATCCCACTTAGTGTGGTCTGAGTTGATATATGAAGAGATAGCAGTGATTAAGACTCGATTTACTTTTTCGGTAGGGATTACCTGTGGATGGTATTTGGTATTGAGCCAAATTTTTTGTACTCTATAACTTGTAACGAAATTTTAAAAATGTTTTGAGATAAATTGCGACATATTGTTACAGAGAATAATTTGAGGGACACCAAAGATAAGAAATACATTTTGTTCTAGAAATTTAATTATAGCAAAAGATGTGGCTTTAGTTAACGGTTGTACAATAACGAATTTAGAAAACCAGTCAGTGATGACTAAAAGATATTGATTACCTTTTTTTGATCGAGGGAGAGGTCCTAATAAGTCAAGTGATATTAACTGAAAAGGATAAGATACACCTTTGAAGTTATCCATCAAACCAGAACGAGCTTCTTGAGAACTCTTCTGAGTCCCGCAAATTTTACAGTTTCTAATATAGCGGCAGACAGATTGTTTTAATGTAGGCCAATAATATAATTCAGATATTTTAACTAAGGTTTTTGTAACACCAAGATGAGCAGCTGTAGGGTCGTCGTGACACAATTTAAGAACTTCAACGCAGCTAGGAACTACAAGTTTCCATTCAGGGATGTTAGAGATTTTGTGAGATAAGGAAGATACAAATTTATATAATCTATTATTTCTCACGCGAAAGGTGGAAAATTTATCGGAATTTTCAGAAACTTTCTTTATCATATCAAGATACCAGGCATCGGAAATTAGATCTGAGAGGTTAAGAGAAGCGACATCGCGAGATAGGGCATCAGGCACGATATTTAATTTACCAGGTACATGCCGAACATCAAAGGTAAATTGAGAAATACCCAAGTTCCATCTTGCCAACCGACCTGCCGGTTGTTGTACGTTATTCAACCATTATGAGAGCTGCACAATCAGTAATTACTGTAAAATGTGTAGCTTCATCATAACCTCTGAATTTTTCGATGCCAAAGATAACCTCTAGTAATTCATGTTTGGTAGCTAAATATTTTTGTTCAGCAGAAGATAAAGCACGACTAGCATAAGCAATAGGGTGTTCTAGTCCATTGTTTACTTGAAACAACATAGCGCCTAGACCAGTAAGTGAGGCATCGGTCTGAATATAGAATCTTTCGTCAAAATTTGGCGAAATTAAGATAGGTACGCAGGTGATTAACGTTTAGATTTGTTCAAAAGCCTGCTGAGCTTCTAGATTCCGTTCAACAGATTGACTTTTCTTTTTATTTTTAATTAATGCAGTAATGGGTGCCGATACAGTTGAGAGATTAGGTAGAAAAATGCGATAGTAGCTAATCATTCCTATTAAACGTTTAATCTCGGTAACAGTCTTTGGTGTTTTAAATTTAGTAATAGCGTCGATTTTAGCAGGATCTGCCCGAAGATCAGTTCCATCGATAATAAAACCAAGAAATGTAAGAAAAGAACAGCAAAATTGACACTTTTCCCAATTTATTTTAAAACCTGCTGCATTTAGGCGTTCAGCGACTTCATTAAGTGTAGCGATATGTTCTTCAAAGAAACTTGAAATAAATAATATGTCGTCTAAAAATACAAAGGCACGTTCTTGGTGTAAGATAGGACCTAACGTTTGATCCATAGTACGGTGTAAAGTCTGTGGCGCATTGCAGAGACCAAACGGCAAGAAATTATATTCAAACAAACCCCGATGTGAAACACAAAAAGCAGTCTTTGGACGTGAAGATAAATCAAGAGGGATCTGATAAAACACTTGTCTACGATCGATAGATAAGATAAATTTAGCATGGCGGAGCCGACTCAAGATAGAATCAGTACGAGGTAAAGGATAGGCGTCAGCCACAGTTACAGAATTAAGTTTTCTTCCGTCAAAACAAACACGCCATTCACCATTCTTCTTACAAACCAATAGCACAGCAGACATCCATAGAGAATTTGAAGGAGAGATAACACCGGATTCAAGCATTTTATCTATTTCGGAATGTAAATGTTTTTGTAATGCATGCGATAACGGATATTGACGTTGCTTGAAAGGAACAGCATCACCCGCAGAGATAGTGTTGCGGTAGTAACATAACCAAGTTCAGAAGTATTCAATTTACAAAATTTGTCAATTATAGAGTTAAGAATTTCATTCTGTGAATCGGTAAGAGAAATTTTATTAGATATACCAGCCGATGTACAAGAGTTTGTTTTGAGAGAAGCTTGCCAAGAGAAATCTTCGAAATATAAAGACAAATTAAAAAGTTGGCAAAAGTCAACACCAAGAAAAAATGGATAAGCTAGTGTAGGCAAAATTTAAAATGAAACGTCCTGTTCAAGTGACTCTATACGAATTTTTAATTTGAGAAAACCAGTTACATATATTTTATTATCGTCAGCTAGATTGATAGAGGTTTTTTCTGGAATAACTTGAAATTTAATATTTTGTTCAGATAATTGCCTAAAGCCTTCATCATTTAAAAGAGAACATGACAAACCCGTGTCCAATTAAGCGATTACATTTAGAGAACCAATAGAGATAGGTAAATGTGGAGGAATATCAAGAAGTTTTTTAACAAGTTGTAAGGCAGTAGAATTTTGATGATGAAAGGAATGAACTGTTTTTAACCAATTAGATTATTCGGCTGGAGTCGAACGACATATTTCAAATAAAAAAGGCAAGTTATTATTTGAATTTAAAGTAACGGTATTATTATTACTAGATACGTAAAATAAAGATTTAATATTGAAAGTAAGTTTATGCTTTAATTCTGTTGACATCTGGGTGTGTTGAGTTGTTCTTGTTGAGGACGATTTTGCTCCTTGAGATATTCACGTCCTGAGTAGAAATATCTCTGACAAACTTTTCCAATAAGGTAGGGTTACATTTTGTACATTTGGATTTATAGGTATTATTTCGACCACAGCCATAACAGAAGAAGTTTTTTGGATATGTGCAAACATTGTATGTCCGCTTTTTTACAATTCCAGCAGGTAACTGAGTTTGTTGATGGATAAACAGGAAGATTAATAGTAGATACTTTACGAGATAATTCTGATTGACATGCTAAGTCAGGTTCTAATACGCCCGATTGTTTTGTTGGGGGCGGACGATATTTATCTATATGTAACTTTACTTCTTGAAGAGAGCGGCATAGATCCTTAAATTGACATAAGACAGAGATATGTTGTAATGCTAAACGTTCAGAGAAATAGGATTTAAGTTTCGTGAAAGTTGATCGATAATTTCGGGTTCGGGTGGTTTTTTATCTAATCTGCCATATAAAGCTTCAATTGAGGTAATAAAAGAGATTAAGTTTTCATTAGGCCCCTGGGTACGATTTTTTATTTCATTACAGAGATCAGTTATATATCCATGAGGTAAAAAAGTCGCGTTTTAAACAAGTAACTAATTCTTCCCAGGTAGAAATCTAGTTTCGTATGTTCCTGTACGAAATCAAACCTGAGCCAGAAAATAATTCCCATGCTGAGACAAATAAATCTTGGTCTGTAGTTACGTGAGATCTTAAAATCGTTTACGCGATCCAAAAATGACATTAAAGAAATTTGCGAATCGAATCCCGAAAAAGAAATTCCCCATTTATAAACCGGTATAAATTTCAGAGGCAAGGTAATAGGTTGCAAAATGGTAAGATTAGAAAAAGCAGGAGGCAAATTTACATCTGGATCTAAGTTAAGTTTTTCGAGAATGACTCCTTCAATTAAGAGAACGTCAGATAATAAAGTTTGCTTGGTTTCATTAGCCTGTTCATCCTTAAGTAATGATAACAAGTCTAAACGTTGCTTTAAATGTATTGTCGAGATCTGATACGTTTTAGTTCTAAATCGGAAGGTATTGGATTGATTCGATAAACGATACTATTAATGTCATCTAGAGATTCTCTGATCTCGAAAACATGTTGTGTTAGGTCTAAAGGTAATGTACGAGATATTAGTTGTCCGTCAGCTTCCTGTGCTAGTACAGCCTTTAATTGCAAAAGTCTGTCATTTTGATTACACGCTGGTTGAATACCCCATGACTGAAGTTCAAATATAGTTTCAAGAGATTTAAGGTGTATTGAATTCATCATGCTACCATGTTTAGGAAGTAAATATACCAAGATAAGTTTAAAGCAAAAAAAAATCCGTAAAATCTAGTTAATTAATCAAGTTATAAGAAAGGGTTTAATAAGTGCCAGATACAGATAATATAGTAGTTGTACTAGAAATTTAGAACTGAAAAACCAAGTTTTGATAATCTAAAAAAATTCAAGTCAAGATAGGTATTTAACAAATGCGTTTTTAAGAATTTTTAGCATAAGAAACGGCAAATAAAGCACTTACAGTGATGAAGTAACTATGCATATAGAACAATACTTACTGAAGAAATTATCTACATCCAAAGTAACATATTTCAGTTTAATCACAAATTAAGTACAGTTAGGTAGTGACTACCAAACACATTTCAGATATAATTAATACTGTTTTTGTAAGGATAATTTAAATTGCACTAGATTTAAAATTGCATGATCAAGTAGAAAGTAAACAAATAGTTATTTAAAGTGACAGTTTCAACCAGTTTAATTGACATAAACCTACTGGCAGGGCTGCCAACCAAATAAGATAAATATAACTAAAGATAACTAAAATTTGGTGGTTGCAAAATTAAATTTTAAAAATCACTAGAATTAAACTTTTTAATTGCAAATAATTGAGTGAAAAAACCAATTTTATTAATAGCGTACTAATAGCGTACAAGTTACCATGAAGATTACTTATAAACGGATTTTAAATTTCAACATCACGCAATCCAAGCATGAGGACATTATTTACATATGTGAACAGTTTAGCGACAAGATTAATTTCTTGGTTGATACTGGAGTAACTAGGACAATTGTTAATCCGGATGAAGTGTGCAACAGTGGTAATGTCATCCGCATGGTACGTCTTTAAACCGTGGCTGATGAGAAAATTGAAACACACGGAGTGCTAATGTAAAATCAGAGTTGGGAGCAAAATATTTGACCAACAGGTAGTAATTACGAACACCACCAAAAAAAATATCTTGGGAATAGATATTTTGAAGGGATTCGAATCCCATGTAGGTATTAAAGAGTATGTCTTGAGAATAGTGAACGAGGATGTGCCGTTTTGCGAAACGGATGAGATGTCTGTGCGAATTTGTTTGACGGACAAGGTTGTCCTACCTGAAGAAGAGAAAATGTTGTACTGAGATGCTTGGATGTTACTCTCCAGGAAGATTTTGTGCTCGCTATTGAACCGATTAGTGACGAATTCCTTGGAGATGACATGCGTTTGTAAAGATTCTGACGAAAGTAACGGATGGTGAATTGTAAACGTTAATGACTTCTACTAAGCTAAAAAAGAATTCAACAGTTGGGTGGTCTTCTTCGGTTGTCTACGTGACGGGGTGTTCCAGTATTGAAAGAGAATCACCTATCAAGGAGTATTCCACAAAGTTATTAGATCAGTTGACGAAACTGTGCCAGCTTCTTGAATAACAACAGCTGGCAGAACTTAAGAACTTGATCCAACAATACTCGGAAAGTTCCGCAATCGACGGCGGCCGATTAGGAAAGACCGCAGTAGCCGAGTACAAAATCGATACAGATGTCCGATCAATAAAATAGCAGGCGCGGAGACTCCTATTGGCCAAACACAAGAAGGTCGAGAAGATTATTGGAGTTATGGAGAGGCAAGGCGTGATTAAGCATTCTAATAGCTCTGCCTGTTGTGCTTGTTAAGAGGTTGGACGGGCAAACAAGATTTTGTTTAGACTACATGCGATTGAATGTTGTGATCAAAAAGAACAGATACCTACTTCCAAGCCAAGATATATTTTCAGGGTAGCAATGGTTCTCAATTTTGGATTTGCCAGTAGCCACTACTGGCAAATAAATATGGAACCCAAAGATCGAGACAAGACTGCCACCTTCAAACGTTTAATGGACAGCATCTTGCCTGGGCTCTTGTAGACAACTTCTCTGGTATATTAGTATGGCATGATTGTGATTGGAAAGTCATTTGGAAAATATTTGAGAAATTTGGAAAAAGTGTTTCGAAGATCAGGGGAGCCAATCTGAAGCAGAGTCCAAAGCAGTGTCACCGACTAGGCAATGATGTGAAGTACCTAGAACAAGCAGTTCCACTCAATGGAGTCAGGCTAGACCTGAAAACAATTCAGGCGCTACAAGAGTGGTGGATGCCAAAAGACAACCATCAGCTATGCAGCTTGCTGGGATTGGGCACTTAATGCAGAAGATTCGTTTCCGAATTTACAAATATTGCCAAGCCTTTGACAAAGTTGGCTGAAAATGTGCATGATTATGTTTGGAATGAAGATTGACAGCCAAAGTTCCAACAACTAAGGCAGTTATTAATAACAGCTCCGATCTTAAATTTTTATCATCGGTTGGAAGGCAAATTCATCTTGGATACAGACGCAAGTAATGTGACCATCGAAAGTGTATAATCCCAAATGCAAGGCGGCCAAGAGAAAGTCATTGCTTACCTTAGCAGGGTGCTCTCGCAACCAGAAGAGAATTATTGCGTTATAAGACGAGAATCGTTGGCTGTGGTGCAATCAGTATCACACTTTTATAAGTGCTCCTACGGGAGAAAATTTCACCTGAGAAGCAACAACGCCGCTGTGAAAGTGCTATTACAGTTTAGAAAACCCGAAGTGCAAGTCACCAGATGGATAGAAACGCTTCAGCAGTATGATTTGAACACGCAACACCGTGCTGCTTCAAGTCATCGTAATGCAGATACACTTTCGAGACGGGCTTTAACCGAAGATTGTAATCAATGCTAAGGGGTAGAAATAAAGTGTGATGTACTTAATGGGCTACCGTGATCGATGACGATTGGTAGCCTATACAGATGCGAACGGAACAAGAGAATGACAAAGATCTACGTTTCATTCTGGCTTGGAAGGTCGGAGCAGAATGCGCCTTCTGGCAGGAGATTAGTCCATTGAGTAGCACTCTGAAGTCGTACTGGACACAATGGGAGCACTGTACAGACACTTGGATGTGCTATGCTGGGACGCAAAATACATCTGCCGTGTGATCTTGAGTTTGGATATCAGCTCTGAGATGACATCATGTGCTAGGGCTACGTCAAGGAGCTCAAACGCAAGATGTAGGACATCCGTGGTGACGTTATGAAAAATATCCAGATCCCAAACGATCGAATGCTGATCAGATATGACACCAAGGTACAGGAAGCTGGTTTTCAAGAGGGCGACCACGTTTGGCTGTACAACCCCAGACGGAGGCGTAGATTGTCCACGAAGTTACAAAGACATTGGGAGGTCCATACAAAGTTGTAAAAAATCAACGTCGCGGTATATCGGATTCGTAAGCTCCAAAGAGGTAGAACAATATTGGTAGTGATGACGCCGGTAGTGTCAAAAAACGGCACGCAGTGAGACAATCAGTTACGCTCGTTTAGATGCTAGCGAGTAGTTTATATGTAGTGTTCCGCCTTATATATGTATGTGAATAGTAATATTTTTTTATTTTATGTTACTTATATCGTAATTATTGTCTGGTTCTTTATTTTGTTATGTATTTCTACACTTTACTGTCAGGCTGTAGGTTCATTGGTTACGTTTTGATTGCCCCCTCAATCTTCGACTGTGTTAATGCGACCTCCTTCAGGTATTTGAATATGTTACTTTGATACTATAATGTTAAAATGTGCAAAGTTTTTGCACTATTTGTAACGTTTGAACAAAATTTTGTACTTAAAAAGTAGACAGACTATTAAACTTACAAGTTGTGAGGACTATTTTGTATCGTCAAACAAAAGTGTTATATATTAATATTTGGCAAGCTACATATCAATATATAGAAACAGAAAGTTTTTCGTTCTTAAATGTTGAAGTACAAAACAAGTAAAATACATTTCAGCTGTTTTCGTTAGCAATTGTTTTCAAACAGCACTTGATATCCTAATCCCCAACTCGTCGACTTTTCGGTCATCATATTCGTACAATAAACACGATATCTTTTGCTTAGACTTTGAATTTAATCTGATTCTCACTGTTCTGACAGACAAAATTAATGAAAACTGTGAAACCAGATTTCTAAACCATTTTTAACAACATTTACAATGCGACTCTAAACAAATCCCCTTCCGCATTTTAACTTCCATTGCTCTTGTAAAAACTTTTTTACTTTCTAAGAAACGTTATGTAGGTAGTAGCCTTTTAAAAAAAATAATTTCAATTATCACTCAAAATAAAACATGTTTACACGGTTTAATTCCTAGAATAAGCAAAACTAGTATGATGAAATAAATTCCATTTATAAATATAAACGGTACTCATCACTTATAATTTCAATAAAATTCATACAGGAACTGCACAGAAAGCATAAACACTTAACTATCTTGTTGGCTACAAGATATGAGGAAAAGCTGGCAACGTTGTTGGATCTTTGGTAGATATCGTAGTTGGGTTGTATATGAAAAGAGTATATACATCGGAAGCTTAAAGTGTGCAATATATATATATATATATATATATATATATATATTTACATATATATGTATATATATATATATATTTACATATATATATATATATATATATATATTTATATATATATATTGCTATGTATAAACAGGAATTATCGTGCCCCAACGTTGGGCCGTCAAATATTTATGCTATGAACTCCCTCCTGAAACTAACAGGATTTTATCTTGAACCCACCTTGTGTCGGCCAATAACAAAACTTGATGTGATAACGCCTTGCTCGATATCAATGGCGTATTCAGCTTATGACTCCACCTCTCTTTTTAAATTATCAAATTACACTCCCATAAATTTTATCATTTGGACTCGACTAGCTTTTATCTTGAATTATAAAATGAAGTTAATTCAATTCCATATAATGAAAACAAATATTATGTACAGGTTTTGTAAATTATTTAAAATACACTTTGCAATTAATTAATGTTGTAAATCTCATTTATCTCAAAACTCATATCCTTTTTAATCAATCTAAAGTCACCAAAAAACCTATTGTTTTTATAAAAAGAAGCCTGGAACGTTCAAAACCCCTTTATCATATAACGCACTTTCTACGTATGCAACGCCTCTTCCAGCTCTATTTCTTATCTCTGTAATATCATAACTGACTGGAATTCTTTTGAATGCGTGTTTAATTACATTTGTTATGTTTATTTATAACTACGCGTGCTTCCACTAAAAAATATCGTTATTTGCATTACCTAAATTTACTAAAGCTCTATATACTGGGTGTTAAATATTCGTTATTTACTTAATGCATGTATTACTTATTTCTATGCTAACTATGCGTCTTATTGTTACCTAAGATGTGCCTATTTGCGTCGCTTAAAACTACTAATACTTTATATACAGGGTGTTGACTGCTTACTATTTACAAACTATCCCAATTACTCACTTTTCTCCTAAATAAATGCAGTTTTCTGTTTCCTATTATAATTTCCGATTCCTGCACGACCTTTGCTATAAAATACACCCTTAAACAACCCCTTATCACAGCATAATATATATATATATATATATATATATATATATATATATATACATCTTGCTAACAATTCTGCGTCCTTACAAAGTTGATACGTTTTTGCGTCCACCAGAAATAGCGGAAATAGGTCATTACATATGTGGAGTATATTGTTGTTTATTTCTTGAAGAAGTCCAAAATCACAAAAACATTGTAAAATAGTTAAATAGATAGATATACACTATTTTGTATTTTCTTATCATTGTAGAGTCCTTTCAAAGCCATTTAATTTTGCATCCGTCGTATATCTTCCTTTCAATTTACATTAAATCTAGTATCACATTTGCTTCCTGCAACGTTGTCAATAACTCTTTGAAGTAACTGAGATGAAATATACAATTAATACTGTAAGAGAGACTAAGATATGAGTAACTGGACATTCTACATTTAATCGTTTGTTTTTCTGTTGCCTGGCAACTTCAAACGTTCCAGTAGTATTATTATCAGATGGTAAGTGAATAAACTTACAACTTCAATACTCGACCGCTTTCTGACGATATTAATACTACCGTCTCTCAAAGTGCTGCATACGCATTATAATATACTCTACTTTGTGTCGATGCGCTGTTAAATTAAAACGTGTATGCATTCCCAATGTTTTATAAATTATATCAGGATGTAACTTTAAATGTTACTTTAAATTATTATCATAGCTTTCCATGATCAAGAAGTGGTTTAGATTTCAAATTTGATGACCTTTTTTTAATACAAAACGTTAATTTTATTAATTCTAGAAAGGTTGGTAGTTTTTACATCCTATCGATACGCTTGTGTAAATCAAGACGTTAAAACGGTTTATTTTGGTGCAGGCGTCAGAAAATAAATGTTCGATAAATTTATTTTAATTTATTTTGCTTTTGCATACGCTAATTGATTTTACTGGTGTAATGATTACGTAAGCAGAAACGATCTTCCACTTCGTGAAATTACTAAAAGAATAGTTCCGGTTTGTAAAAAACATGATCACCATTTTTCTATGAAACCACTTAAAAAATTCTATTTTCAATTCTTTACCAATTTTTGAAGAAATTTGAAACATACATACAAATTATTAAAAAAGTTGCATTCTTTCGTGGTGTTAATTGACTAATAGAGCTGCGTTTAAATGTGCGGACGCCGCCGTTTCCGACAATAAGCGAAAAATGAAAATAAAAGGAAATCTTTGGAACACGTTTAAAGCGCACCGCCAAATATTTTAAAGAAAGTCTCTTGTACACTTTAACAAAAGATGCTGAAGAGATTATGGGCTAGGAAAATCTTTAACTTGAAATACAATTTTTTTTTTGGTTGTTGTAAAAAGAATTTCCTCGTCAGTACAATATTTGGTCATTCCTATGTTCGTTTAGATGCATAAAGCGTTCTCGTATAGTTTATTGACATATTTGCATTAAAATGTCTACAAAATGGTTTAAGGTGGGGGTATGTAAAGCTAATTATGGTTTATAGTATGTATGTTTATTGTACGATCTGGGAAAGCTGCTCTAATGGAACATAGTAATTAATGACAGCCTACCTTACACTAAAATTTCAAAACTTAATCACTTTACAATACAACTTCGTTGGTGCAAAAATGTGCAAAAGGCTTTGTGTGCATCACCTGAACTTATTTAAATACAATACTCAAAAGTAGTTCTGAGAAACAGATTTTTTTTGGTTTTTTTTTCAGGGCAATCTCCAGTTTTTCGTTAGCCCATTCTTTACTTCTGCCTGAACTCTAAGATGATTTTACTATTATGATATAATTCGATTTATGTGAAAGAATACTGAAGATATTGTTCCAGAACCAGCAATAAGAGAAGGGATTGAGAAACATAAATCCCTGACCGTTTACAAAATCGTTAAATGTACCACCAAAATCAGATGTTTGTGATGTAGGTATCTTCCTTTATGTTGTGTGTTAGACAACGGTTTAGGAATCAAGTAAAAAACTTTAGGAACTACCTAGAAGCAGATATAAACATTGACCACAACATCGTAATTATGAAGGCCGCACATAAATTAAAAAATTTGAAAAAAAGCAACAAAAAAAGGCTCTTTGACTTAGAGGAACTAAAAGATAAAGATATTCAACAAATATTCGAAAAAATTCAAATGAATTGGTACAAGATATCGGGAAAATATCTGATACTAAGGAAGTAGAAAAAGAATGGAATAACATTAAATCCAGCCTAGACATGGCGGGCAGAGATATTCTGGGGTATACACAAAAAGAAAATACCAAACCATGGACAACAAAGGATATCCTGAAATTAATAGAAGAAAGAGAAAGGTACAAAAATAAATCAAATGAAACAGGAAAACAGACATACGAAGTCATAAAATGGGAAATTATTCGCAAATGCAGGAAAGCTAAAGAACAATGGATTGATGAAAAATGCAAAGAGATACAAACTAAAATGGAAATAGGAAAGACAGACGAGGCATACAAACTAATTAGAATCAATTTTAGGGATATAAAACTGTATAGCAAAAATATAAGGAATGCAGGAGAAAACAACATTATAGAAAATGTAGAGAAAGTGGGTAGATAGCAAGAATATATAGGGAATTTATATGCAGAAGAGGAACTATCTGCATTAGAACAGGAATCAGACATTGAAAATTATAACTTGGGATATCCTATACTTAGAAATGAGTTTGAATTAGCATTAAAGGGTTTGAAAAATGGTAAGGCTTCGGGTACAGATAAGGTGCAAGCAGAAACTCTAAAAGCCGCTGGACACGCAGTAACTGAACGTCTCTTCCAACTTGTAAGCTATATGTATGAAACAGATACCAAAAGATTTCAAAAGTAACATCATATAACCATACCAAAAAAGAAAGGCGCGGATAGAAGTGAAAATTTTTGAACAATATTTTTGACAGCACACGTATCATAAATATTAACTAGAATTGTACAAAGGCGAATAGAAAAACAAGCTAGAGAAATACTAGGAGAAGCAAATTCGGGTTTAGGCAAAACAGAGGAACACTGGAGGCTATTTTAGCTATGAGGGTGATGATGGAAAAAACAATAGAAAAGGGGAAATGTGTAGGCTAGCTCAGAATAGAAATCAATGGAGATACACACCCAACCAGTCCCAAGATAAATGACGAAAAAAGTAACTGTACTTAAACATGATGATTATTATAACCAACTACAAGTATTGGTTTGGCAATATTCTCGAATAATGTTAATTGTGTGCAAGGATTTACTGGAAAACTATTAATTCGGCAAATGTCTAAGTGTTGGGAGATCTTGGCAGCCATGGCTGCTTAATCCCCTTCACTGAATCTTGGTGAAATAGGGCATAAAATTAGAAAACAATAGAAGGGGAACCGAGTTGTATACAGGCTGTGTGAGAATTTCAGGGAACTGTGTAGGCTAGCTCAGAATATAAATAAGTGCAGGTACGTGTCCAACCAGTTTTGAGACGGAAACCTAATAACGAAAAAATAGGGCAAGTAAATCTGTTGATTATTATAAACAACTACAGGTGTTGGTTCTGAAATATCTGCAACTAATGTTGACTGTGCAAAAAGATATATTGGAAAAAATGTTAAATTGGTAAATGTTCTAGTGCTGGGGGAACTTGGCAGCGACAGGCTACTTACCACTCTTCACAACCACTGAATGTTGGAGGAATAGGGTAATAATTGTATAACAATTGAAGGAAACCGAACTGCATCTAACAAGAAAGAACAGCGCCTATAATGAAAGACAACAAACATAGAAACAAGAAGGAAATTGTTGAAAGCATATGTGTGGAGCACACCACAGTATGCCTATGAAATACGGACAGTAGAAAAAGTAGACAGAAAAACGGTAGCAGCCTTTTGGAATGTTGTGCTTAAGATGTATGAGGAAGATAGCATGGACAGACAAAGTTAATAACAATTAGGTTATAGAAATAGTAGGAGAACAAGGATATCTGTTGAAAAAAATAGGAGAAATAGAAGGGCAAAATGCGTTCTAAGGCATTTTTGGGGAATAGTATGGGATATATTACAAGCAGAGATAGGAAAAAGGATGTAGATTTAGACCCATATCAGATAGTGATAGAAGCAGACAGTGCAAGTTTCAGGAAAATGCGTACGTTAGTTCAGAATAGGAAATAATGATAGTACGCGTCTAACCAGTTCCAGGACTGAAGACCTAATGATGATGAAGGATTGCTGCTATCACCAAAACTAACTTACATACCATTACTGATGGATGTTTTAATTGTAGGCTACTAAGCATTGCATTAAAAAAAATTTTAAAGTTTTCAGTTGACCCGTTTACGAGCTATAATATTTTCCTGTATAAGGGTTGCTGCCACCTCCCAAGACTGACCTTCGTGCGCTGTTGGTGGTGTTTACTTTTAGAACAGATTATTAGAGGAATGCATGTGAAAATTTTGTTCCAGTCTTATACGAGATACGATTTATTTAGTTTAAGGGTTGCTGCTACCCTCAAGACTGGTTTTGGTGCACTGTTGTTGGTGGATGTTTTTGTTATACATTATTAAGCATTGTATGTGCAAATTTTGAAAACTTTCTATCAAGTCGTTTACGAGCTATAATGTTTTTTAGTATAGGGGTTGCTGCAATCCCCAAGACTGGCTTTCGCCAACCGTTGACGGTGTATATCTTTGTAATAGACAATTAAAGGATTGCATGTGGAAACTTTTTACCCAGTCCTGTACGAGGTACAATTTATTTAGTTTAAGGGTCGTTGCCATTTCCAAGACTAACCTTCGTGTGCTTCTAGTGGTGTTTATTTTTGTAGTAGACTATTAGGACTATTAGAGAATTGCACGTGAAACTTATTTTCCACTCCTTTACGAGGTACAGTTTATTTAGTTTAATGGTTGCTGCTACCCCAAAGACTGGCTTTGGCACAGCATTGCCTGAGAGTGGTTTTGAAGGAAACTATTAGAAAATTGCATGTGAAAATTTTAAAAATTGTGTATCGTGCCATTTATAAACTATAATGTTTTTTAGTATAGGGGTTGCTGCCGTCCCCAAGACTGGCTTTAATGCACCGTTGTCAGTAAATATTTTTATATTAAATTATAGAATTGCATGTGATAATTTAAAAATTTTTACATCGCATCGTTTACGAACTACAATTTCTTTTAATGTAGGGATTACTTTCACCCCCAAAACTGATTTCTTTTAATGTAGGGATTACTTTCACCCCCAAAACTGGCTTTCACGCCCCGTTACGTGTGTTTATTTTTGTAATAGTGTGTTGGATGATTTCATGTTAAAACTATAAAAAATTATAGTCGGATACAATTTATTTAGTTTAGGGGTTGTTGCCACCCCAAGCCTAACTTTGGCATACCATTGCTGGTACATGCTTTTATTGTAGGCTTTTAAGCATTGCATTTGAAAATTGTTAAAGTTTTCTGTTGAACCGTCTACGAACTATAATATTTTCCTGTATAAGGGTTGCTGCCACCTCCCAAAACTGATCTTCATGCGCTGTTGGTGGTGTTTATTTTTAGAACAGATTTTTAGAGGACTGCACGTGAAAATGTTTTTCCAGTCTTATACAAGGTACAATTTATTTAGTTTAAGGGTTGCTGTTACCCTCAAGACTGGTTTTGGTGCACTGTTGTTGGTGGATGTTTCTGTTATACATTATTAAGCATTGTATGTGCAAATTTTAAAAACTTTCTATCAAGTCGTTTACGAACTACAATGTTTTTTAGTATAGGGGTTGCTGCAATCCCCAAGAATGGCTTTCCCTAACCGTTGACGGCGTTTATCTTTGCAATAAACTATTAAAGGATTGCATGTGAAAATTTTTTACCCAGTCCTGTACGCGGTACAATTTATTAAGTTTAAGGGTTGTTGCCACCCCCAAAACTGACCTTCGTGTGCTTCTAGTGATGTTTGTGTGTGTAGTAGACTATTAGAACTATTAGAGAATAGCATGTGAAACTTGTTTTCCACCCCTTTACGAGGTACATTTTATTTTGTTTAAGGGGTGCTGCTACCCTCAAGACTGGCTTTGGCACAGTATTACCTGAAAGTAGTTTTGAAGGAAACGATTAAAAGATTGCATGTGAAAATTTTAAAAATTGTGTATCGTGCCGTTTATGAACTATAATGTTTTTCAGTATAGGGGTTGCTGCCGTCCCCAAGCCTGGTTTTAATGCACCGTTGCTAGTAAATATTTTTGTATTAAATTATAGGATTGCATGTGACAATTTAAAATCTTTTACATCGGACTGTTTACGAACTACAATTTCTTTCAATGTAGGGGTTACTTTCACCCTCAAAGCTGGCTTTCACGCCCCGTTACGTGTGTTTATTTTTGTAATAGTGTGTTGGATGATTTCATGTTAAAACTAAAAAATTTTAACCAGATACAATTTATGTAGTTTAGGGGTTGTTTCCACCCCAAGACTGGCTTTGGCTCGCCATTGCTAGTGGATGATTATTTTATAGACTCTTAAACAGTGCATGCGAAAATTTTTAAATTCTTCTAACGAGTTGTTTAGGAGCTTAACATTTTTTTAGCATAGGGGTTGCTGCCGCCCTCTAGACTGACTTTGGTGCAACGTTGCTGACTGATGATTTGTAATGTACTATCAGAGAATTGTATAAAAATCTTAAAAATTTTTTATCCCGTTATTTACGAGCTACAATTTTTGTAATATAGGAGTTGCTGCCACCCCAAGACTGGCTTTTGTGAACCTTTTGTTGATGTATATTTCTATTATAAACAATTGGAGCATTAGATGCAAACGTTTTGAATATTTTCTATTGCGTTATTTATGAGTTATAATTTATTCAGTGTAAGGGTGAAACTATTCCTTAAGTATGATAAGGGAGAATTATGTGCAAAATTATAAGTACCGATGTAGTCAGACACAATTTGCAAAATTCGAAATCTATATGTAAATATTTGTAATAAAATATTTAAATTATATTTTCTAAGCTTCACAAAATCGTTGCTAGAAAACAGTAAAAAACATTATACACATGTAGAAATATGATAGGACATCATTTATACTATTTTGCAACCTAAAAAAATTAATAAATCCCCTCAAGTACAAGATATATATTAGTAGATAAAAGTTTGCATTCTCTGAAACTATACGGATGCAACTTCTACATAACTGTTCGTTGCCCTATCATCTAAGCAGACTAACTGGCGCCACACTCTGTTGCCATTTAGCGGATGTAAAGATGATAACAAAATGAAATATTAGGTATATTAAAATATATTCTGTGGCGCCCTTGACGGAAAATCGCTAGACTAAAACTATACGATTCCTGTACATTTTCCTATCAATTTTAAAGCCACTATGCGTTTCTTAAATATTTAAAATAGAAATTTGTACACAAACTCATTTACTTTGATGTATTCCAAATCCTACCAATTTAGGTCTTCTTCCATATAAATATCTTAACCAAAGAAATTCCATGTCAATAACGCCAAAAAGTTAAAAGGTTTATCTTGCGTCCGATATACGGTAGTAAGTTTACAAGGGACGCAAGTTTAAATGTAAATTTCGGTCTATCGGGTGCAGAAATGATAGTAGGATGTATATACATATATATATATATATATATATATATATATATAATATATGTATATATATAAATAAATGTATATATATATATATATATATATATATATATATAGTAGCTAGAATAGCTCAAGCTAGAAAAATGTTTTTAAAAAAGAAAAACTTACTAATAGCTAATAGTATTAGTTTAGATAATAGAAAAAGTTTCTTAAAGTCGTACGTATGGAGCGTTCTACTATACGGTAGTGAGACTTGGACAATTAAAGAAGTAGATAAGAAAAAGATAGAAGCTTTTGAAACTTGGTGTTATAGGAGAATGTTAAAGATTAGTTGGACAGATAGAGTAACAAACGAGGAAGTTTATAGAAGGATAGGTGAGGATCCCTGTATGTGGAAACAATTGAAGGTCAGGAGAGATAGAATGATAGGGCACCAGTTAAGACATGAGGGACTATTTAGTAAAGTTTTAGATTATAGACTACCAAATAAAAATAGAGTAGGAAGGCCTAGACAAAGCTATATTAGTCAAATTATTAGAGATTTAGGTTGTGAAGGCTATGTAGACCTTTTTAGACTAGCTCAGAATAGAAAAGAATTTAGAGCTGCGTCAAACCGACTTTAAGTTCGAAAACAAAACAAAAAAAAATAAAAATCAGTTAACTAAATGTCATCAGGACATAACTCACAATTAGTTAGCGGTCTGGCATGTTGGTAGCGTTTCGTTGCTTAAGCCTTACCATAACATATAATTTAACACTTTTCCTTTTGAAGCGGATAACCAGGTTATATTTCATTTCCTTATAAATGGTAATCATGTAAACATGTTAGAGTTCTTTAACAACCATCAGGTTGCTAATATCTATGTAGAGTCAGCTGGATAGGAAAAGATAGAAGGATATAGGAAGACCTAGACCAAACTATATTAGTCAAATTATTAGAAATTTAGGTTGTGAAGGGTATGTAAAGCTTTTAGATTAGCACAGAATAGAAAAAAGTTAGAGTTGCGTCAAACCGACCTTAAGTAAGGTCGAAAACAAAATGATGATGATATATATATATATATATATATATATATATATATGTTCCGTTTATATTGTAAATAATTAACGTTAAATTTCATTTTACATTGAGTTTGTTGATTATTTTACGTTCGCCTCGGTATATTTAAATTTGTTAGTAAAATTTGCATGGTTTTACTTGAAGCATGCGCCAACAAGTGCCGCGAGTTATACAACTCTGTGTTATTCCGCATGTGCAAGAACAGTATTGACTGGAAAATCCACGAAGCTCAAGAGAATCGATTTGTCGTTCGAACAGACCGCATCGCTGTTTACACGTCCTACGTAGGACAAACCTATTTAGACGAACCGCTTTTCTTCAGAATCGCTATCGTCATAAACGTGCTTCGCTACACCGGCAAAACAGAGTGGATGTTACATCGTTTTTTTCGTTCGCACGGCTTCATAAACACCAGCTGAGTGCTTTTAGTAAACGCTTAAACTGATTAAGAACATTAATTATATGTTGTTTGTTAAATTATCACTTAAATATTATACAGTCCACTTCGCTCTACCACAGAGCTATTCAAAATTTACCGCAATATTTTACATTTCGTAAGCTTCTCGCCGGATTTGAAAAAACAACAAACTCATATAATTAACCATACCGCTCATTAAAGCATTGACAGTTTTAATTAGCATAATTTGTATCGTTGAGTTGTTTACGAGCATTTGTTATCTACTTTGCAATAGGTTTACGTATTTGTTATCGCCGCTAGGCTATTATAAATCGTCAAGATTTCGTTCTTATTTCATCCGCTTTTGTATTCACTTTAATTTAACCATGGCAGAAAAGTTGAAATGTAATGGTTTTCTACGTAATATGGCAATTAATTCACTACAGAAAATGTTTGAAATCGTTCAAAAATGTACGGTCGAAGCCGCCTTTTTAGATTTATTTCACGCACAGTATGAATCTCTGGAAACCGTTAGAGAAAATTTTCTTACACACCATAATTGGATAGTAGGTGCAATTTCTTCCGCCGGTAACGCTGATGAACAATTTGAAGTAGAAGACGATATACGTAAACGTTTTGATAATAACTACTTTAAAATAAAAGCGCTCTATTTCAAGCTGTTTACCAGCCAATCTTCGCCTCGGGCTGATGTGTCCCCGCCGCTAGATACTTTAAAGTCGAAAGTTTCACTTCCCCCGCTGACGCTGCCTACGTTTGATAGGGAAAGTTGTCTGTTTGAAAGTTTTATTGATCGGTTTGATAGCTTAGTTCATCTTAATAACGATTTGTCGGACGTGGATAAATTTTCGTATCTTCAATCAGCACTAAAAAGTTCCGCACTTTTTACCATTAAAAACTTTGACCTTACAGAAGCCAATTACGCTCTTGCATACACAAAACTTCGTGAAAAATATCGTAATATTCGTCACATTACCTCTGCTCTATGGAACAATATAGATAAATTTCCCAAATTAAACTCCGATAACCCCGTCGGTTTGCAAAAATTAGTTGATACTTTTGTCGATAATTTACAAGTGCTTAAAAAATTTGATTTATCCGTCGAGCAATGGGATTTTATTCTTGTACAAATGATCTTAAATCGCTTTGATGTACACACTGCTCGTAGTTTTGAATTGCATCAAGATCCGACTGCTATCCCATCTTATAAAAAGTTAATTGCTTATCTGGAAAATACGTGTAAATCCTTATCGAATTTGTCGGTAAATCATAAAACTGATTTGAACAAAGTTATTCATTTCAGCAACCCGTCTAAGCCCCGAACCGCCGTTTCCATGTTAGTTCAGACGAAGTCTAGTGTTAATAAATGTCCGCTTTGCAAACAAGATCACAATCTTTATCGCTGTAATGATTTCGTTAAATTTTCGTCACAAGATCGCTACAACTTTGCAAAAAAACATCTTTGTATTAATTGCCTTAGTAATTCTCACATTTTAAATAAATGCCGGTCTACTTTTTCATGCCGCCAATGCAATCAACGTCATCATTCGTTATTGCACTTCGATCGCGTTTCGTCTAAACCCGCTTTCGCTGCTAGTAACCAGGCTCGCTTGAGCCCGGACACCGTCGCCTCTAAGGTATCACCTCGCACTACTCCCGCTATTCAAGACCGCTACATGCCGTCCGCACCTCGTGCCTCTAAGGAATCATCGACTTCGTTTAACTGTAGTGGTCCGTCAACTTCAAATGTCGTTTTATTTAATTCTTTAGCTAAACCTTCAGTTGTTTTACTTTCCACCGTTCACGTGGAAATTGTTGATATATCTGGTTCTTTCCATAAATTTCGCGGTTTACTCGATTCGGGTAGCACGACTTCTTTTATTTCGCAAAGTAGTGTGAAACGTTTAGGTTTTCGTACTACTCCACATTCTTTTACCCTTAGTGGTTTAGGTTCCATGCGCTCTGCTGTTCAGCATGGCACTATCGCTGTTTCGCTCAAACCAATAGGTGTTTCTTCACAGATTATTAATTTTCAAGCTGTAGTACTTCCCAAAATTTGTGAAAATTTACCTACTTCTAATATTTCTTGACAACATTTCAATCATCTGGCTAACCTCAAGCTAGCTGATTCGCTCTTTGCTCAATCTGGACTCATTCATTTCTTACTTGGGGCGGATATTTTCCCCCCAAGTGTTATTAGACGGTCGCATCCAGGGTGCTAGCGATCAACCTGTTGCTATTAATACCATCTTCGGATGTTTTAATGGGAAACATACCTTCATCGCCCGTTTCTGAAGTAACTAGCTTGTTTTGTATGACAGATTCTACTTCCCCATTGGAAGATATTGTCGCTAAATTCTGGGACGTCGAAGCTGTCCCCGCCGCTCAACCTTTCACGCCTGAAGAAACTCTTGTTGAAAAACATTTTGTCGATACGTTTCGCCGCAATGAACAAGGTCGATATGTCGTCTCATTGCCGTTTAGAGATCAGGAACCATTTTTTCCAAGTAGTCGTGATCTTGCCTTACAACGATTTGTTTCTTTAGAAAATCGTCTACTTAAGCAACCTCGTGTTTACGAACAATACGTTTGGTTTATGCATGAATATCTTGATTTTCAACATATGCAATCTGTTGTTATTGGGTCTCATTCGGATTTGTCTTATTACATCTCGCATCATTGCGTTGTGAAACCCGAAAGCGTAAGTACGAAATTACGAGATGTTTTCAAAGCTTCCGCTAAAACTCTGTCTCAATCGTCCTTAAACGATCACTTGTTTGTTGGGCCTAAGTTGCAACTGGATATCACCGCAATTTTGTTACAAATTCGTTTACATCCTTATGTTGTCACTGCCGATATTCGTCAGATGTTCAGACAAATTCTTGTAAATCCCGCTCAGTGTGACTATCAACGAATTGTTTGGCGCTTCTCCCCTGAGGAGCCCATTCAGGATTTTAAATTAAATACCGTTACGTATGGAATCAATTGTGCTCCCTTTCTTGCCATACGCACACTTCAGCAGTTGGCCGTGGACGAAGGGAATTCTTATCCGTTAGTCACTTTCGCACTTCGCCACAATACTTATATTGATGACATCGCTACTAGTGGAGATTCTATTGAATCAACCCTCGCTCTACGTAATCAACTAATTGCTCTTTTAAAACTTGGTGGTTTCGAACTTCATAAATGGTCAAGTAACCATCCGAATTGTTAAAAGATCTTTCCGCTACGCAGCAATTCGCACAACCCCGCTCCTTTGAGGATCCTGATACTCAACCCTTAAAAGTTTTAGGTCTTCAATGGAATCCCACTTCAGATAATTTTTGTTTTCTAGTTCAGCCACTAAGTACCTGCTGTACCAAATGCAACCTACTTTCTAACTTAGCCCGCATTTTCGACCCCATGGGACTTTTATCCCCCTTACTTTTCTCGTAAAACACTTAATTCAACGTTTATGGTCGTTAAAATTAGATTGGGATGCTCCACCCCTGACCTCCTCCGTTTATGGGAGAGATACTTGCATGAGTTACCGCTTCTTTCGGATTTCGCTTTACCCCGCTTGCTTATCCCGCCACAGTTTACTACGTGCGAAGTTCACAGCTTTGTTTACGCTTTCGAACGTGGCTACTGTGCTGTTGTTTATTTTTGCTTTGTTACTCCTTCCGCCGTTGAGGTTCGCTTAGTGTGCGCTAAGTCTAAGGTCGCACCCCTTCGTACAATCTCTTTACCCCGTCTCGAATTGTTGGCCGCCACACTGGCATCTTGGTGTGATGGTTATACAGTTATTTAATTAGAATTACTGCGCAACTTAAAACGTTTAACCGTCAGCAATACAGCTGTTCCTGTTCGTAAAATCTTTAAATATTTGTTCTGGTTTGTAAAATATCAATAGAAATGGATTCTAATAAACGTAAAATATGGGTTTAACGTCAAAAGTGCAAGATATTTTTGTAGGAGACTATTAGACGATTGCATATAAAAATTATAAAAATTTTCTATAGAGTTGTTTACAAACTATGTTTTTTAATATAGGGGTTACTGCCGCCCCGAAGACTAGCTTTTGCGAGTCGTTGGTGGTGTTTATTTTTGTATTGAACTATAGAGGATTGCATGTGAAAATTTTAAAAATTTTTATCCAGCCCTCTGCGAGGTACGTTTTAGTTTGTTTAGGGACTGCTGCGAGCCCAAATACTGGCTTTGGCATACCATTGCTGGTGATATTTTTGTTATGGATTACTAGGCATTTCATGAAAAATTTTGGAAATTTTCTAACGAGTTGTTTACCAGCTAAATCTTTTTAGCATAATGGTTACTGCCACCCCCACGACTGTGTTTGGTGCACTATGGTAGGTGGATATTTGAGTAATAAAGTGTCTCAAAAATAATGGTCCAAATTGAAGAGTTTGATAGCTGAGATTAATACATATTAAAATAACTTTATATATGTTGTTATCCAATTGTTGATGGTTTCAAAGTTATAACAATTTTTGCGTTTTGTGTCAAAATCGTGCAAAATTTTTCATAGAACCAAAATTATAGAAAAATTATGATTTTCTCTTGCGATAATAAGTAAATTATAATGCATTATAATGATTATAATGCTTATGCTTAACAATTAAATCTTAAAAATACTTATTAAAAGCGCAGTATATGTTGAATTACCAAAGTCATTGAAACCGCCTTGTATTACTACAAAGTTGTTCATGTTAAAATTTTTGGTCAGTACATCCATGTCTTCAACAACGTTTTTTAATTTAGCATTAGGTTTAAATATCGTTCCAACACTGTAATTTTGCAGAAAATTTTTTAAAGGACTTCCCATGCTCCTACCATGCTAGTCTGTTAGAAGAAGCACATTAGAAATTTCTTTAGTAGCAATTACATTTTGATTAGGAGTAATTCTTTAGTGTTGTATAGTCATTACCAGTTACTTTAGTTATGTCAGCATATGTTGTCGGGTTTACTACAGGATTATCTCCTTGAGTAACCTCTGGAAGCTTGTCAATCCCATTATTGACAATCGTATTATTTATGGATGACTTAAGATTGTTTGGTTTATTTGTAACAGTAGTGCCTTATATTGTCTTAGAATTAAAACTGCTGCTAGTGAGTAACCCGACAAGCTCAATATTACTTTCTTTAAGGTTTGTTACCTGAGTTTTTATTTGAATCATCTCATTAAAGAGTTGAATAAATTCTTGCTTAACAATTACCTTAAGTAAATTTTGAAATGTATTACTATTTAATAAAGTTTCCCTTTCCTTTACTGTTTTAGAAACCGATTCTGGTAGTTTATCATTTGCAATATTGTTTTGATGTCATCCTTTACAATAAAATTTTAACAATCTTTTTCCTTTCAAGTCCATCACCTTTAACTCAGTTGCATTTAAATCAGAACAATCTCTGTGCAAGGATCTATGACATCCATCACAGATAACGACAGAAAATTCAGCATTTGTCTTACATATCATGCATTCCCTATTTGGATTGTAATTAATAATTGATTAATTTTCAACAGATGTGAAATTCACTATCTCTTGCCCTCACCTTTGACCAGATTGTTCAAATATAATTCAAATAATATTTAAAAATGTTACTTTAAATTAATCATAATACCCTAGAAGTGACTATATAGTCTAGAGTATTATATATCAAAATGATACTCTAAATTTACTCATCACAATGATCATGCTTTCTACATTTCTATTTTACTTAGTAGCACAATAAAACTCATATTGCAGAAAACAATTAAAACAGGTTCACACACATTGATTACTTACATTTATCCACAAACACATACAGGGTAAGACACTAGATATAAACTATTTGCTAGCATCTAAACGACAAGTAACATAAAACAAAATTCTTAACAAAGTATATGCAGAATGATGGGTGCTATATTTTTAAAATAATTTTAAGCATACAAGGTGTTCCCAAAGAGCGTGTCCTATGAAAGTTGGTATTTTTAAAATGGAGCACCCTGTATTTTTATGCATATTTGAATTATAAATTAAAAAATAATGTATGTTTCTTAAAAAGTCTCTAACCCTATCTGTGTCTATTTTGAGATAAATCGATTTTAAGCAAATTTAAGAATGCACACCAAAATAAAATAACTGCGAATTTAATAAGAATAAATAAATTTGCTTTTTACTTACTTAAAAACATTTACCATACTACAATGTTAACTGTTGTACCATGTTATACAGGGTGTTTGTAATCAAGCCATATACAATTGAGCAACTCAAGGTTAAATAATGTGTTTAACTTAAATAGAACATTCACTATTTTTGTACCTGTTTAATTGCTCGGCTGATTTTCTATCAATCTCTATCAGGATTCCAGTAGTTTCTAATTAATTTCGAAATTTCATAATTCATCATTGTAGTTTATACTAATACAGCAATTTATTAAACTTTAGTTGGCTACAAAAATACTTGTGAAATTAATATTGTTTATGCATCTGTCATTCTTATAGTGTCGTTCCAAAATGCTTGTGGCAATTCTATTGTTATCAATTTTATGTTTTGTACATTTGAAATTTGATTTACATATTACTAATCTAAAATGAAAACTTATTCTACACAAAAAGTTATTGGCGAGTGTCAAGAAAACCGCTTTTTAGCAAGTTTAGTATAGGCTCAAAAATATCCAAATAGGAAACATCCCAATAGAAATGTGTTTGAAAGACCGTTATTAGCATTTTGCAGTACCGGAGATGTGGAATATAAAACCCAAATAGACAAAAACTTGCAGTTAATAAAAATAATGAATTTAAAGTTATTGATTGGCTAATAAAAATTCTTCACACAAGTCAGAAACGTATTAGTGAGGAAGCAGGTATTATCTGGAGAAGTGTTTTTAGAATAATTAAAAACACAAAGTTCATCCTTATCATATTCAGGTGTGCCAGAAGCTCTATACTAAAGATTTTGACATGCGAATTGGGTTTTCCTTATGGGTTTTGGAGAAAATAGTATGTGAGGGTAACTTTTTTAATTTTGTCCTCTTTATAGATAAAGCTACTTTCCACAATAATGGCTTAGTAAACCGAGACAATTTTCACTATTACAGTGAGGAGAATCCTCATTTCTTTAGAACTCTTAATCATCAACATTGTTGGTCTTTGAATATATGGAAAGGAATCGTAGGATGGCATATATTAGGTCCTTATTTTTTGATGGTATTTTAAATGTCAACTTTTTTCGTCTTTTTTTGCGTTATAACCTGCCAAAACTATCAGAAGATGTCCCACTGCTTATGAGACTAAAATGTAGTGGCATTTATATGACGCTGCAGTTCATTACAGTCGAATTGTATGGCGTTGTTTGAATGCTCTTTTTCCAGATAAATGAATAGGAAGATATGGTGCTCGTGAATGGCCTCCAAGGTCCTCTTGTTTGACCCCACTCGACTTTTTTCTTTGGGGTTACACTAAGCATATAGCTTACAATATTAAGCCGACCCACTCCAGGAGATATAAAAGAACAAATAAGAATCGCATTTCGATCAACTGCGTATGTTGCAAGAAGTAATGAGCAATTCTTTATTACAAGTGCAGGCATGCATTGAACAAGATCGACGTCAGTTTGAACATGATCTTTAATTTTTTATGATAGTAGTTTATACATAGTAATTAAATTTTTCTATTAAAACTGAAATATTTTGATTGCAATTCAATGTCTTTATACAGAATGAAACAAACCTGTTACTTTGTATTTGCACTTTTGTTTTTGTCATTAAAAGGATATAATAAATGTGTAATTTAGCTTAATCAAATTATTTCAGTTTCATTTGGTTAATAAATAACAAAAATTATGTCTAACATAATAAATCGTAGATAAAAGCAATAATGACAATCTGACAAGTACTTTCAAAGCAAACTTAAAGCTTAATAAATTGCTATATTAGTATAAACTTAAATGATGAATTATAAAATTTCGAAATTTCTCAGAAATAACTGGAATTAGTTACAGGCAACCCTAATATGGATTGAAAAAAAATCAGCTGAGCAATCGAATGGGTAAACAATAGTGGGTGTTCCATTTAAGTTAAACAAGATATTTAACCTTGAGTTGCCCAATAGTGTAACCAAAACTCTATTTGCAATAGCAGTTCTTTAATCTCAAGCTGATTACACAAGCCTCATTAACATTTGCAGCTACAATAAAACTTCTAAAAGCTGACATAATTTACTTTCAGTGTGTCGCTAACGATACAAGTATTAATATCTTCTTAAAATTACGACGATATCTTCTTAATTAACTTAATCTGGAAGCATTATAATTAATTTATCTAATCACTATAGTAATTTATATAAATAGTTATTTATATAAACACCTATATCTCATATGTACGAGCTTCAATTAGAATGTAACTTCAGAACTAACATCGTGATCAATGCTCGATCGGAACTGACTTGCTCAACCCCTTAACGCTAATTTATACCTCATCCAATTGTTCTAGGTTAACTACAGTGTCATGAAGTATGAGAGAGGGAACGTTTCGGAAAATAATCGAAAGGGGGAGGGATGTTTAGAAAAGATAAAAAGGATTGAAAAATAAATAAGCAACCTTAAGTACGAAATTATTGTCATATGATGACAAGGACTTTATAAAGTAAGATTGTATATATTGTAGTGGTTTTAAAAAGGTTAAATTTAACTATAAACAAGGCAATTTCAAACACCCTGTATAGAGGAAACAACCAGAATTTACGTGCAAAATTTATTTCATTTAGTTCATTATAAAGGAACAAATATTACCATGATTTTACTAGTGAATAAAATTTAAATAGGTTCGTAAAGAAAATAAATTTTAGTAGCCAATACAAATTATTAATTAATTTAATAGAGTTTAATTAAACGGGTCATTACGTCTAATACGCATAGAAATGTTGTGTTAAAACGTCGGTTAATTAAACACCTGCATGTTTTCTAAATGTCAGGTTCCCCTTATTTGTATAGATAACAAGCAAGTTCCAAAGAATATTGGTTAAACGACAGTCAAAAAGCACGTATTCAGTCCACATGGAGTAAATTTAAAACGCGGACAGAAATATCGATTCTCTACCACTCAAACAAGGTTAGAAGGAAACATATAATATGCATAAGAAAGGGACAGCGTTAATATAGGCGGGATTGTTAAGACGTCAATGCATATACTATTGGTCGATATCGTTAGTTGTACATCAGACAAACACGGGAATATTAAATGTTAATTTTTCTGACAATATCGTAACGACGCGCTAAATTTCGGAGATTTCGAAAACGGTTGAAACAAAATTTGAGGAAGTGTTATTTTAAATTAGATTTTTCACGGGAAGAGCGGCCTAGAGGTGGCATTCGGAATCATATAAATACTCGAAGAGAATTAGCATCCCTCTTTTTTTTAACTTCGATCTCTTAGTATTTTCACCGCTTCAGAATACGAGTTTGTAAGTATACATATTTTTAAATTAAATAGTACAGTGTTGGCCTCATAATTTGATACGCGAATAAGTGACGAATCTAAAATTTAATTAGAGGTGCAACATTTATCTTAAACAAGCTCGTGAAGTGACGTGAAGTAACGTAAATTTAAATTAATATTAAACTAAAGTACGCAATTATGAAAGAAGTGTAATTAATTTGGATTTGGATTTGGATGTACCGTGAAGGCAGAGCAAACAGCACAACCTAAATGGGTTTCATCTACAAATAGCTAGAAGCGGCCAGCAGAGCGGAGCGAAACAGCTTGGCGGCATCGTCAACGGAGTGGAGATCTTCAAGAAATTTCAGGTAACGCTTTAAAATTGTTGTTATAAACTATGAAACTAGGAAAATTGTGTGACGTGTGAGAGTGAATTTGAAGGTATTGTGCATTATTTTGCGCATTAAAAATAATACGTATAACTAACTTTATTATGGTATTTAAATAGAAATCTAAAGGTGTATATAAAGCTTATTAACGTTCCATCAGGAATTTAAAATTTTTATTGTTACGAGTACATGTTTTTTTTTTGTTTGTTGTAAGAGTATGCGATGTACAAAAGCATACATTATTCATAATTAACTGTGTTATCATGAGCTCACCATACTCCAGAGTATACTAATTTAAAATAAATTATAAATAAAGAAAGAAAATAAGCTATTATTCAGGGCCCATTTACTCCGGATATATTCAATGTGTTTGATATTTTAAATTAAAATCCAGGACAGTACAAAAATAGAATTTATTGAGGTGTAACTTGATCTCTGAAAAGTGGATAATCTTGAATTTTATTTGTAATTAGTGACAAAATAAATATTGTATAATGGTTGTATTATTTTGTGGTTTTATTGAGAGTGTGCGTGAACGATACAGAGTATAATAGTGAATCTAGGTATCCAAGAGGAGGCCCAACTGAGCTAGCCTGGGAACTGAAGAAGAATTAAGGTGATGAAGAGAGGAATCTGGGTAAGAGATTAATTTTTTGAGGAAAAATTTTTCTATTGTGTGAAATTTATTTTCGATTTTGGTAAATTAATAAAATCCTCGAATGTATTTTTGTTACTGAGGCACGATTTAGATAGGTTTTTTTTTTTACTCTGGCGAGGCTTTTACCCAAGTAACATGGCAATATATATATATATATATATATATATATATATATATGTAAATTATAAAATTAGGTTATATAAAATAATGGTAGCAGAGGGTCGCTAGGGTAACAATTAATTAATAATAGTTTTTTTAAAAAGATAGACAGGAGAATGTAAAGAAATAAACTTAGAAGAATATAGTTAAAAATATAGAAGGACAAGTTATTAGAATAAGCATAGAAACTACCAAGAATATTGTATATTGAACAAAAAATTTCCATATATAAGATTTGGAGGTTGATTGTTATATCAAACTATATTATAATTTTGAAGTAGAAGTAATTTGTAAAAAAAATATATACAGTGTGTCTACTTAAGTTGGCGGCATATGAAAAACTTTTTTATTTTTAATTTTAGGAGAAAAAGTCACTCTTTATAAAAAGTTCTGCTTGTTCTGAAACCTAAAATAAAACCTTCAAATAGCTAAATTTATTAGTCATATACGAGGTTTATCAATAAATATGAATTTGGCGCAAGAGTAAAGTACCTTTATTTTTGATAATTTCGAAAATTGTTATTATAAAATGTTGTTCAGAATGAAAAATCACGTTCAAATATGCAAAATATCCATCGATTATAAAAAAATTTTTTTAACTTTTCTAAAATTTATTAAAATTAAAATTTATTTAACCTTACATGTTATTTCATTTAATCTAAGATGCACTGACAAGAACTGTCCATGAAATGTAATTTCTCAGCATTTCGAAAGACTTTCTTTAATAATAACAGTAGTTTAATAATAATGTAATAGTTTTTGTTACACATACGGATCTTATTATTCCGTCCCTCAATTAATTACCTTTCTTTTTTCGACAATCTTTTAATGCAGACCGTTATTTACTCTTTCTACAAAAAGAACTAGATGATTTTCTTGATGATCTACCCCTACTTGAACGTCAACAGATATGGTTCCGGCAGGATGGTGCCCCATGCCATAGCAGGTTAGATGTAAGACAATATCTTGAAAATTGTTTTGATGGAAGAGTTGTGCATCAGTTTTTGAAAATTCGTTGGCCACCTCACATTCCAGTTTTGAACCCTCTCGACATTTTTTTTGTGTGGGCTACTTGAAAGAGGTGTACCTCCAAGGGCCATTCACAGATGTTGTCCATTTAGAACAAACCATTAAAGAAACCGTTCAGAGTATAACGCCGACTATGATTAGAAGAGTGTTGACAGTTTCGAGATAGAACGATTACCTGTATTTATAGAGAAGGCGGATATGTTGAAGCGGTAGTTAATTGAGGGACGGAATGATAAGATCTGTATGTGTAAAACAATAATAACATTATTATTAAACTATTGTTATTATTAAAGAAAGTCTTTCGAAATGCTGAGAAATTACATTTCATGGACAGTTCTTGTCAGTGCATCTTAGATTAAATGAAATGACACGTAAGCTTAAATAAATTTTTATTTTAGAAAAGTTAAAAAAAAATTTTTATAATCGATGGATATTTTGCATATTTGAACGTGATTTTTCATTCTGAACAACGTTTTATAATAACAATTTTCGAAATTATCAAAAATAAAGGTACTTTACTCTTGTGCCAAATTCATATTTATTGATAAACCTCGTATATGACTAATAAATTTTAAAATGTGAAGGTTTTATTTTAGGTTTCAGAACAAGCAGAACTTTTTATAAAGAGTAACTTTTTTTCCTAAAATCAAAAATAAAAAAGTTTTCCATATGCCGCCAACTTAAATAGACACACTGTATATATATATATATATATATATATATATAACACACACACACACACACACACACACACACACACACACACACACACACACACACACACACACACACACACACACACACACACACACCTAAGGACCTAGGAAGAGTCCCCAAGATATTGTTAACCTCAGATTACTGTATTTAGAAAGAATAGAAAGATTTTAATTTGACAAATTATTATCGTGTTTGACAGTCCTAATCCCTTTGAAGGCCAATTAGTGGAAAGGACGTAATTAAGACCAGTATGAGAATTTACAAGCAAGAAGTAAGAGCAAACATCACATTGAATTGGACAGTTGGATCGACAAGAAAAACAAGGAAAGTAAAAGTTAATTATTAAACACCTATCGAACACAAATTTATTATGTAGATTTAATTAAAGTTTCATAGAACATTTGATACCATTTATAAATTTCAGATTGAATATTCATTTACAGGTTCCTCGAGAAATAAAAAAGCCTATGTGGAATGACCTAGAAATTCACTTAAATTAATACCACTCTAAATTATTCCAACTCAAGGCTTTTCAAAATTTGACACAAAAATTAACCCACTTGAAATTTCAGAAAGAAGTATGCGACAGTGAAGTACTGAATAACTGCAAACTAAAGAGTATTTGAGAAAACAAGGATTACTGAGAAAGGATAGGGTGTGAATCCAAACAAATATAGACCGGAAAAGTAATTGTGAGTATATTAGTAAGATGGCATTAGAAGCAATACTGTTACCAATATCCAAAATTAGCATCAAGACATGCAACCTAAAATTTGACAACTGTCACTTTGATAGTTGTAAGAGTAGAAAACATTAAAATTCATTTAGGAGCTTGCATAGATAGAAGGTTATTCATTTATTGATATACATTTCCGTTATTGTAAATAATAACATGGTGAACCCTACTTGAGGTGAGAGTCAGAAGGGAGTAGAGTGAGGTTAGCTGGAACAACATATTAAAAGATATTGAAGAAGTTTGATCAAAGCCCAATAAATCATGAGTCTCAATATAACATTACAAAATAGAAAAATTGGCGCCGAAACATGGGGCAAGCACAAAAATAAATAAAAAGAAAGACAAACTAACACACAAGCACTTTTAATCATTAGACATAAAATCAAAAATCTTAAAGAACCGACGAATTCAACTATAAACTAAAAAAAAACAGGTGGGGCACATACAACAATAGTTAATACAACAAAACGTCAAAAGATCTTCAAAACAATGACTGAACCCGATAAACTCCAAACAAGCTCAGGCAAAATATACGGCATTTCAAGTGACAGCACCAACATGAAAAATAGAGAAATCATGCAAATAGAAGGACAACAGGAAACGACAACAGTAGATATACACCTAACCTAACCTGAACCAAATGTCAACTTAGTAGAACCTATCATAATTGCACTCCAACCAACAGACATACAACACACACAACAAGCGACATTAGAACAAGCAGGGGAAAGATATATGTTGTTCCAATTTTTAAGAGATTTAAGAGCCGAGATAAAAACTAGCCAAACGAGTTTGGAACAACAATAATGACAACACGAAATAATATAGAGACACAACTAGCGACAATAAAACTAGAGGTTGAAGGTCAAAAAAAATTAGGAAAGCAAATGAAAGACTTCAAACTAGAAATACGTGAACAAGTACAGGGATTCCGAATAGAATTAAGGGAAATAAAAGACAAGTTTGAGAAAATATAGGGAGAAATTGATAATAAGATACAAGCAAGCGAAAGTGAAATTAAAAGACAGGTGATGGATATGAGAAATGAAACGTTAGAAAAGGAAGGTAGACACGAACGACGATTCGTAGAAACTTTAGATTTAATAAGGAAGAACAAACAAAATGAGCCAAAATTACGACAAGAACTGAGTGATAACATGCAAATAAAATTAAACAAAAACTTAGACACAAAAGAGAAGACGATATCAGTGACACAACAAAAGCTAAGGGACATCGGACAGAGTCGACCAAACACATATTGGAACAATAACGAATGCAAATTTGGGCGGGACACGTTACCAAAATTTGAGGGACAAAGGACAGAACAAGCCATGACATTCTTAAGCAAATTTGATAAAATTGTAAAGCACAAAACAGAGGCAAACAAATTACAAATCGTAAATTTCACACTAACGAGACATGCTGAAAATGGCACGGTATTATTAAGGAAAAATACAACACTTGCGACGAATTCAAAACATTATTCGTTGAACAGTACTGGAGTAGCACTTCACATATAAAAATACACATGGACTTAATCTCAGAAACCTATAATAAGGGCAAGAGTACACGAGAGGAATATGTATTAGAGCAATTTAACCAAGTAAGACATTTAACACCAAAGATGCAAGAGCAAGACATCATACAGTTATTAGCGAGACATTTAGATAATGACGTGAACCGAACTGTAGCAGTACAGAACATAAAAACACTCAGGGAATTTCTAGAAATAGTGAAAAATTACGAAATGGCTAGGTCAATGGACCGAGAACGAGGCTATCAAAACAATATTAAAGAAATAGGAGTAAGAGAAAGTTACACGCGCAATGACAGAAGAGGGATAACAAACGAAAAAGCATATGGTAGACGAGATCAACGATATGATCGGGAAAATTTTAGGCCTCCGCTACA
This sequence comes from Platerodrilus igneus, assembly GCA_036346225.1. Taxonomy (NCBI): domain Eukaryota; kingdom Metazoa; phylum Arthropoda; class Insecta; order Coleoptera; family Lycidae; genus Platerodrilus; species Platerodrilus igneus. Next base: position 1,516,794 of record JARFIW010001233.1, read on the forward strand.
AAATCACAGACCATACAATAGATGGGAAAAAAATGACAAACCTTGGCATAGGCACAAATTGGTAAACCGTAACTATAGACCAGAAAACAATCACATGTACAATATGACGGGAGCTAGAAACTATTTTCGAAGAAACCCAGACAGAAAGAATAACAACACATATTCAAAACAACGAAGGTGAATAAAAGGAAACGGATAGGCACGTGCAACAGATAATGATTGAGCGAGAAGAAAATGACGACAAAAAAAGGACAGGGATGGTCCAAGTGAATAAAGAACACTTGAACTCGAGACAAAAAACTTCAATTTATTAACGTTAGAGGGGATCTTCCTAAGTACGGAAATGGGGAGTTACAGAGATTTCTTAATTGGGAATTTATGTGCTAATATAATGAGTTTACCGTTTATTCGTGTTGAAATAGGAAATAGTTGTTATTTAGGATTAGTAGATACGGAGTCAGAATTATCGTTAATTTAGGAAGAAATCATTCTTCAACACACAAACATTATGAAAAATAAAGTGTGTAACATAAAGAAAATTAATTTATGGTCCGCGATGAAAAAGAAGTTATCGGTAATCGAAAAGATGGCGGTGGTGCAAATATATATTGGAAAAAGTATTTAAGAGAAGCGGAGTTTTTAGTTGCAAAAGGGTTATATATGAGTTGTATAATAGGTTTATATTTCATTCAGAAGCATGGAATCGTCATAAATGAAAGAGAAAAATGTATAAAAATATAAGGCAAGACAAGTACAGAGGGTGGTTCATGGGAATGATAATAATAATAATAATATTAAGGGAGATAAGATAAAAGGAGAGTATCGTGATGAATGGATAAAAGAAGACAAAAGTAAATAGAACGGTATAAAGCAAGAAGGAATCGGAAACGATGAGATAATGGACGGGAATGCGATAATAATATGTAATATAATAGAAACAATTTTTAAGGAAGAACAAATAGGCACCAAGAACAAAAAAATTAAGGAAAAATTTAGGGGATTTGATAAACGCGAACGCAGGACTATTTAACGACAAGATTCGAGTAGCAAAGAATTACCCACATAAGTTAGAAATTACAGACAAAAGGGGATTTTATACAAAAGTCTATCCAATACCAAATAAATTAAGAGATAGGTAAACGAAGAAATCAAAAAATTGTTGAAGAATGGGATAATCGAGTCAGCAAGGGCCCATTTTATAAACCCAGTAGTGGTGGTCCCAAAAGCAGATAAGTCAGAAATTAGAATTTGTTTGAACGCGCAAAAACTAAACGAAATAACAAAGCAGCAGCAGGGAGACATTTTATGTGAAAAACGACCTTAAAGTGATAAAAAAAAGGATAAACGAATGTACTACATGTGTGTTAGCAAAAGAGAAGAATCGATCATTAAAAAACACAGTGATGAGTATGAATATTGAGAAACTGTTCTGTTATTCTTCCCTATGGGGCGCGGTGACCCTGGGTTGAATTACATTGGCCTCTTTCTGTGACTGAAGGTAACTAAAAAGAGGTTTCTTCGGGACTAACTCGGGGTCTACTCCTGCAGAGGCATGAAACATGCAGGATGGGGTCTAAATTATATTAAAATAAAAAACCGCTCACCAGGCTGGTACAAAACTAATATGGCGCTACTGCATCTGATTCAAATATTGATAATTTAAGGGAAAACGCAGAAAACCCTCAAATATTTCCTATAACACAAAAACTTTGGATCTCAATATATTAAACACTGCTGATATTACCACTGGACCTGTAATAAATGCATGATTGTAATTATCAAATAAAAATAATAAGAAAACTCTTTGTGTCCTCAAACAAAACACAGACAATTCTTATTAGATGATGTCATTAATATGCAAATCCTTCGATCTTTAAACCAATAATTTCAACGTGAATGCATAAGGAAATAAACACGCAAGCTTAATGTTTCTCTATTAAATTCTAAGATTATTTACAATTACGTTTCATATAGTTATATACAAATGGAACTAATCCTTTCCTTCTGAAATGATTCCCCTTTTTTAATATATTAATTTACAATCTTTATTAAACAGACCATTAGGTTGGTCATCAAAACTTTATTTGCCTTTAATGTTTACAAAAAATTTAATAGACTCCAATCATATAATTACTAACCCTTTATGCAAATCAAGCAATGCTTTCCACTAAATTATTATTGATATATTAATAGTTATTGGCCCTATCTGATCAAAGATGTTTGATGAAGGTTCACACGACTACAAAAATATAAGCAGCGCAATATATATTAATATTGTCAAATCTATTTCTTAAACAGATTCCTTACATATTTATGTATAATTTAAGTTATCAATTAACAAAAATGAAATTCGCTTTTAAATTTTCTTACTTTTATATATATTCAAAATTTTGTGAAATGTACTAATTGTACGCCCATAATATTATAGACTTTAGATAATTAAATTTCCAAATTAAATTTCGAACAAACTGTTGAACTCTGACTTATCAAACAACATGTAATTTCAGAACAAAAGGATACGCCTGCCCTCTATCATGTAGACGACAAAGTGTTCATTCCAAAAATAGCTTTCTACTCACCATGATTTTCTTGTATGCAAGTGTTACAGATGTCGACATATTACCTACGTCGTAATAGAAACGGACCTTGACCTGTTGTCCTCCGCTTGTGCATCAAAACACGCGTTTCCTTTGTAGTGAAACTTTACCAAATAATTGTATCAATGAATAAAAACGAAAGATTTGCAGCATCTCATATTTAATTTCGTAGTATTAATTCAAGAAATATCAAAACTTGCAACTACACTCGCATCAGCTGATAAACCATAAGACAAACAAAATTAAAATGCATCAACATGAGGAACTAGAAGACCAACAAAAATAAACTCGCTAAAACAGATTTGCATAAATTATCTTGCTTTAATGGAATTATACTAACCAATTCTAAACTAGAATATGTGTTCACTTACACATAATATTATCGCATCACCAGCGTAATACTAATGACAATTCTAACTACCCACCCCAAACACAAAATCATCATCGTGCTTTTATTGCACGAAATTATTATCTTTATCTGACTACATCTGGCAAGCAAGTGTTCGAAACTAAACTTATTTCGTCGTGTTATTTCCTATATCAGTGGGGAATAAGCTATTTGCAATATTGGCAGCGAAGATACATTAATTGTGGCATATTCCATTGAACATTTATTTTTACTGCGGTCGTGGACACAACAAATTTTATTAAAAATGAACCGTGGGAATTTAACACTGTACAAGACCTCTTGAATTAGTAGCCATTGATTACATCAGTTATCTGATCCCGGGGCAATATGGATGTGAGCACATATTGATAATGATCGACGGGTTCACGAAATATGTTAAGTTATTCCCATCCAAGAAATGTAAGACAAACAACGTAATAAAATTACGTCGACTATTATCAATTTGTGCTCACATCCATATTGCCCCGGGATCAGGTAACTGATGTAATCGATTGCTACTAATTCAAGAGGTCTCTCAATATTCATACTCATCACTGTGTTTTTTAATGATCGATTCTTCTCTTTTGCTAACAAACATGTAGTACATTGATTTATCCTTTTCTTTATCACCTTAATGTCGTTTTTCACATAAAATCCTGAATATCAAAAATGTTTTGCAAATTCTTGTGACCAAAACTAATGTGTATCTCTGAAATTAACTCTTTTGCCGCTCTACTTGTTATCACTAACAATTCTCTTTCTCCCAATTTCTATATCAACACTCCTTCTAGTATGGCATATCCTATATGTTCTTGTCTTCCATCTCTAATCAACATATTTCAAAAACCAAAAATTAATCAGAATACTATTAGAAAATAAAATAAACATCAAGTTTTACAGCATACGCCCACCCACAAGGTTACCCGTGTGAGAGATAAGTGAAGGAGGTGATAAAGTATTTGAGAATTTTAACAGTACAACACCACCCAGGATGGGTGAAATATGTATCACAAGTGGAGGAGTTCATTAACATAACGCCTAATACGATGACAAAAATACCACCAATTACACAAATGAAAGCAACTGAATCAGTGAGACCATGGAGAAAAGAAATGAGACGAGTTGACATTGAAGAAATGTTACAACAAGCCAGAGAGAGGTTAATTAGAAATTGGCACAGATACGTCAGGCACAAAAATAATAAAATAAAAAATAGAAATAGGTTCAAAATAGGCGATTCAGTTGTGGTAAAAACTAGAAGAGTGACAGACATAGAAAAAAGAACTTGCGCAAAACTTTCATATCAATATGAGGGGCCGTTTATAATTAATAAAATATTCGCAGACGGAAATATATATGAATTAAAGGATCAAGATGAAAAAATTAGTTCATTACAAGTTCAATATAACAGCATGGGCGTTCAGAAAGTTAACATGCAATTAGGAAGTACTTCATTGTTTAGTTGAAAATTAAAATAAAAATAAATTTAGACAGCCTTAGCTAGCCATGAGTAGTTGGAAGCAACTTAGCAAGCATAGGGTAAACTTTAAAAATTCAAAATTAATTTTATTTCAATTTTGGTAAGGCTTTCATATGTCATGAAATATGGGAGTGAAAGCAACGTTACGGAAAATAATCGAAAGGGGGAGGGGTGTTTTGAAAAGATAAAAGTGACTGAACAAATAAATTAGGAATCTTAAGTATGAAATTTTCGTGATATGATGACAAGGACTTTATAAAGTAAGATTGTATGTACATATTTATAAATTGTGTAATTAAATAAGATACTAATTTAAGAATAGTTAGAAATATAACATGATGAGACAAGGCATCTGAGAATATTCATATAAAAATATAGAAATAGGCAGGGGACAAAATTAGGTTATATAAAATAATGGTAGCAGAGGATCGTTAGGGTAACAATTAATTAATAATAGTTTTTTTTAAAGATAGACAGAAGAATATAAAGAAATAAACTTAGAAGGATATAGTTAAAAATATAGAAGGACAAGTTATTAGAATACGTATAGAAACTGCCAAGAATATTGTATATCGAACAAAAAATGTCCATATATAAGATTTGGAAGTTGATTGTTATATCAAACTATATTATAATTTTGAAATAGAAGTAATTTGTAAAAGAAATAGGAAGTTATGTCTCTATATATATATATATATATATATATATATATATATATATATAGACACACATGCATGCACATTCACGCATGCATGGCATGCACCCACCCACCCATGCATGCATGCATGCATGCATACAAGCACGTATGCACACAGGCACACGCACACACACACACACACACACCTAAGGACATTAGGAAAAGTCCTCAAGATGTTGTAAACCTCACATTACCGTATTTAGGAAGAATAGAAAGATTTTAATTTAACAAGTTGTTATTATTGTGTTTGACACTCCTAACTCCTTTAAAGGCCAATTAGTAGAAATGACGTAATTAAGACCAGTATGAGAATTTACAAGCAAGAAGTAAGAGCAGACATCACATTGAATTGGACAGTTAGATCGACAGAAAAAACAAGGAAAGTAAAAGTTAATTATTAAACACCTATCAAACACAAATTTATTACGTAGATTTAATTAAAGTTTCATAGAACATTTGATACCTTTTTGATGCCTTGTCTCATGCATCTGAGAATATTCATATAAAAATATAGAAATAGGCAGGAGACAAAATTAGGTTATATAAAATAATGGTAGCAGAGGATCGTTAGGGTAACAATTAATTAATAATAGTTTTTTTTAAAGATAGACAAAAGAATATAAAGAAATAAACTTAGAAGGATATAGTTAAAAATATAGAAGGACAAGTTATTAGAATACGTATAGAAACTGCCAAGAATATTGTATATCGAACAAAAAATGTCCATATATAAGATTTGGAAGTTGATTGTTATATCAAACTATATTATAATTTTGAAATAGAAGTAATTTGTAAAAGAAATAGGAAGTTATGTCTCTCTCTATATATATATATATATATATATATATATATATAGACACACATGCATGCACATTCACGCATGCATGGCATGCACCCACCCACCCACCCACGCATGCATGCATGCATGCATACAAGCACGTATGCACCCATGCACACAGGCACACGCACACACACACACACACACACACACACACACACACACACCTAAGGACATTAGGAAGAGTCCTCAAGATATTGTAAACCTCACGTTACCGTATTTAGGAAGAATAGAAAGATTTTAATTTGACAAGTTGTTATTATTGTGTTTGACACTCCTAACTCCTTTAAAGGCCAATTAGTAGAAATGACGTAATTAAGACCAGTATGAGAATTTACAAGCAAGACGTAAGAGCAGGCATCACATTGAATTGGACAGTTAGATCGACAGAAAAAACAAGGAAAGTAAAAGTTAATTATTAAACACCTATCAAACACAAATTTATTACGTAGATTTAATTAAAGTTTCATAGAACATTTGATACCATTTATAAATTTCAGATTAAATATTCATTTGCAGATTCCTCGAGAAATAAGAAAGTCTATGTGAAATACCTAGAAATTCACTTAAATTAATATCACACTAAGTTATTCCAACTCAAGGCTTTTCAAAATTTGACAGAAAAATTAACCCACTTAAAATTTCAGAAAGAAGTAAGTGACAGTGAAGTACTGAATAACTGCAAACTAAAGAGTATTTGAGAAAATAAGGATTATTGAGAAAGGATGGAGTGTGAATCCAAAGAAATATGGACAGGAAAAATAATTGTGAGTATGTTAGTAAGATAGCATTAGAAGCGATACCGTTACCGATATTTAAAATTAGCATTAAGATACGTAACCTAAAATTTGACAACTGTCACTTTGATAGTTGTAAGAGTAGAAAACATTCAAATTCATTGATGAGCTTGCATAAATAGAACCTTATTCATTGTAAATAATAACATGGTGAACCCTACTTGAGGTGAGAGTCAGAAGGGAGTGGAGTGAGGTTAGCCGGAACAACATATTAAAGGTATAGAAGTTTTATCAAAGCCCAACAAATCATAACGAATCTCAATATAACAATGCAACAGCAATATGCAAATAACATTTTCAAAATTTTCCATTGCAATCCAAATAACCCTTAAATGTAATGGCCTTGTACCTGGTCACAGATAGATCAAGCGGTGCCACAATAACATATGGCTTGATTACAAATACCCTGTATAACGTGGCTTAACAGTAAACATTGTAGTAATTGCGGTAGAAGTTCTTAATTAGTTGATAAAAGACAAATTTGTTTATTCTTATTAAATTCGCAGTTACTTTATTTTGACATACATTCTGAAATTTGCTTAAAATCGATTTATCTCAAAAATAGTCATAGATAGGGATAGGGGCATTGCATTTTAATTTATAATACAAGTATGCATAAAAATACAGAGTGTTCCATTTAAAAAATACCAAGTTTGCTAAGACACGCTTTTCTGGAACACCCTGTATTAAAATTTTTTCAAAAATATAGCACTAATCATTCTGTATATACTTTGTTAAGACATTTTTTTATATTGCTTTTTTAAATGCCAGCTAACACAGCTGTCATTTTATAATGATTGTTGCTCTTTTAATGTTTACCTCAAGCATGTTGTTAAGGATATAGGTGACTCATCTGACATCCACGGTAGCCAGCCAAATATATTAAAATAAGATGTGGAATTTCCAGTTCGACAGATAAGTATAGTCCAGAGGATCAAACAATAGCTGGAACTCACGACTATAAGAATGTATTACGGATATAACCAAAACTGGGCTGAAAACATTAGACATTTTCATTAGTGAAGCAATAAAAATATCAGTCACATACCAGTCACGCAAAAAACTAAAGAAATTTTCCAGTGCATAGAATTTCATAACTACCCGTTCAAATTTATGAAAGTCGTAATAAATGAATACAACAACCAAACAGGACAAACTGTCGTCAAAAAATGAACCTGTTCATCCACGACGTACAAAATGGTTTCTTTTTAAAAATGGTCATGAAAAACTCCTTTCCAATAACAAATATGCCTTGATAATAGAATCGGGCTGGTTATTATTCCACGCCAGAATCGTAAATGCAATAGAAACACTAATGTACAGAGATCCCATAATACCATGTATATACAACCTCACATTCGCAATACAAATATCAAGTGTTCAATGAACGTATAATAAAATTCGCTCTATATTAAGATTTTCACAAACACATCATAGTAAATTGAAATAAAATGCAAGCAAAATTTGAGATAACACCTGGCTTTATCTAGTTATGATTTAAACAAAGTCAAGTAACTACAATAAATATTGAATGTTAAAAGTATTATAGGCAGATCATTAATTTATTACTATTCACATCCGTGAAAACGGATAATGACGAAAACAGAATATTTAACTAGAAGAATGCAAAGAACTTCTAACGTAAGGAAAATACATAACATACATCAGCTGGTTCATGCAGACTGATACAATTTAGCTAAAGTAAATTTTGAGATGCAAGTTCTCAAAAATGTAGCAGATAGAAAAATATTGATCACAATTCAAACTTTAACATAGTAAGGCTATATAGTTGAAATAAAATTTCATGAGTAATTTTAAGAGATTTTTTATTTAGTTGCAATTGTAACAATACCGCGCCATTTCTTTACTAGCTTGATATACTGAATCTTCTGAAAATTGTTTGAATGCTTTTTTTTAAAATTCAATTATATCCTTATATTATTTTGTTTTCAAAATTATTTTGTTCTTTAATTTGCTGACCCACGTTACCCACTGTTTATACCTATTGCTGAAATAATTTAATGCTAAGGAGTTAACCACTTGCAAGATTTGTGTACACCACATTTAGAAACAGTTTGAAAGGAATATGGTCAACTTGTATTAAATTAAAAACAGCGCTTTTGAGTATAAACTAGTCATCTTCAGTGTTGTTTCCTACAAGAGCATAATAATTCGTTTACGTGTACACGGCCAATTCTATATTTAATTTACACCACATTTGTCATTTACCAAACATTTACTACATTTGTTACATTTGCCCAACATTTGTCACATTTGCTTGACATTCACTATGTTTAACCAACAAATTTAACATGTTTATCACGTATGTCAAACCTTTGAGACACTACAGACCACGCAAGTTTTATGTTGATAAAGTTTGCAAAAATATCCTGAAGTCGAATATGAAATAGCCAATGTGTTATTTTATTAAAAATTGTTGCATGATTTGACATTGATATATGTAAGTCTTTCAATAAAAATAATTGTAAATTTTCCACATTAAATAACATATAATTATAATAAATGCACATTAGATGTAAGTAGGGTTCAAATATGCATGTATATTTGAATTTTTTTGAGTAACATCTTAATAAATAACAACCATTTGTTTTTTACAAACATTATACTAACATGTTCCAGATTTACAATAAGCGAATTTCGTAATAAAACAAATGCGAGTATTAAAAATTTCAGGATATGCCAAAAAACTGACGTCAGGTTTGCTCCTTAGTGTAAAAAGGACATTTCCTTAATATAAATATTTTTATACAAAAATAATTATTTTCACTTATATATCATCTATTGTTAGTGCTACTGAATGTACTTTTAAATGAACTTGGAAAATAGTTCACAGTTTTGTGTTCACTGATGTAGTTCCAAGAATGTAATAAGTCTAGTTATCTAATTTTTAACTATGTAAATTAATAAAACTTGTTTATAATATTGTATTTAAACATAGTTAAAGAATAATCAGGAACGTTACAACTTTATATTTTTAAAGTATCCACTTTCATATTACTAGCTTCGTTATGCAATTATATTACACATTTTATTATTCTAGCTAATTCCATTTTACAATTATTACCAAGTGATAAAAATGAGCATTTATTCATAACGTCAATAATATATTAAATATCAAGTTAAAATCAAGTATTTAGTTGTCAGGTTCTAATGTAATTTATATTACATAGGAGGCTGTTGCCAATGTACCAAAAACTTTGAGAAGATTCTGCAATGTACCTTTATCTCCAATTCACAATGTGCAAGATGACAGTGTAACTTCATCAGACAACTCGGTAAGATAGGCAATCATAATACAAGCCCAGTTGTAATTATTATTATCCTTGCAGTACAGAGATAATAGTACAGAAGTTGAAACTGATTGCTGTCACTTGCTGCACCTCCTTGTCACCAGAAAATGAAGATGATTTGGATAAAGATCAGGACTATACTACATTCAAACAAGAGGTAAATAACTCTACTTTCAATAGTATAATAAGGTTTTTCCTATGTTGGAGATGCAATGGGTCAAGGAAGCACCTAAATACCTGAATGGTAGCATTCAGCAGCAGTATGAACGAATTTCTCACACAACTGTTAAAATTATTGAAGTCTACAATGAATTAAAATAGACAAACAACATAGTAATCCATTTATTTAAATTTAGGCAGTAGCAAGTAGGCGATTTAAAAGATGTGTGCAAATCTTAATCATGGTGGGTGGAAATGAAACAATCTTTATTAAGTATCGATGTAATAAAACCATACGACTAACATTTAGAAATCAGAATTTTTGATTGTACGGAATTCACTGTATACAAAGATATTCGGTTAATTTTTCAATAGGTCATTTAGAGCAACCAATATGAAACAATTTTTATTTATAAAATTATATTTGGATATAAAGAGTGAGTCAAAGACGCCATCAAAGAAGAAGATTTAATAGAATTTGTGCCATGGCTGCATCTTTACTAAAGCGTCTACTTGGACCATGCTAATAATAATTTTTAACTTTCGTAATTATAATCGATACTTTGTTATAAGTAGGATAAAACTACCGCGATGCCACACTTTGCACATGCACCTCCACCTGCTCCTCTTCCTCCCCCACCTCCTCCTTCACCTCCACCCTCCACCATCACCACCACCTTCTTACATCACATCTGCCATTTGCCATTTTTTATTATGTCACATCTATCATCCACCATCTTTCTTACGTCAATCCGCAATTTCTTTTCATGTCACGATTTTTGACTTACTCTACATATATCCACTTTTGCTCCATCCTGTACATACATTTTACTGCAAGTTCTTAGAGAAGAAATTGGCTCAAACGGGATTCAACCAGTGCTGCCCACATGCAAAGCAGGTACTTTAACTACTATGCTTTCGAGTGAATCAAAATAAATATGTATACATATCTCAGTACTGCAGTAATAATATAGAACCCAATTTTAATTTATCTGCGTCTTACTTTTAAACATGAAAAACTTTAGGGTAAGAGTCCAGAGAAACATCTTAACAGATTCCATTTAAGAGATTAATTTAAGAGTTCATAACACCAAATTTTATACACTTACCCTGTATATTTTTTTATTAACGAGCACCACTAAGTCACATAATAGACATCTGCATCGGTCACCAGATGCTTAAAGACTGAACAAACTTGAGATTTAACTTTCTTTTAATTACCTCCACCTTTTTCCCTCATCATTTTAATTAAGGGTGTCCTTTTCTGTCAATAGGACTACCACCTTAAACCAAAGAATAAAAAACAATGTAGTTTAACACAATAATAATTTTTGCTAACCTAACTCCAAAAATTAGTATTAGAAGAAAACTTGTAACCTGGAAAATAATCTTTACAACTGATTCTTTCGCTACTTTCACCAGTTACTTTGCCACAAGACACCTTTTGGCTTAAATGGGCTGGCGAGTCTGCTAGTTCAGAAGTATCTTTTCCTAATTTTTTACACTTTAACTCGTCTACTTAATATTTTATCATTCTTATCTTTATTATTATTATTTTTATATTTATTTCATTTTTTATATTTATATTTCATTTTCTTTTCTTGTCCTGATGAAGCCTCTTACAAAAGTGGGCAGAACGTCGACCTTAGTTTATAAGATAACACAGTCCCAACCCGGAACCATAAATATTTATACTGATCCTTAACCTCAGTCACTGAGAGGATATTTATTAAAACTGTATTTATTGGTCCAGAAATTATAATTTTTAAGTAACTCAGCTTATGTGCTTTTAAATTGTAAAAAGTAATGTTGCAAACATTTTATTTTAAAACAAGAAACTACCTGTCCTCGAAAATTCAAATGCTCGACGATATTGTACAAATGGGAAGGTGAAAGGATTCCTATTTTTTACCATGTTTCTGCAACTATCCTTTAAGTTGATATGTTTTAATAATAAGTCATCGGTACAGCAAATACCATTTTTAAGTTGGATATCATCTATTAAGCGCATTAGAAATTCGCATTTTGATTAAAAGTGGAAACTTTGTTCAGTTCTTTGAAATACCTAAATAATTCCGTAAAATAAACAGTGCTCTCAGACGCGTAAATTTTAGCAAATTGCCAGTATTTTTAATTTTACAAAATGTAAAATCCTATCTAAACAGTGCAGTTAGAAAGTCAAATTTATGTCTCGTACAGACCCATCAAATTTAGTTTCACGCATGTATGAAATCTAGGTAATTTTCCTAATAATTAATCTTGATACTTTCTTCAATGCAGTGATATTTTAATTAGTAGGATCGTGACTTGACGAGTCTATTACATTTTCATAATTCAGAAATTTGCATAGAAAATGATATCATTTGAGAATATTATAATGTTAATACAATTATCAAAGTACAAGTTAAAGAGTCTTGTTACATTCCTTCTTGATATCCTACATTAATATTTAATACAACCTAATTCAATGGTCTTGGTTTGGGCCATGTACGCATTATACTGCTAAATTCCCAAAACTTGGAAAAGTAAAGTCAATTTTATAGCAATTATTTAACTTTCTATAATTAACAACATTTCATATAACCAAATTGAAACTTTTACCTATTGCTTTTGCTATTAATCACCGCTCAAATTAACTACAATTGAGCCAACAATAATCAACTTCTAAGTCTATTTCAATATCCAATATATTACGATTTCGCTGTATCACCCATTGACCAATGCCGGATGGATCATGTAATTTGTAATAGATGTTTTAAAAAAATTATGACATGTGCCGTATACGGGGATCCACTTGGTAAGTTTATAAATTTCATTATTGAAATGTACATTGCTCATATTTTAGACAATAATATTAGAAACTTGACACTTCTCAATGTGTTACAGTAAAATCAAATGTATTGAGAAATGTAACGATGCCTGGTGGATATGTAAACATTTTTTTTTCTATAAATAAAGACTCATCTCTAACATAATATAAACAGTTGTGACTTATTGGTATGTGATACATGTAATTAACTGTAAATGCAAAAACATTATGTACGCCATCTGTGTCTAAATTTTTCCAGCGAGTTTTAAAAATGATTTATTAGCATCTCCATTAATTGTACCATCTTACATTCCTTTTCTATTATATGTTTATACTGTCACTTTAATGCGATAATCTTTGTTTCGTACTCTATCTCTGTCTCTTTTTTAAATCTACTTATTCCAATTCTAGTTTTCTTTTCTTAGTCGAACGCAGGTAAATATTATGGGGTTAATTTCCTTTAGCGTAAACGGATAGAGTTTGCTACCAATATTTATGCATTGTCTTTCAACCTCTGAGTATATGTTAGGCATATTAACCAAACCCGATACTATAATTGTCTTTTGGGATTGTAGAATATGCTGTTGCAGATTGTGTAAAATATCTATTACCTGCTTTAATGTAGCACCTGTGTAAAATTTTTACCTTATCTTGGCTGTCTTTTTCCTCTGCTATCTCTAAGTAATTTACAGATAAATAGTTAAAACTAAAAGACAAACGCACATACTTTATCACTTTTCCGTCTTTCTTCAAATTTTTAAATAACTTAATTTGCAAGCCGGTTAACATTTTTGTATTGTTGTTCCCCTAATAAAATGTTCTGTAGACGGTTATTATACACTAAACAGTGGCAACTTTGTAGCTTGCCCAACAGCTTACTCCAAATTTTGGCAAGTGATACCGAGTACGTTGGTGTCTTAAGGAAGTATAACTTACATTCTCCCGATAAGTCTAAACAGTCTTTTAAGGTATTATAGACCCGGTCCACAGTGACAAATTTCCAGTTGTGCAGTTGTATAATGTCACTTTCAATCGTGAATGTCTCCCTTAAATATATATTTGGGCCTACACTCTAAACCTGGCCTTATGCCCAAGCGTAAGTCCAATTTTTATATACTTATATTCTTTTGTTGAAAGATAGAGAATAATGCTTCCAAAATACGTCTATGCACTCGAAAAAGAAACGAGGACACAGTTGATCCCTGCTATTGCAGCACCTGCACCAGTAAATCGAGGCATTCGACTTAGTAAGTGCAGTTTTTACATATTTTTATTCTATTAGGTCTGGATTTTAAAAAAAATTGGGTAAGTTGGTTTTAGTGGTGCTACGAGTTAAGTCGTTAAAGTATTATAACCCGATTGATTTTATTATGTAATTCGAATATCTTTGTAATAAGAAGATTGTTATGCAGAAAATAAAAACTGTTTAAAAATAAATATAATTACGTTAAATATTATTAGGCACAAATTTTGGTAAACACCTAAGAAAATCAAAGATTGTTAAAATCATGTATGGGATAAATGGAAAATTTCTTGTTAAGAAAGTGATATGTAGAGCCTTTAATAGTTGTTTACGCGGAACGTTCTCGAAAATGTGTGTCAGCTGGAAATGAAAAAAGTCAAAATATGTGAGTGTAAACAGATTATTAGATAGAGGGATTGGAAAATATGTACAAGAAGCATACATATTGTAACATTTTATTTTTCCAGTCGTAATTTAATTGCATTGAATTACACGCTAGCACGCTAAGCGTGTATTGTTCCTTAGGGATCTAATTATATTTATATGTGTCGCATAAAGCTATTTCCAAGTAAATATCTATTTGATTGTTTCGTGTTCCCTCCTCCGACGGCGCGACCGCTCGGCTCTGATTTCGATGAACAGTCGGCCACGGGCATCAGCTTTGTTAAGATGTATTTTTAGCTAGAGGCCGGCAACCTTCGTATCAATTATTAATTGTGGAGATATCTTCTAATAACGGTTGGTAAAGTATATATTATACGAACTAATGTAATTTGAGGTAATTTATTTAGCGCGACCTTTAGAACACGACAACGACAAAATATAATGCAACAAAATATAATGCGACGAGATATGATTCGACAATGTGGAATGCAACAAATATAATTTGACAATTAAGAATGGAACGAATATAATTCGTCATCTAGGATCCAAAGAATTACCGTTATTTAGGTACAGTCGATTTAAACTTTGCCTAATAAGAAATTTGTCTGATAAGGAATTATAGAAGTTAATTTGGATGGAGTCGTTTCAAATTAGAAACGCTGTTGACTTTGTTTGAAGAACGGAAATCCCGTCTCAGTTTGTTGTGAAGCGGCTAATGCAGTTTTTGGTTCGTAATTAGCTATAAGATCTTTTTTTGTATGTGTTTCAAAGTTTAGAACACGTTAACTTGCTTTTATGTTTAGTACACGTAAATTGTGTAAACTTCAATTAATTGTTGAGCTGGTTTTACAAGCTGTAAAACGAAATTTTGTTGAATTAGCTTTCTAAAATAACATGCTTTGTTCCATATGAACCGTCGATAAGTTCAACATGTGATTTCGACGTCATATTTTTCTATTTTGTACAGTTGACAGATGTTGTCTTGAAAGCAAATGCTTTGGGCAGCTGTAATGCAATTTAAACAAACATGCCTATTTTTGTGATCAGCTTTATCTATACATAGATTATTAGACGTAAATTTGAAAGTTCAAATTCTCATTATGTTAGGTTCTAGTAATTTGTTATCTACCTGAAAAGATCTGCCCAGGTTAGAATTTAATTCACTGTGTTATGCTTACCAATCATTATCACTTTAATTTGTATAACAAGTTCATGTTTAAAGTAAAGTCGGTTGACTAATGAAAGAAAAAAAGGAAAGTTAAAACTTTAATTTTGATGTAGTTGATTATGACCATTTTTTGTTACAAGTTCCGATATTTTAAAAGAGTTTTTTTTTTAGTAAACATTTAGTTCAAAATCTAAGACTTTTATTTTGGTCAAGTGCAATCAAATCTAATTACATAAAGCCAAAATTTTTCTGAGTAATAATTTGATGCCAATATTATATTGGAAATACTTTTTTATTATTTCTTTATATATGTTTATAGGACACAAGTGGTGTTCTACTTTTTTATTTATTTAACCATTGCAATTTCTTACAGGAGCTGCATCTTATTTTGTTAAGACATGTTTTTGTTAACGAAGGCGATCATTTGTTCTTTGGGTTTCCGCGTCCGCCCTTAGAACTGTGCTTTGCAATTATCGTCATTATCTCATGACATGGTGGCACCTATTTGATTTAGCTTAACTTTGGTTTGCAAACAGAATTCGACTTCCCCCCCCAACTTCTCATTGCTCTACCCAGGAATAGACCCCTAGCTTTGTCGGAAGACTTTGTTCTCTAGCGCCTTAATATAAAAAAAAAAAGACGTTCCAGTCTTTTGTAAAACAGAAGTCGTTTCAGTAGCACCCATCCAACGTAAAGCCTAGCAAAAATAGTTACACTGGTGTCACAACGTGAGGCCAGCCAACTTCAAAATTCATATCAATATTCCATATATGTTTCGTTTAAGATGCAACTAACAAACATTAATTACAGAATTTTTTAGAGGATCTACCGAACATGTATCAGCACGAATAAAAAAGATTTGTATAAAGTGTATTAAATACAGTATTTTGTTGTGCTTGCGTGTTTACATGCAAAATTTGTCTATCACTTTTGTTTTTTCATACTCAATCTCTGGATACCATTGCAGTGTCTTTTGACAGCTGTCACTTGCTTCTAAAATCTGGGCCTATGCTCCAATTCCTAGGCATATACCCAGGCATAAGCCTAATTTCTTATGCACTCATATAGTTGCAAACCATGGTAAACTAATTCTGGCGAGGAGCAATTTCACCCTATGGGGCAATTTTACCCTATTCTAGTGAGGGGCAATTTCACTCTACATGGCAATTTCACCCTATAGCAATTTCATCCTGACAGGCATTCAAATATATACCAGATTGATGAAGCAAAACTTCTGTTTTTATATGCATAGCACTAACAAGATGGAATCGGAGTAAAAGAAATTATCGGAAAAGAAGGTCTCGAGAATATAAATAAAGAATTTAAGAATCTGATATGCGTCCCGTACAAAGTGGAACTGGCAGGTGTTAAGTTGGAGACTTTATTGGAAAAACTAGATATATTAGAGGATTCAAAAAAGATGGGTACTGTCACTTTGACATAGATATAACCCAAGATTAAGCTGGCATATTTAGAAAGACGGAGATGCGTAATTATTTAACAGCAAACCATAGCTTTTGCTACAAAGGCAAATACGAAGAGAACTGCAATGTTATAGTTGACAATGATAAAACTATCGGAATCTATTGTATAACATGGCTAACAGTTAATGCAAGAATTAAAATATACAACAAATTTGTGTGTCAAATAACAAGTCCTGATGTTAATAAAGAATTTGAGCATAATATACCAGATTTTCTACATTGTCCAAATGTATGTTTAAAGGAGACATTTACATCTACTTTGGCTAAAGAACATGGTATTACGCGATTGGGAGCAACAATATACAACTGCACAACTGAAAATTTGTCACTTCAGACTGAGTCAATAATCCCTTAAAATCTGTTTAGACGTATTGGGAGAATGTAAGTTATACTTTCTAAAGATGCCAATGTACTAGGTACCACTTGCCAAAATGTAGAATAAGCTTTTGGACAAGCTACAAAGTAGCCGCTGTTTAGTATATAATAACCTCCTACAGTATTTATGTTGGGGGAACAGCAATACAAAAAAGTTAATCGACTTGCAAATTAAATTATCTAAAAACCCAAAGAAAGAGGAAAAAATTGATAAAGTATGAAATTTCAGCTTTTAGCTTTAACTCTGTATCTGTAAATTACTTGGAGATAGTAGAGGAAAAAGATAAGGTAAAAATCTTACACAGGCGCTACATTAAAGCAGGTAATAGATATTTTAAACAAACTGCAACAGCATATTCTACAATCACAAAAGACATAATTATTTCGGAATCGGGTTTGGTTAATACACCTAACATATACGAAAAGAAAACTAGAATTGAAATAGGTAGATTTAAAAAAGGACAAAGTTAGAGTACGAAACAAAGACTATCGCATTAAAGCTAAATGTCAGCAATTATTATAATTGGAAATTTAGGATGGAAATGATCCTATAGGAAAATGGAGTATTTGAACTTGTTCAATCTGAAGTTGATGTTTCTAAGGCGTCAAGTGAAAAAGAAAAGGAAATAATAACCCGTAAGAATGCAAAAGCAAAATCTTTAATTGTGCAATTTGTTGAAGATAGTTAGCTGAAATGCTTGTGTGAGAAATCAACGGCATTTAAAATGTGGAACACATTGAAAGAAAAATACAAACAGAAAGGGTTGCCTGGACAACTGTATTTAAAGAAAAAGTTATTATTAATGAAGTTGCAAGAGAAGCAATTGTTGCTTATGTACATAATGGAATTTGAGAAAATTGTACGAAAATTACGAATTGCAGGTACACAACTAAGTGAAAATGATCTAAATGGTAATATGCTTCTAAGCCTACCAAAATCGTATGAGACAATCGTAACCGTAATTGAAAATACCCCGAAAAAACATTTGAAGCTGTGAAAAATAAATCAGTTGGTAAATATGAAAAACGGAAACTAAACAAAGAAAGTACAGATCATTCACAGGATGATTCATATGCATTCAGTGTACAACACAAGGGGGTATGTTATACGTGCAGTATTGCAGGACATTTTAAAAGAGACTGTCCGAAGTCTTCAGGTACTAAGTCATGCACCAGTGACACATTTAAGACAACAAATAATAAAGTAGAATGTAATACTAATAAAAGTAGTTTTAGGCGTGGACATAGAGGTGGATATTGCAGAGGTTATCCTAAAAATAGGTATAGTAATAGTAACAATAGTAATTTGCCTAGAAGTAATTATGTCCGGAATGATGTTTCAAGCACAAATTCAGAAACTCAAGATGAATGCAGTACAGGTAAAAATGAATGTTTTATTGGAGAGGTTAAACGTGACCAGGAAACATTTGATCAAAAAAAATTTTTTTTTAATTTTAATAGACTCTGGTTGTACCAACCACATGGTCAATAAAAGGTCTTACTTTTCTAATTTAATCACTTTGAAAGATCCTATTAAAATTGCAGTTGCTAGGGACAATGATTTTCTATTGGCCATGGCAGTTGGAAATATAACTGTTACAAGTACTGTTGGTGACAAACAGATTAACTGCACTATTAGGAATTGTTCCCCAACTAAGAAATAATTTATTGAGCGTTAAACGTTTAAAAAAATCAAATATTAAAGTATTATTTGAGGAAAATCATGTGAAGTTATTTGATGCTAATAAAAATCTAGTGGGTTTAAGTGAAAGCAAAAGTTTATATGAAATTGATTTTAAAAAATTGCATTCAAGTGAGGCCTTAAATACAGATAATTCAAATAATGATTTTATAAAGTGGCATAAGCGTTACAGTCACATCAATTTTGTTAGTTTAAAGGAACTAATTAATAAAGGTATGGTTACTGGAATAGAAAATAATATTCACCCTAAAAATGTTGAGCTTTGTGAACCATGTGTACATGGAAAAATGACTAGATTTCCTTCGATACTAGAGCTAGGAGCAGTAGGGTATTGGAAATAGTTCATTCTGATGTTTGTGGACCAATTATGCCACTTGAGTATTATGGAAATGAATACTTCGCAACTTTCATTGATGACTTTTCTACTTTGAGTATGGTATATTTATTGAAGTCAAAAGATGAGGTTTTAGATAAATACGAAAAGTTTGTGTGTATGGTAAAAGCATAATGTAATGTTAAAATATCGAAATTGAGATGTGATAACGGAGGGGAGTATATATCTAACGATTTAAAGGATTTTTGTCGTAAACGAGGAATTATATTAGATTATACAGTTCCTAATACACCTCAGCAAAATGGTAAGGCTGAGCAGAAAAATCGTAGCTTAGTTGAGAGATGTAGGACAATCATTGAAGAGTCAGGGGTACCAAAAGAATTTTGGGGTGAAGCATTACAAACAGTTAATTATGTCATGAATAGTGGGACATCTAGTTTAGATGGCAAAACACCTGCTGAAGTTTGGTTTGGCAAAAAGCCAGACGTACGTAACTTGAGGATATTTGGGTGCTTGCCTACAGTCACACACACAAAGATTTCCGTAATAAATTTGATTCTAAAATTGAAAAGTGTGCTATGGTAGGGTAGACTATGACGAGATATAGACTATGGAATATTAATAAAGAAAAATCATTGTATCGAGAGATGTAAAATTTGATGAAAATTGTTTTTGATTTAAAAGGGCTGTAATAGAACTTAATAATGAAAGTAATATATAAACATTTGAAGATACAACTGATGATCAGGACGACGATCAAAGTTTAAATTTGAGTGCAAATAAGCGGAATGTAAAGTTACCAACAAAATATCAAGACTTTGAATTATATATGGCTTTCAATGCCTGTAGTTTTGTTGAGAATGTACCGTCTTGTTATGATGAATTAAATGATAGGGTTGATAAACAAAAATGGTTTAAAGCTATAAATAGTGAGATAAGGTCGTTGCAAAAGAACGAGACGTGAGAGGGGGGATTTCAAGACCTGATCGAGTTAATATTTTAGACACAAAATGGGTTTTAAGTTATAAACCGTTTGAGGACCAGGATGAAAATAAATTTAAAGCTAGACTTGTAGCAAGGGGATTTGCTCAAGAAAAAGATAAATCTTATGATGAATTATATGCTCCGGTAGCAAAAATGACTACTTTAAGGGCTTTATTAATTGTAGGAAATACTTTCAAATATAATTTTGAACAGCTAGACATTAAAACTGTGTTCCTAAATTGGATTTTGACTGAGGAAATATATACTTTTCCACCGAGAGGAATTGATTGCAAACCAGGTGTAGTGTTTAAATTTAAAAAGTCACTATATGGGTTAAAACAATCTTCTAGATGCTGGAATAATCAAATAAACAAATTCTTATTAGATATTGCTTTTAAGCGGTCCGAGAATGATTATTGCTTTTATAGCAAGGCAACAAAATTAAAACATAATATTTATTTACTACTGTACGTAGATGATATAATTCTAGCTGGAATTGAATTTAATGAAATAAAGGCAGTAAAAGCTCAATGAATAAATTTCAAACAAAAGACAAGGGAACATTGAAATATTTTCTAGGACTTGAAATTAATTATGATATCAAAAAGGGTATTTTAATGATTAATCAACCTAGATATACAAAGATGATTTTAAAATGTTTTTCAATAAATAACTGTAGAGGGACATCATTGCCGATAGATCCAAAATTAAAACTTGAATTATGTAAAATGACAAGAAATTATTAAATGAACATTTCGTGAGTTGATAGATTGTTTGGCATATTTAGCACTTTCTATTAGGCCAGATATTTGTTTTTTGGTCAATTTCTTTAGTCGTTATCAGGATAAATATTCTAACAAAACATGGGAACATTTAAAACATGTTTTAAAATACTTGCAGAATACCATGTATGTGGGATTAGAATATATTAGATATAAAGAGGATTACAATTTGTATTGTTATGTGGATTCAGATTGGGGTGGCGATGCACTGGATAGGAAATCTGTCAGTGGTTATACTTTTAAAGCTTTTGGCAATATGCTTAATTGGTCAACTAAAAAGCAAGCTTGTGTATCGTTATCTACAACTGAGGCCGAACTAGTTGCACTTTGTTCCGCAATATGCGATGGTTTATGGATAAGGAAATTGTTTTAGATTTTAATATAGTTTAATGTAATCACATGTTATGAGGATAATCAGGGATGTTTAGCTCTAATTAAGAATCCTATAAACAATAGCAGGGTAAAACATATTGATATAAAATTTAATTTTATTTGTGATCATGTTAATGGTGGTTTGATTAAATTAGTATACATTGATACAAAAGACCAGCAAGCAGATATGTTAACTAAGGGTTTATCAATATTTACCTTTAAAAAATTTAAATCATTGTTATGTTTAAAAGATTTCAGCGAAAGGGGGTGTTATAATATGCACTAAAATCCACTCTGTAGTATTTAGTCTATGGTTAATGAAGTATGCAGGTAGGGAGATTGATAACATTTTTATGTGGTGGGAGTATGTGCATTTTTCTTAATCTTCTTTGGGAATTAAACCACTCATAATTTTTAAAATCATCTTTATTTACGTTTCGATCCATGACCTAGGATCGTTGTCAAGCAGAACTAATAACAACACAGAAAAATCAATTCTATCAAAAGGCTTTAACTTTGCAGTAACACCAATATCAATACCAACCTTTGAAATAATTAGCTGTATTGAGAAAACAGCAAACCAACTTGAAGAAGATCAAGCAAACGAGTTTAGAGTACGATGCAAAAACGAAATAGAAAAGGATCACAAAATAAAACCAAATGTAAGTAATAACGAAATAGAAGCAATTCACGATCTAAAAAACGATAACTCAATTATAATTCTACCTGCTTACATAGGCAATGCAACAGTAATAATGAATAAAAACGATTACAACACAAAAGTCAACAAACTGTTGAACACTGAGAATTACACTAGTTTAGAAACGAACCCAACAAAATCAATTGAAAATAAAATATACAAAACGCTATTTAAATTTAAAAATGAATTCAAAGACAAGGAAAGAAGCAAACTGGTCCCACATTACAGTAAACCACCCCACTTTTACGATCTACCAAAAATTCATAAAAAAGACATTCCTTTAAGACCTATCGTAAGCTCCATAGATTCAACATGCCATAATTTAGCAAAATTTCTCCTAAAAATTATAAATCCATTAGCTCGCAAAACGGACACTTTCATAATAAAAAACCAACATTTTTTAGAAAAATTATCAAACATAAAAATTAAAAATACACACACAATGGTAAGTTTTGATGTAGTAAATCTCTTCACAAATGTCCCTATAAACAAAACGCTTAATATTATAAAAAACAAACTAGAAAATGATGGCAACCTTAAACAAAGAACAAAACTAAGTATATCACTGATTATGGAATTACTTGGTTTATGCGTCAATACCACATATTTTCAAATAAGTGATCAATTCTACAAACAGAGCTTCGGAATGGCTGTAACGAATTTTTATATATATATATATATATATATATATATATATATATATATATATGGCTCCACGCATGGGCGCCAGTGTAACGAATTTTTATTGGGCGCCAGTAAAACTATTTTCTCTTATTCAGTGAAACAAATTTTTTATAAGGTTGGCCTCACCTTGTGAGCCAGTGTAACGAATTTTATTTTTATATATATAGCTGGCCTCACGTTGTGAGCCAGTGAAACTTATTGTTCCAAAAATCTTCCGACACAACTAGGGGTCTATTCCTTGGATAGAGCTATGAGAAGTGGGGGGGTAAGTCAAAATCTGTTTGCAGATCAAACTTAATCTAAACCAAATAGGCACCACCAAGTCCTGATGTAATTATGATAATTGCATAGCGTATTTCTAAGGGCGGACGTGGAGACCCAAAGAAAAAGGATCGCTTTCGCTGACAAAAACCTGTCTTAATAAAATAAGACGCAGCTCCTGTAAGAAATTGTAATAGTTAAATAAATAAAAAAATGGAACACCATTTGTGTCCATCAAAAATACATAAAGAGGTAGTAAAAAGGTATTTCCAATATAAAATTGGCATCAATTTCTTACTCATAAGGGTTTTAGCTTTATGTTATTAGATTTGATCATACTTGATCAAAATAAAAAAAACTTTAATCTTGAACCAATTGTTTACTAAAAAAAATCTCTTTTAAAATAATGTGACTTGTAACAAAAATTTAATCATTAACTGTATCAATCTAAAACTTTCAACTTTCATGTTTGTCTTAATTATTTTCAATCAAATACTTTACTTTAAGACATGAACTTGTTGTACAAATAAGGTTCTAACCTGTGCAGATCTGTTCAGGCAAATAACAAATTAATAGCTTCTAACAATGTTAGCATTTGAGTTTTCTAAATTACATATACAAATTTTAATGTAGATAAAGCTGATCACAAAAATAGACATGTTTACATATATTGTACTAAAGCTGTTCAAAGCATTTGCTTTTAAAATAACATCTGTCAGCAGTACAAAGCAGAAAAATATGACGTCAGTAACACCTGTTGACGTTACCGACGATTCATATTGAGCAGAGCGTGTTGTTTTTAAAACATTAAATCAGTGAACTATAGTTTTACTACTGGTAAATCCAGCTCAGCAATTAGTTGAAACTTTTATAACGTACTTGTATTACGCATCAAAGCAAGTTAACGTGTTCCTAGTTTTGAAACACATAAAAAGAACTTATAGCTATCTACGAACCACAACTACATTTGTCGCATTGTAACAAAGAAAGACTGGATCCCCGTTATTTCAAGCAACGATAACAGCATTTGTAATTTGAAACAAATTCATCCAAACCAACTTCTATAATGACTTCGTTCCACGTGTCGAATCGAATCCTGTTGCAATACATTCTGCAGCAGTTGTAATCTCGACGATGAATTACGCCGCCTTCCAAAGGTAGCATCTTACATGTGTATACTTTACTGTGTCCTTGTGTGTCTTAAAAGTTGCATCCTACTTGTCCTTGTGTGTCTTAAAAGTTGCATCCTACTTGTCGTGCTAAATAAATTATCTCAAATTATACAAGTTCGCACAATATATACCTTACCGACCGTTATTCGAAGATATGTTCACTAATTGAAGTGGATTCGCAGATTGCCGGCCTACAATCTAGGGTACATGTTGATATTTCTAGCACTTGTGGCCGACTATCTTATAACCAGCTCGGGCGGTCGCGCCGTCAGGAGGGGAACAATCAAACAGAGATGTGCTTGTAAATAGCTGTATACGACACAGACATCTAAATATAAGTAGATTATTAAAGGACGACGCAGGCTTAACGTATTACTTTTGAAGTTGAATGCAAATTATTATTGTTATTAATAAAATTGTTACATTATTCTTAAAATTATATGGAGGGATTTATTATCGAAAATAAAATTGTTACATGGCAATGGGAAGTCCACTATCGCGAATCTTTAGTAATATATTCATGGAGGAATTTGAAAACAATGTAATATTCACACAAGAATTGAAACCACTAATCTGGTGGAGATACGTAGATGATGTCTATGCTATTTGGCCTTATAATACAGAACTAATTAAAAACTTTGTAGAGTCAATTAACAAAATAGAACCAATTATTAAATCACATATGAATTAGAACAACATGAAAAACTTCCGTTTTTAGATATTCTAGTTAGCAAAAACGATACAACAATTAATACATCGATATACAGAAAACCAACAAACACAAACAAATACTTAAACTTCGATTCAAACCACCCACACTGTGTCAAACGAGGAATTATCAAAACCATGTATGATAGAGCAAAATTAATATCATCAAACGAAGAAATTTTAAAGATAGGGAAAGACCTAATCGGATGTACATTAATAGAAAACAAATATCCTAAAAGCATAATAGAGAAAGAAATGAATAAAACCCAAAAATAACGAAAAAGAAAACAAAAACAACAATACACACCAAAAAATGCACTCAATACCATACATAAAAGGATTCTCCGAAAAAATCCAAAGAATAGGAAACAAATTCAGAATTAAAACAGTATTTAGAACCAACAATACACTAAGAGCACAATTAACAAAAACAAAACCCAAAAACGCAATACAAAGTTCAAAAAACTGCATCTACAAAATACCATACCAATGTAACAAGTTTTATATAGGGGACAGTTCCAGACCATTTGAAGTTCGATTAAAAGAACATAAATCATATATAAAAAATAGAAAATTTGAAAAACCCATGATTTGCCAACATGCATAAAATAAAATGGGAGGATGCAAAAATTCTGGACAAAGAAAAAAACCAGCAAAAACGCAAAATCAAAGAAGCTGCTTATATAACCCTACATAAAAATAACTGCATAGCAAACAAATCAGTGACTTTCAGTAAACAATGGATTCCATTACTAAAAGAAATAACAAATGAAAATCAAATGCCCACAATATCTAGGTAGCATTGCAAGTTTTTCCTGGGTTTTCCTTGCGATATTAACATGAAACACCGCCTACATACATGATTTCTATTTATACATACAATAACTAATTACATAACAATAAGCATATTAGCAACCCCTGTAAAACAGCATTGGTATCTGACAAGTGTAAACTCGCAATAGGGTTACCTCAATACCATATACACTCTCCGTTAAACGATATTGGTATCTGACAAGTGTAAACCCGCCATAGGATCGCCTCAGATCCATATACAATCTTCATTGAACAATATTGGTATCTGACAAGTGTAAATCCGTCTTAGGATCGCTTCAGAACCATATAAAATATTCATAAAACAACATTGGTATCTGACAAGTGTAAACCGCCATAGGGTCGCCTCAGAACCATGTTAAAATCTACCAAAGAGCTAGCCTATATCATAGTGATTTTTCCTCCTCAAAATAAATATAAAAAAACGACTGCTTAAGCCTTACGGTAAAGTAATCGCACACTTCTTTAATAACCACCCTCTTAATTGTATAAATAGAAACATGTTAAAAAATGTTTTCCAATCCTCAAGTTATTTAATTTATATAAAATTCACCAATAAAAATTAATCAGCTGATTTCACGTTAAGCGTATTGGCTACCTAAAAAAATTGGTCCCAGGCTGCAACACAAATTGAAGGCAATCATTCTTTTAAACTTTAAAAATTTTTGCCTAGTGTACTCATACCAAATATTTCGAACATCAATAAATCAAAGTCACCTTCAATTTATGTCATAAATGTCAAACTTGAAGTTTTTATTATTTTGACAACGATCCTAGGTCATGGATCGAAACGTAAATAAAGATGATTTTAAAAACTATGAGTGGTTTAATTCCCAAAGAAGATTAAGAAAAATGCTAAACAAACCACAACAAATATACAGGGAGTATTTGTATGTGCACATCCCCCCACTCTCTCTCTCTCCCTCTTCCTCTCTTGCCCTCTCGCTCCCTCTCCCGCTTCCGCTCCCTCTCCCACTCCCTCTTCCGCTCCCTCTCCCGCTGCCTCACCCCGCTCCCTCTCCCGCTCTCTCTCTCTGTCTCGCCCTCTCTCACTCTTGCTCTAACATTCCGCAAATTTCAAAGGCCAAACATACTTGTACAGCCATCTATAGAATCACGATGTAGATTCGGCTCGATTTTTGTACTTCCACGCTTAGTAGTGTTGGTGTTTTACCACCTGATGGCGATATTATTTACTTTTGCCATAGTACAAAGATTCCTTCAAAATTATATCAGAATAATAGCTTCGATTACTTCATAGTGTTTCCTCCCCTTGTGAAATAATAATGCTATTGTTTTGTTAATGGCAATACAATTATTAGCACCAACACTACTAAGTGTGCTCTAACATGCCGCAAATCTCAAAGGCCAGACATACTTGTATAGCCATCTATAGAACGAAGATGTAGTTTCGGATCAATTGTTGTACTTCCACGCGTAGTGTTGGTGTTTTACCACCTGATGGCGTTATTATTTACTTTTGCCATACTACAAAGATTCTTTTGAAATTATATCAGTATAATAGCTTGGATTACTTCACAGGGTTGTTGGAAACTAATCTGCTCTGACAAAGCTTAACGAAGCCGAAACCAGTAAGTAGATGTTTCCTCCCCTTGAGAAAAAATAATGCTATTGATTTGTTAATGTGTATGCAACTATTAGCTCGATTTGTATTGTAAATAAGCTCTTATTATTTTCATAGGGGTAATTTACAGATACATCTTACTTTTCATTGTGTTCTACACAAATTCCTTATTGCGGACTGCAAATAACTTGTCTTGTTATTATTATGATTTGCCTATGGGGCAAAAAACGAGTGTCGCCACGAGAAGGTTTGT
Organism: Platerodrilus igneus; assembly: GCA_036346225.1. Lineage (NCBI taxonomy): Eukaryota > Metazoa > Arthropoda > Insecta > Coleoptera > Lycidae > Platerodrilus > Platerodrilus igneus. The sequence goes on from JARFIW010001233.1 coordinate 1,544,892, forward strand.
TATTTTGCAAATAAATTTTGCTCTAACATGCCGCAAACCTTAAAGGTCAGGCATACTTGTATAGCCATCTATAGAACGAAGATATAGTTTCGGATCAATTTTTGTACTTCCACCCTTAGTAGTGTTGGTGTTTTACCACCTGATGGCGTTTATTATTTACTTTTGCCATAGTACAAAAATTCTTTCGAAATTATCAGTATAATAGCTTCGATTACTATATAGGGTTGTTGGAAACTAATCTGCTCTGACAAAGCTTAAAGAAGCTGAAACCGGTAAGTAGACGTTTCCTCCCCTTGTGAAATAATAATGCTATTGTTTTGTTAATGGCTATGCAACTATTAGCTCGATCTGTATTGTAAATAAGCTCTTATTATTTTCATAAGGGTTATTTACAGATCACACACACACACACACACACACACACACACACACACACACACACACACACACACACACACACACACACACACACATATATATATATATATATATATATATATATATATTACTCAAATTTAGACCAGGGTAGAAAATTAATTAACGACATCAAATAATTTTAATCACCTTGTATAAAGAAACAAATAGAAATTACGTGCGAAATTTATATTAATTAATTCAATTTTTAAGTAACGGGTATTAAACAAAGTGTACAAATAATAATTAATATTTAATTAGTATTCGCTAAAAATTAAAGGGTAGAAGTCAATGCCATTCATTATTATTTTAATTGGAGTTAATTGAACCATTAGTAATATATAATAAGCACAAAAGCCTGTGAAAATCCAAGTTTGCTTAAAATACCATGAAATAAAGCTCGGAGAATTATATTAAAACGTTCATTAGGAGCACACCTGCAAACTTTTAAATGTCAAAGTTCTAATAAATTTGAATAGATAAACATGCAGCTTCTACGTATATTGGAAACGGTCGGATGCTTTAGCAGGAAATACAAAACAGCGTTTATTTAAAAGTCACGTCGCGAGTCCACGTGTAGTTTAGACAGCCGATAGTAAAGAATATCGATTTGTACCACTCAGACCAAGGTAGAAAGGGATGGATAAAACAAGCAAAGCAGAGACACGAATAATAAAACGCGGGATTTGAGTAACGTCACGAGGTTTACGATTGGTGAAAATAAGATGCAGATATGAGAGGTGGAAACAACAATTTCTATACAAAATTAATTAGTTGTTCGCAGACGCGTTGCGAGGCGTGTGAAAAATTCTTAGATTTTCAACTTGGACGTGTGCAAATTTAATAGAATCGCTGTGCCGGACTGTCGAAAGGGAACATAGAATGCGAAATTCTAAAAATTGTCCGTGAGGGACAAATCCGACGTGCAAGCGGGCTATTATATAAACCCGTGTTTATAGGAGTTTCGCTCTCTTAGATTTTCGATTTTTATTCAATACTTTAAACAGTTTGGCTCTTAGATTTTTGATTTTATTGAATACTTTAAACAGTTTGCTCTCTTTATTTTCTGCTGTTATACCATACTTCAAGCAGAATACGTGCTACGATACAAGTTATTATGCTTTAGTGCACTTACAGAAGATAGATAAGGTAATAAAGTCTAGTTATATTTGCGGGTATTACTGTACCAATTATCTAAAGTAGTAGCGATAAATAAATACATTGAAGTATGCCGCTTTGTATAGCATGAACGAATTATGAATTGCTTTGCTATTTTTCGGGAGTGAGTAATCAAGTGTTATTAGTAAATGTGATTGGATCCACAAAACAAGATTTAGATATACATAGATGAGTTCCTGAAAAGCCCTGAAACAATTTTAGATGAATGGTGGTGTAGAAAATTTTTTAAAGGCGACCAGAAATCCGAAGACGTAAACATAACCCAGTTGGAATGGTGTGATTAACAAAGGACGATGTACATTGGAGCCACGAGTGCATTAACCGTCAGGTAACTTATGCTTTGTTGTTCAATCTTAGATGTTTTGGTGTGTGTTGAATATCTTTATAATTTGTTTGATAAAGATGGACAGTAGTGAATTTGTATAAACAACAAATTTTGAATTTTAAGGTAAAATTTTCTTGTTTAAGTAGAAAGGAGTATTTAGCAGTTTATGTTTTGATTATGATGAAAATTTGGGTCTGTCTTTGAGCTCAATTAGACTAACCTGTTTAATTAACGTAAAGGGGTGAGAGATGCTCCCTTTTATTCAGACTTAGGTCTGCACATATTGTAACTTAATTAGTATGCATCCTACCAGGACTTTAATTGTGGATGCAAATTAAATTTAAACTTGAAATTTTATGATACTGAAATTTATGCTGAAATTTAATTTTGAAATTTTAATGTATTATGAATATTGATGTAAATAGAGTTAACGTTGATGTTTGTGGTAGGAATGTGTTTGTTTTTTTTATGAATGAGGATGAAAGTTTTAACTAGGCGAACAGCCGAGGCAGAAAGAGTAAAGAGGCGATTATCAGAAGAGATTCAACAGGGCGATAATCACAGCAAATCTTGGTGCCCAATTCGAGAGGCTCGAATATTTTGTTTTACTCTGGTGAGGCTTTTTGTAGGTTTCACAGCATCTTTATGACGGCCCAACGCTGGGGCTCAATTCGAAAACCTTAGTTCCCGAATTTTGGTGAGGTTCACAGCATCTTTTGGCGACCCGAACGTGAGGGCTCGAATCTCAGATAGTGTGTAACTGTTTCAGGAAACTGACGACCCTGAAATTAGGAGCTGAGTGTGAATATTTTTTGTAGGTGTGTGAAAGAAGTGTGTAGGCGTGTGTGGGGGTGAAAAGTGTGACGTATGCAGAGAAAAGAGTGGCTTCGAAGTCAAGGGGTGGAAATAGGAAGCAGTGATAGTGCTTTATTTAAGACGACAGAAGCAGAAATGGAGGAAGAAACAGGAAGTAGTAGGGATCAGTCTAAGACAGAGTCAGGAAAAACAGGAAATGAGTTAATGATGAGAATGTTAGAGGAAATGCGATTAGCTAGGGAAGAATCGAATAGAGCGAGGGAGGAGTCCAACAGAAAATTAGAACTGCTAAGCGATGAATCTAATAGAGCTAGGGAAGAATCGAATAGAGCGAGGGAGGAGTCCAACCGAAAATTAGAGCAGATAAGCGGGAAAATTGAGCGATCGACTAAAGAATTTACAGAGTTTAAAAATAGTCTTACTGTGAAAATGGGGGAAGTAGAAAGTAGGGTCGATAGAAATGAGAAAAACATTACAGGTCTTCGACAGGAAATGGGACATTTAAGGTCCGAAGTACGCATTTTTTGTGAAGAAGAAATATATATAAAAATGACTGAAGTAACGGACTCGTGTAGGGATCAGTTAGGCAGGGTAGAACGCGAAGTTAGTAGTATCAAATACAACATGTCAAGTTTAACGGGGGATGGTCCCAGATTTTATACAGGTGGCGTATCATTGGACCAACATATGAAATTTTATGGCGATAATAGGGTAAATCCACAAATTTTTATTAATAGTGTAAGAAATCTAGTGGGAAATTTATTCGACGAACAGACTAAACTCAATACGATAAAGGCTTTATTGAAAGACAATGCGGAAGCATGGTACAATTTAGTTGGACAGGACATAGACACATATCAGGACTTTGAAAACAAATTTTTACAACATTACTGGAGTGATCACAAACAGGATCAGATTAGAGATGACTTGATTACAGGAAAATTTAAGGGAGAGTTTGCAGGTTCTAGGGAACAATATGCCATCACAATATGCCATCCGAAAATACAGTGTGGCCAAACTACTTAATCCACCATTGACGGACAGACAAATTGTCAAATACTTATCACGCCATTTTGAACTGGAAATCAGACAACACGTGGCCTTACAAAACATCACAGAACGGGAGACATTTTTAGAATACTTACAGAGATATGACGATGTGTGTGTAGGACGGACAAGAGAGATACGTGAACGAAACATTAACACGATTAGGTTTGACAACTGGACACAGAATTTTCAGAGACGGCCTGACTATAATAGGAATTTTCGACCAAATTGGAAACGACGAGGACAGGAATACAGAAGCAATAGTGCGACTAGGAGACCGACGCCAAGACCTAGTTACACGAGACAGAACAGTTTAACGGAAGTAAACAGGACAGTGACGAGCACGCTGAATAGAGACAGGGACACGGATATTAATACGAGGAGGACGTACGCACAGGTTGTAGAAGGACAACCAGGACCAAGCACGGAAAACAGGACGAGACAGGATTTTTAGAACGCGACAGACCACTAGATTTCTTTGTAAATGTATATGAACATCCACGTGAATTTTTCAAAATTGAGGAGGAAATAGAGCCAGAAACTGTAGAAAAATTATGTTTGCCAATTATTAATATAGGAATTTCTGAGAATAATGTAGAAGTATTACTTGATACAGGGGCAGAGGCGAGTTTAATATCGGAGGAATTCGTCAGCAAAATTAGGGATAAGGTTTGTGATAGAATTATGCCTATAAAGCGTAGCCATTTAGTAGCTCCAAATAAAAAGAAGTTTGCTGTAGTGAATAGCGTTGTGGTGCTTAGGATAAATATAGGAGGTTTAAGCTGTGAACAGGAGTTTGTAATTGTACCTGGACTGAAGTTTCAGAGCATTTTAGGTGTTGACTGTATGATGCAGTTAGGGGTTTTGATAGATATGGAAAGGAAGGTAGTAAGGATTAAGGATAGGGTAGTGCCATGGAATGGCAGTTATGAAGTCACAGAGGATGACACGGGGTTGAGTATTAATGTAGTAGAGATAGAGGATGATGGAGTTAAACAGATCAACACAATAAGATGTCCAGAGGAGAGGATAGTAGAGGTTCAAGCTTTATTACAAAAACATGCAGAATTAGTGGGGGAAGAAGCAAGAGCAGCATATCGGGAGCAGGCGAAGGCAGAATTAAATAAAGATGCACGAAAAATTAACCAATGGACCAAACCGCAATTCCATTGTCCACCATCCATGGACACACTTTTGACGAGGTTAAGTGGCAAGTTTGTTTTTAGGAAATTAGATTTAAGGAATTCATTCTGGCTGATTCCATTACACAAGGATTCTAGAAGGTACACAGGATTTTCCGTAGAGGAAAAAAGGGGATAATTGGATGAATGTTGTTGCGAAAGGAAATAATAATAAATGAGAAACAGACAAGTGTAGGGACTAAAGAAGAAGCAATATTTAAGAGTCAGGATAATAGGGATGATAAGTTTATTGTATGTGAGATAATAGGGATGATAAGTATAGATATAGAAGGGGGAGAAATAGGATGAAGAGTATTAGGTGGTGACAGAAAGACTTGGAGGATCAAGAAAAGAGACAGATTTAAATAAGAAATAAAGATTAAAATATAGGGATAGAATAGGTGTATATAGAAATAGAAAGAAGTGTTTATAGAAAATAAAGCTAGGTATAGGATAAATATGGGGATAGTTAGAAATAGGTATATAGGATGAGAAGGAAAATTAAAGGTAGGAAGCAAATAAGATAGGTTAAGTGTAGATATTTCTTATAAGATTAGTGGAGAGTTAGGAATAGAATAAGAATAGGATAGGTTAAAGGATTGGTAGGGTAAATGAGTATAGTGAAGATTAGTTAAAGGTTAAGTAGGATAGGAATAGGTATATAGGATTAGATGGATAAGTAGGATAAAGTTAGGGATAATTTCAGTTTATAAAATTAGGTGAGAGTTAGGAATAGGATAGGGATATAGGATAGGTGTAAATATTTTTAGGATTGGATAGAAGTTAGGTAAGTTAGAAAGATAAGTGTAGAGTGAGATAGACAATTGTTTTGTAAATTTTTTTTTGCAGTCTGGATGTTTCTATTTGAATTCGAATAAGTGGGATTATTTGTATTCAAATAGGGGAAAATACTCAAATTTAGACCAGGGTAGAAAATTAATTAACCATTCAAATAATTTTAATCACCTTGTATAAAGAAACAAATAGAAATTACGAATGCGAAATTTATATTAATTAATTCAATTTTAAGTAACAGTATTAAACAAAGTGTACAAATAATAATTAATATTTAATTAGTACTCGCAAAATTAAAGTTATAAGTCAATGCCATTCATTATTATTTTAATTGGAGTTAATTGAACCATTAGTAATATATAATAAGCACAAAAACATGTGAAAATCCAAGTTTGGTTAAAATATCATGAAATAAAGCTCAATTATATTAAAACGTTCATTAGAGCACACCTGCAAACTTTTAAATGTCAAAGTTCTAATAAATTTGAATAGATAAACATGCAGCTTCTACACATATTGGAAACGGTCGGATGCTTTAGCACGAAATACAAAATAGCGTTTATTTAAAAGTCACGTCGAGAGTCCACGTGTAGTTTAGACAGCCGATAGTAAAGAATATCGATTTGTCACTCAGACCAAGGTAGAAAGGGATGGATAAATATCAAGCAGAGACACGAATAATAAAAGGCAGGATTTGAGCAACGTCACGAGGTTTACGATTGGTGAAAATAAGATGCAGATATGAGAGGTGGAAACAACAATTTCTATACAAAATAAATTAGTTGTTCGCAGACGCGTTGCGAGGCGTGTGAAAAATTGTTAGATTTTCAACTTGGACGTGTGCAAATTTAATAGAATCGCTGTGCCGGACTGTCGAAAGTAAATAGAATGCGAAATTCTAAAATTGTCCGTTGAGGACAAATCCGACGTCAAGCGGGCTATTATATAAACCTGTGTTTATAGGAGTTTCTCTCTTAGATTTTCGATTTTATTCAATACTTTAAACAGTTTGGCTCTTAGATTTTGATTTTATTGAATACTTTAAACAGTTTGCTCTCTTTATTTTCTGCTGTTATACCATACTTCAAGCAGAATACGTGCTTGATACAAGTTATTATGCTTTAGTGCACTTACAGAAGATAGATAAGGTAATAAAGTCTAGTTATATTTGCGGGTATTACTGTACCAATTATCTAAAGTAGTAGCGATAAATAAATACATTGAAGTATGCCGCTTTGTATAGCATGAACGAATTATGAATTGCTTTGCTATTTTTCGGGGAGTAATCAAGTGTTATTAGTAAATGTGATTGGATCCACAAAACAAGATTTAGATATACATAGATGAGTTCCTGAAAAGCCCTGAAACAATTTTAGATGAATGGTGGTGTAGAAAATTTTTTAAAGGCGACCAGAAATCCAAGGACATAAACATAACCCAGTTGGAATGGTGTGATTAACAAAGGACGATGTACATTGGAGCCACGAGTGCATTAACCGTCAGGTAACTTATGCTTTGTTGTTCAATCTTAGATGTTTTGGTGTGTTGAATATCTTTATAATTTGTTTGATAAAGATGGACAGTAGTGCACTTTATAAACAACAAATTTTGAATTTTAAGGTAAAATTTTCTTGTTTAAGTAGAAAGGAGTATTTAGCAGTTTATGTTTTGATTATGATGAAAATTTGGGTCTGTCTTTGAGCTCAATTAGACTAACCTGTTTAATTAACGTAAAGGGGTGGGAGATGCTCCTTTAATTAGTTAAGTTGCACATATTGTAAAATTAGTTATGCATCCTACCAGGACTTTAATTCTGGATGCAAATTAAATTTAAACTTGAAATTTTATGATACTGAAATTTATGCTGAACTTTAATTTTGAAATTTTAATGTATTATAAATATTGATGTAAATAGAGTTAACGTTGATGTTTTGGTAGGAATGTGTTTGTTTTTGATGAATGAGGATGAAAGTTTTAACTAGGTGAGCAGCCGAGGCAGAAAGAGTAAGAGGCGATTATCAGAAGAGATTCAACAGGGCAAGAATCACAGCAAATCTTGGTGCCCAATTCGAGAGGCTCGAATATTTTGTTTACTCTGGTGAGGCTTTTGTAGGTTTCACAGCATCTTTATGACTGTCAACGCTGGGGCTCGATTCGAAAACCTTAGTTCCCAAATTTTGGCGAGGTTCACAGCATCTTTGGCCGAACGTGAGGGCTCGAATCTCAGATAGTGTGTAACTGTTTCAGGAAACTGAACGACCCTGAAATTAGGAGCTGAGTGTGAATATTTTTGTAGGTGTGTGAAAGAAGTGTGTAGGCGTGTGTGGGGCGAAAAGTGTGACGTATGCAGAGAAAAGAGTGGCTTAAGTCGAAGGGAGGAAATAGGAAGCAGTGAAGTGCTTTATTTAAGACGACAGAAGCAGAAATGGAGGAAGAAACAGGGAAGTAGGGATCCGTCTAAGACAGAGTCAGGAGAAACAGGAAATGAGTTAATGATGAGAATGTTAGAGGAAATGCGATTAGCTAGGGAAGAATCGAATAGAGCGAGGGGAATCCAACAGAAAATTAGAACTGCTAAGCGATGAATCTAATAGAGCTGGGAAAAGAAGGGGAGAGTAAGCCGAAAATTAGAGCAGATAAGCGGGAAAATTGAGCAATCGACTAAAGAATTTACAGAGTTTAAAAATAGTCTTACTGTGAAAATGGGGAAGTAGAAAGTAGGGTTGATAGAAATGAGAAAAACATTACAGGTCTTCGACAGGAAATGGGACATTTAAGGTCCAAAGTACGCATTTTGTGAAGAAGAAATAAATATAAAATGACTGAAGTAACGGACTCATGTAGGGATCAGTTAGGCAGGGTAAATTAATTGAAAGTATCAAATACAACATGTCAAGTTTAACGGGGATGGTCCCAGATTTTATACAGGTGGCGTATCATTGGACCAACATATGAAATTTTATGGCGATAATAGGGTAAATCCACAAATTTTTATTAATAGTGTAAGAAATCTAGTGGGAAATTTATTACTGAACAGACTAAACTCAATACGATAAAGGCTTTATTAAAGACAATGCGGAAGCATGGTACAATTTAGTTGGACAGGACATAGACACATATCAGGACTTTGAAAACAAATTTTACAACATTACTGGAGTGATCACAAACAGGATCAGATTAGAGATGACTTGATTACAGGAAAATTTAAGGGAGAGTTTGCAGGTTCTAGGGAACAATATGCCATCACAATATGCCATCCGAAAATACAGTGTGGCCAAACTACTTAATCCACCATTGACGGACAGACAAATTGTCAAACTACACGCCATTTTGAACTGGAAATCAGACAACACGTGGCCTTACAAAACATCACAGAACGGGAGACATTTTAGAATACTTACAGAGATATGACATGTGTGTGTAGGACGGCAAGAAGATAGACTGAACGAAACATTAACACGGTTAGGTTTGACAACTGGACACAGAATTTTCAGAGACGGCCTGACTATAATAGGAATTTTCGACCGAATTGGAAACGACGAGGACAGGAATACAGAAGCAATAGTGCGACTAGGAGACCGACGCCAAGACCTAGTTACACGAGACAGAACAGTTTAACGGAAGTAAAAGGACACCACGGAATTTTGAATAGAGACAAGGACACGGATATTAATACGAGGAGGATGTACGCACAGGTTGTAGAAGGACAACCAGGACCAAGCACGGAAAACAGGACGAGACAGGATTTTTAGAACGCGACAGACGACTAGATTTCTGTGTAAATGTAATGAAATCCGTGAATTTTTCAAAATTGAGGAGGAAATAGAGCCAGAAACTGTAGCAAAAATATGTTTGATTATAATATAGGAATTTGAGAATAATGGAAGTTTACAGTTATCGCAATTTTTGTTGGTTTGAAGAGAGTAGGCGAGGTAGGGTTAGGTAAAAACAGGGTATTTAAAAATGGGAAAGGGAGATAAAAAAATACAGCAACATCTCCCGTTTGTAGATTTTTGAATTTAGATTGTCTAGTAGGTTTCGAAAAATTTAGTTGTTCAAAGAAAAAAAAGGAAAAATTAGAGGATTTAGGAAAGGGAAGGATGGAAATGGAAAATTAAAAAATAAAGGAGTAATTAAAAAAGGAAGGGTAAGGAGAAATAAGGAAAAGTATTTATGTGAAAAGGGTGGGGAAATTAAGTGGGGTGAGATGATTTTAAATGTAAGGGGGAATTTTGTGATGATAAATTTTAATTTTTTTTGTTTTATGGGTTTTAAGGAAAAATTCGGAAATATAAAATTTACTAAAAAAAATGAATTTATATATTTAAGTAAAAAAATATTATTAAAATAAGTAACTTTTTTATGTATACTAAAAAAAAAACATTGTAAAAAAAAATTAAATTGCAATTTAAAATAAATTAAATTGAACGAAAAATTTTAAACTTCAAATTCCAGAAGGAAAAAGAAAAGGTTAGTTTGTAAAAGGAAAATTAAAAATTTCCTGCGAAATTTTTTATGGAATTAAACGCGGAAAATAAATCTAGAGGTAACTTGTTTTTTTTTTATAATTGTTTTTTTTATTAATTCTTTTTTCTAAGATTTTTAAGAAATTTGTCATTAAGAATAAAAAGCTTGGAATATTTTTTGTAAAGTAATGCAAAATTTCAAACCAAATTTAGGAAATTTTAAGCTAAAACCTGAGTAAAGTGCTACTGATTTTTATTTTGTATTATTTTAAGATTAAAAATTTATTTAGAAATTTTTTAAAGTTTTTTTTAAATTGGTTATACTTATAAAGGGGCTTTTGCTTATATCCGTTATGAATAATTAATAATTTAATTATTATTTAATTTATATAATATTTGGATTTTTTTTTAGAATTTAGCGAAAAGTAAGAAAATGCCATGATTTTTTGGTTTGTTTTGCCAGGGTAAACTCCAATTTGGTTTGCCAGGGAATTGAACAATGGATTTTGAAAGGGGGAAAAAGCAAGGGGAAGATTTTAAAGAAAAGAGCAGAGAAGAATAATGAATGGAAAAGGACAAAATATAAAAGATAATAAAACACGAAATGAAAGGGAAATATAAGATTACATTAAAAATTGAAAGGGATGAAGGTAAAAATAGTTGCGAAGGTGCAATTTGAAAGAAAATAAAAAGGATTGGAACATAGTTAAAAGAGGCATTTTGGCGCAAAAAAATTTAATGGACAATATATTAGAATAGGATTTGAAGAACAAAAGTAAACATGAATGAATTTAGAAAGCTAAAAATATTGATAAAGGTGGGTGAAATAGAGTTAAACAATCAAGGCAAATTCCATGAGGAGAACATTTGAGACCAACGTAAATTAGAAGAGGTGGAGTAAATACGTGGACACGAAATTTAGCAAGATTTGAATGAACGAAATAGAGAGCGACAATTCAAGATAAAAAATAAGAGGTTAGGAGATGAGTAGAACAGCACAAAAGAGTTTAGAAAGTTAATATACATTAATGGGATCTGTTGAAAAAGATTGAAGAGTTTGATACAGGGGCAGAGGCGAGTTTAATATCGGAGGAATTCGTCAGCAAAATTAGGGATAAGGTTTGTGATAGAATTATGCCTATAAAGCGTAGCCATTTAGTAGCTGCAAATAAAAAGAAGTTTGCTGTAGTGAATAGCGTTGTGGTGCTTAGGATAAATATAGGAGGTGTAAGCTGTGAACAGAAGTTTGTAATTGTACCGGGACTAAAGTTTCAGAGCATTTTAGGTGTTGACTGTAGGATGCAGTTAGGGGTTTTGATAGATATGGAAAGGAAGGTAGTAAGGATTAAAGTGAGAGTAGTGCCATGGAAGGGCAGTTATGAAGTCACAGAGGATGACACGGGGTTGAGTATTAATGTAGTAGAGATATAGGATGATGGAGTTAAACAGATCAACACAATAAGATGTCCAGAGGAGAGGATAGTAGAGGTTCAAGCTTTATTACAAAAACATGCAGAATTAGTGGGGGGAAGAAGCAAGAGCAGCATATCGGGAGCAGGTGAAGGCAGAATTAAATAAAGATGCACGAAAAATTAACCAATGGACCAAACCGCAATTCCATTGTCCACCATCCATGGACACACTTTTGACGAGGTTAAGTGGCAAGTTTGTTTTTAGGAAATTAGATTTAAGGAATTCATTCTGGCTGATTCCATTACACAAGGATTCTAGAAGGTACACAGGATTTTCCGTAGAGGGAAAAATCGATAATTTTAAGGTAGTATCGTTTGGTTTGTCCGCAGAAAAGGAAATAATAATAAATGAGAAACAGACAAGTGTAGGGACTAAAGAAGAAGCAATATTTAAGAGTCAGGATAATAGGGATGATAAGTTTATTGTATGTGAGATAATAGGGATGATAAGTATAGATATAGAAGGGGGAGAAATAGGGATGAAGAGTATTAGGATGGTGAGAAGAAAGACTTGGAGGATCAAGAAAAGAGACAGATTTAAATAAGAAATGAAGATTAAAATATAGGGATAGAATAGGTGTATATAGAAGAGTAGAAGAAGTGTTTATAGAAAATAAAGCTAGGTATAGGATAAATATGGGGGATAGTTAGAAATAGGTATATAGGATGAGAAGGAAAATTAAAGGTAGGAAGCAAATAAGATAGGTTAAGTGTAGATATTTCTTATAAGATTAGTGGAGAGTTAGGAATAGAATAAGAATAGGATAGGTATATAGGATTAGGTAGGGGGAAATGAGTATAGTGAAGATTAGTTAAAGGTTAGGACTAGGATAGGTATATAGGATTAGATGGATAAGTAGGATAAAGTTAGGGATAATTTCAGTTTATAAAATTAGGTGAGAGTTAAGAATAGGATAGGGATATAGGATAGGTGTAAATATTTTTAGGATTGGATAGAAGTTAGGTAAGTTAGAAAGATAAGTGTAGAGTGAGATAGACAATTGTTTTTGTAAATTTTTTTTTTGCAGTCTGGATGTTTCGTATTTGAATTCGAATAAGTGGGATTATTTGTATTCAAATAGGGGGAAAATACTCAAATTTAGACCAGGGTAGAAAATTAATTAACGACATCAAATAATTTTAATCACCTTGTATAAAGAAACAAATAGAAATTACGTGCGAAATTTATATTAATTAATTCAATTTTTAAGTAACGGGTATTAAACAAAGTGTACAAATAATAATTAATATTTAATTAGTATTCGCTAAAAATTAAAGGTTATAAGTCAATGCCATTCATTATTATTTTAATTGGAGTTAATTGAACCATTAGTAATATATAATAAGCACAAAAACATGTGAAAATCCAAGTTTGGTTAAAATATCATGAAATAAAGCTCGAAGAATTATATTAAAACGTTCATTAGGAGCACACCTGCAAACTTTTAAATGTCAAAGTTCTAATAAATTTGAATAGATAAACATGCAGCTTCTACACATATTGGAAACGGTCGGATGCTTTAGCACGAAATACAAAATAGCGTTTATTTAAAAGTCACGTCGAGAGTCCACGTGTAGTTTAGACAGCCGATAGTAAAGAATATCGATTTGTACCACTCAGACCAAGGTAGAAAGGGATGGATAAAACAAGCAAGGCAGAGACACGAATAATAAAAGGCGGGATTTGAGCAACGTCACGAGGTTTACGATTGGTGAAAATAAGATGCAGATATGAGAGGTGGAAACAACAATTTCTATACAAAATTAATTAGTTGTTCGCAGACGCGTTGCGCGGCGTGTGAAAAATTGTTAGATTTTCAACTTGGACGTGTGCAAATTTAATAGAATCGCTGTGCCGGACTGTCGAAAGGGAACATAGAATGCGAAATTCTAAAAATTGTCCGTTGAGGGACAAATCCGACGTGCAAGCGGGCTATTATATAAACCCGTGTTTATAGGAGTTTCGCTCTCTTAGATTTTCGATTTTATTCAATACTTTAAACAGTTTGGCTCTTAGATTTTTGATTTTATTGAATACTTTAAACAGTTTGCTCTCTTTATTTTCTGCTGTTATACCATACTTCAAGCAGAATACGTGCTACGATACAAGTTATTATGCTTTAGTGCACTTACAGAAGATAGATAAGGTAATAAAGTCTAGTTATAGTTGCGGGTATTACTGTACCAATTATCTAAAGTAGTAGCGATAAATAAATACATTGAAGTATGCCGCTTTGTATAGCATGAACGAATTATGAATTGCTTTGCTATTTTTCGGGAGTGAGTAATCAAGTGTTATTAGTAAATGTGATTGGATCCACAAAACAAGATTTAGATATACATAGATGAGTTCCTGAAAAGCCCTGAAACAATTTTAGATGAATGGTGGTGTAGAAAATTTTTTAAAGGCGACCAGAAATCCGAGGACATAAACATAACCCAGTTGGAATGGTGTGATTAACAAAGGACGATGTACATTGGAGCCACGAGTGCATTAACCGTCAGGTAACTTATGCTTTGTTGTTCAATCTTAGATGTTTTGGTGTGTGTTGAATATCTTTATAATTTGTTTGATAAAGATGGACAGTAGTGAATTTGTATAAACAACAAATTTTGAATTTTAAGGTAAAATTTTCTTGTTTAAGTAGAAAGGAGTATTTAGCAGTTTATGTTTTGATTATGATGAAAATTTGGGTCTGTCTTTGAGCTCAATTAGACTAACCTGTTTAATTAACGTAAAGGGGTGGGAGATGCTCCCTTTTATTCAGACTTAGGTCTGCACATATTGTAACTTAATTAGTATGCATCCTACCAGGACTTTAATTCTGGATGCAAATTAAATTTAAACTTGAAATTTTATGATACTGAAATTTATGCTGAACTTTAATTTTGAAATTTTAATGTATTATGAATATTGATGTAAATAGAGTTAACGTTGATGTTTGTGGTAGGAATGTGTTTGTTTTTTATGAATGAGGATGAAAGTTTTAACTAGGTGAGCAGCCGAGACAGAAAGAGTAAAGAGGCGATTATCAGAAGAGATTCAACAGGGCAAGAATCACAGCAAATCTTGGTGCCCAATTCGAGAGGCTCGAATATTTTGTTTTACTCTGGTGAGGCTTTTTGTAGGTTTCACAGCATCTTTATGACGGCCCAACGCTGGGGCTCGATTCGAAAACCTTAGTTCCCAAATTTTGGCGAGGTTCACAGCATCTTTTGGCGACCCGAACGTGAGGGCTCGAATCTCAGATAGTGTGTAACTGTTTCAGGAAACTGACGACCCTGAAATTAGGAGCTGAGTGTGAATATTTTTTGTAGGTGTGTGAAAGAAGTGTGTAGGCGTGTGTGGGGGCGAAAAGTGTGACGTATGCAGAGAAAAGAGTGGCTTCGAAGTCAAGGGGTGGAAATAGGAAGCAGTGATAGTGCTTTATTTAAGACGACAGAAGCAGAAATGGAGGAAGAAACAGGAAGTAGTAGGGATCCGTCTAAGACAGAGTCAGGAGAAACAGGAAATGAGTTAATGATGAGAATGTTAGAGGAAATGCGATTAGCTAGGGAAGAATCGAATAGAGCGAGGGAGGAATCCAACAGAAAATTAGAACTGCTAAGCGATGAATCTAATAGAGCTGGGGAAGAATCGAATAGAGCGAGGAGGTCCAACCGAAAATTAGAGCAGATAAGCGGGAAAATTGAGCAATCGACTAAAGAATTTACAGAGTTTAAAAATAGTCTTACTGTGAAAATGGGGGAAGTAGAAAGTAGGGTTGATAGAAATGAGAAAAACATTACAGGTCTTCGACAGGAAATGGGACATTTAAGGTCCAAAGTACGCATTTTTTGTGAAGAAGAAATAAATATAAAAATGACTGAAGTAACGGACTCATGTAGGGATCAGTTAGGCAGGGTAGAACGCAAGTTAGTAGTATCAAATACAACATGTCAAGTTTAACGGGGGATGGTCCCAGATTTTATACAGGTGGCGTATCATTGGACCAACATATGAAATTTTATGGCGATAATAGGGTAAATCCACAAATTTTTATTAATAGTGTAAGAAATCTAGTGGGAAATTTATTCGACGAACAGACTAAACTCAATACGATAAAGGCTTTATTAAAAGACAATGCGGAAGCATGGTACAATTTAGTTGGACAGGACATAGACACATATCAGGACTTTGAAAACAAATTTTTACAACATTACTGGAGTGATCACAAACAGGATCAGATTAGAGATGACTTGATTACAGGAAAATTTAAGGGAGAGTTTGCAGGTTCTAGGGAACAATATGCCATCACAATATGCCATCCGAAAATACAGTGTGGCCAAACTACTTAATCCACCATTGACGGACAGACAAATTGTCAAATACTTATCACGCCATTTTGAACTGGAAATCAGACAACACGTGGCCTTACAAAACATCACAGAACGGGAGACATTTTAGAATACTTACAGAGATATGACGATGTGTGTGTAGGACGGACAAGAGAGATACGTGAACGAAACATTAACACGGTTAGGTTTGACAACTGGACACAGAATTTTCAGAGACGGCCTGACTATAATAGGAATTTTCGACCGAATTGGAAACGACGAGGACAGGAATACAGAAGCAATAGTGCGACTAGGAGACCGACGCCAAGACCTAGTTACACGAGACAGAACAGTTTAACGGAAGTAAACAGGACAGTGACGAGCACGTTGAATAGAGACAAGGACACGGATATTAATACGAGGAGGATGTACGCACAGGTTGTAGAAGGACAACCAGGACCAAGCACGGAAAACAGGACGAGACAGGATTTTTAGAACGCGACAGACGACTAGATTTCTGTGTAAATGTATATGAACATCCACGTGAATTTTTCAAAATTGAGGAGGAAATAGAGCCAGAAACTGTAGAAAAATTATGTTTGCCAATTATTAATATAGGAATTTTTGAGAATAATGTAGAAGTATTACTTGATACAGGGGCAGAGGCGAGTTTAATATCGGAGGAATTCGTCAGCAAAATTAGGGATAAGGTTTGTGATAGAATTATGCCTATAAAGCGTAGCCATTTAGTAGCTCCAAATAAAAAGAAGTTTGCTGTAGTGAATAGCGTTGTGGTGCTTAGGATAAATATAGGAGGTTTAAGCTGTGAACAGGAGTTTGTAATTGTACCTGGACTAAAGTTTCAGAGCATTTTAGGTGTTGACTGTATGATGCAGTTAGGGGTTTTGATAGATATGGAAAGGAAGGTAGTAAGGATTAAGGATAGGGTAGTGCCATGGAAGGGCAGTTATGAAGTCACAGAGGATGACACGGGGTTGAGTATTAATGTAGTAGAGATAGAGGATGATGGAGTTAAACAGATCAACACAATAAGATGTCCAGAGGAGAGGATAGTAGAGGTTCAAGCTTTATTACAAAAACATGCAGAATTAGTGGGGAAGAAGCAAGAGCAGCATATCGGGAGCAGGTGAAGGCAGAATTAAATAAAGATGCACGAAAAATTAACCAATGGACCAAACCGCAATTCCATTGTCCACCATCCATGGACACACTTTTGACGAGGTTAAGTGGCAAGTTTGTTTTTAGGAAATTAGATTTAAGGAATTCATTCTGGCTGATTCCATTACACAAGGATTCTAGAAGGTACACAGGATTTTCCGTAGAGGAAAAATCGATAATTTTAAGGTAGTATCGTTTGGTTTGTCCCAGAAAAGGAAATAATAATAAATGAGAAACAGACAAGTGTAGGGACTAAAGAAGAAGCAATATTTAAGAGTCAGGATAATAGGGATGATAAGTTTATTGTATGTGAGATAATAGGGATGATAAGTATAGATATAGAAGGGGGAGAAATAGGGATGAAGAGTATTAGGATGGTGAGAAGAAAGACTTGGAGGATCAAGAAAAGAGACAGATTTAAATAAGAAATGAAGATTAAAATATAGGGATAGAATAGGTGTATATAGAAGAGTAGAAGTGTTTATAGAAAATAAAGCTAGGTATAGGATAAATATGGGGGATAGTTAGAAATAGGTATATAGGATGAGAAGGAAAATTAAAGGTAGGAAGCAAATAAGATAGGTTAAGTGTAGATATTTCTTATAAGATTAGTGGAGAGTTAGGAATAGAATAAGAATAGGACAGGTATATAGGATTAGGTAGGGGGAAATGAGTATAGTGAAGATTAGTTAAAGGTTAGGACTAGGATAGGTATATAGGATTAGATGGATAAGTAGGATAAAGTTAGGGATAATTTCAGTTTATAAAATTAGGTGAGAGTTAGGAATAGGATAGGGATATAGGATAGGTGTAAATATTTTTAGGATTGGATAGAAGTTAGGTAAGTTAGAAAGATAAGTGTAGAGTGAGATAGACAATTGTTTTTGTAAATTTTGTTTTTGCAGTCTGGATGTTTCGTATTTGAATTCGAATAAGTGGGATTATTTGTATTCAAATAGGGGGAAAATACTCAAATTTAGACCAGGGTAGAAAATTAATTAACGGCATCAAATAATTTTAATCACCTTGTATAAAGAAACAAATAGAAATTACGTGCGAAATTTATATTAATTAATTCAATTTTTAAGTAACGGGTATTAAACAAAGTGTACAAATAATAATTAATATTTAATTAGTATTCGCTAAAAATTAAAGGTTATAAGTCAATGCCATTCATTATTATTTTAATTGGAGTTAATTGAACCATTAGTAATATATAATAAGCACAAAAACATGTGAAAATCCAAGTTTGGTTAAAATATCATGAAATAAAGCTCGAAGAATTATATTAAAACGTTCATTAGGAGCACACCTGCAAACTTTTAAATGTCAAAGTTCTAATAAATTTGAATAGATAAACATGCAGCTTCTACACATATTGGAAACGGTCGGATGCTTTAGCACGAAATACAAAATAGCGTTTATTTAAAAGTCACGTCGAGAGTCCACGTGTAGTTTAGACAGCCGATAGTAAAGAATATCGATTTGTACCACTCAGACCAAGGTAGAAAGGGATGGATAAAACAAGCAAGGCAGAGACACGAATAATAAAAGGCGGGATTTGAGCAACGTCACGAGGTTTACGATTGGTGAAAATAAGATGCAGATATGAGAGGTGGAAACAACAATTTCTATACAAAATAAATTAGTTGTTCGCAGACGCGTTGCGAGGCGTGTGAAAAATTGTTAGATTTTCAACTTGGACGTGTGCAAATTTAATAGAATCGCTGTGCCGGACTGTCGAAAGGGAACATAGAATGCGAAATTCTAAAAATTGTCCGTTGAGGGACAAATCCGACGTGCAAGCGGGCTATTATATAAACCTGTGTTTATAGGAGTTTCGCTCTCTTAGATTTTCGATTTTTATTCAATACTTTAAACAGTTTGGCTCTTAGATTTTTGATTTTATTGAATACTTTAAACAGTTTGCTCTCTTTATTTTCTGCTGTTATACCATACTTCAAGCAGAATACGTGCTACGATACAAGTTATTATGCTTTAGTGCACTTACAGAAGATAGATAAGGTAATAAAGTCTAGTTATATTTGCGGGTATTACTGTACCAATTATCTAAAGTAGTAGCGATAAATAAATACATTGAAGTATGCCGCTTTGTATAGCATGAACGAATTATGAATTGCTTTGCTATTTTTCGGGAGTGAGTAATCAAGTGTTATTAGTAAATGTGATTGGATCCACAAAACAAGATTTAGATATACATAGATGAGTTCCTGAAAAGCCCTGAAACAATTTTAGATGAATGGTGGTGTAGAAAATTTTTTAAAGGCGACCAGAAATCCGAGGACATAAACATAACCCAGTTGGAATGGTGTGATTAACAAAGGACGATGTACATTGGAGCCACGAGTGCATTAACCGTCAGGTAACTTATGCTTTGTTGTTCAATCTTAGATGTTTTGGTGTGTGTTGAATATCTTTATAATTTGTTTGATAAAGATGGACAGTAGTGAATTTGTATAAACAACAAATTTTGAATTTTAAGGTAAAATTTTCTTGTTTAAGTAGAAAGGAGTATTTAGCAGTTTATGTTTTGATTATGATGAAAATTTGGGTCTGTCTTTGAGCTCAATTAGACTAACCTGTTTAATTAACGTAAAGGGTGGGAGATGCTCCTTTTATTCAGACTTAGGTCTGCACATATTGTAACTTAATTAGTATGCATCCTACCAGGACTTTAATTCTGGATGCAAATTAAATTTAAACTTGAAATTTTATGATACTGAAATTTATGCTGAACTTTAATTTTGAAATTTTAATGTATTATGAATATTGATGTAAATAGAGTTAACGTTGATGTTTGTGGTAGGAATGTGTTTGTTTTTTATGAATGAGGATGAAAGTTTTAACTAGGTGAGCAGCCGAGGCAGAAAGAGTAAAGAGGCGATTATCAGAAGAGATTCAACAGGGCAAGAATCACAGCAAATCTTGGTGCCCAATTCGAGAGGCTCGAATATTTTGTTTTACTCTGGTGAGGCTTTTTGTAGGTTTCACAGCATCTTTATGACGGCCCAACGCTGGGGCTCGATTCGAAAACCTTAGTTCCCAAATTTTGGCGAGGTTCACAGCATCTTTTGGCGACCCGAACGTGAGGGCTCGAATCTCAGATAGTGTGTAACTGTTTCAGGAAACTGACGACCCTGAAATTAGGAGCTGAGTGTGAATATTTTTTGTAGGTGTGTGAAAGAAGTGTGTAGGCGTGTGTGGGGGCGAAAAGTGTGACGTATGCAGAGAAAAGAGTGGCTTCGAAGTCAAGGGGTGGAAATAGGAAGCAGTGATAGTGCTTTATTTAAGACGACAGAAGCAGAAATGGAGGAAGAAACAGGAAGTAGTAGGGATCCGTCTAAGACAGAGTCAGGAGAAACAGGAAATGAGTTAATGATGAGAATGTTAGAGGAAATGCGATTAGCTAGGGAAGAATCGAATAGAGCGAGGGAGGAATCCAACAGAAAATTAGAACTGCTAAGCGATGAATCTAATAGAGCTGGGGAAGAATCGAATAGAGCGAGGGAGGAGTCCAACCGAAAATTAGAGCAGATAAGCGGGAAAATTGAGCAATCGACTAAAGAATTTACAGAGTTTAAAAATAGTCTTACTGTGAAAATGGGGGAAGTAGAAAGTAGGGTTGATAGAAATGAGAAAAACATTACAGGTCTTCGACAGGAAATGGGACATTTAAGGTCCAAAGTACGCATTTTTTGTGAAGAAGAAATAAATATAAAAATGACTGAAGTAACGGACTCATGTAGGGATCAGTTAGGCAGGGTAGAACGCGAAGTTAGTAGTATCAAATACAACATGTCAAGTTTAACGGGGGGATGGTCCCAGATTTTATACAGGTGGCGTATCATTGGACCAACATATGAAATTTTATGGCGATAATAGGGTAAATCCACAAATTTTTATTAATAGTGTAAGAAATCTAGTGGGAAATTTATTCGACGAACAGACTAAACTCAATACGATAAAGGCTTTATTGAAAGACAATGCGGAAGCATGGTACAATTTAGTTGGACAGGACATAGACACATATCAGGACTTTGAAAACAAATTTTTACAACATTACTGGAGTGATCACAAACAGGATCAGATTAGAGATGACTTGATTACAGGAAAATTTAAGGAGAGTTTGCAGGTTCTAGGAACAATATGCCATCACAATATGCCATCCGAAAATACAGTGTGGCCAAACTACTTAATCCACCATTGACGGACAGACAAATTGTCAAATACTTATCACGCCATTTTGAACTGGAAATCAGACAACACGTGGCCTTACAAAACATCACAGAACGGGAGACATTTTAGAATACTTACAGAGATATGACGATGTGTGTAGGACGGACAAGAGAGATACGTGAACGAAACATTAACACGGTTAGGTTTGACAACTGGACACAGAATTTTCAGAGACGGCCTGACTATAATAGGAATTTTCGACCGAATTGGAAACGACGAGGACAGGAATACAGAAGCAATAGTGCGACTAGGAGACCGACGCCAAGACCTAGTTACACGAGACAGAACAGTTTAACGGAAGTAAACAGGACAGTGACGAGCACGTTGAATAGAGACAAGGACACGGATATTAATACGAGGAGGATGTACGCACAGGTTGTAGAAGGACAACCAGGACCAAGCACGGAAAACAGGACGAGACAGGATTTTTAGAACGCGACAGACGACTAGATTTCTGTGTAAATGTATATGAACATCCACGTGAATTTTTCAAAATTGAGGAGGAAATAGAGCCAGAAACTGTAGAAAATTATGTTTGCCAATTATTAATATAGGAATTTTGAGAATAATGTAGAAGTATTACTTGATACAGGGGCAGAGGCGGGTTTAATATCGGAGGAATTCGTCAGCAAAATTAGGGATAAGGTTTGTGATAGAATTATGCCTATAAAGCGTAGCCATTTAGTAGCTCCAAATAAAAAGAAGTTTGCTGTAGTGAATAGCGTTGTGGTGCTTAGGATAAATATAGGAGGTTTAAGCTGTGAACAGGAGTTTGTAATTGTACCTGGACTAAAGTTTCAGAGCATTTTAGGTGTTGACTGTATGATGCAGTTAGGGTTTTGATAGATATGGAAAGGAAGGTAGTAAGGATTAAGGATAGGGTAGTGCCATGGAAGGGCAGTTATGAAGTCACAGAGGATGACACGGGGTTGAGTATTAATGTAGTAGAGATAGAGGATGATGGAGTTAAACAGATCAACACAATAAGATGTCCAGAGGAGAGGATAGTAGAGGTTCAAGCTTTATTACAAAACATGCAGAATTAGTGGGGAGAAGCAAGAGCAGCATATCGGGAGCAGGTGAAGGCAGAATTAAATAAAGATGCACGAAAAATTAACCAATGGACCAAACCGCAATTCCATTGTCCACCATCCATGGACACACTTTTGACGAGGTTAAGTGGCAAGTTTGTTTTTAGGAAATTAGATTTAAGGAATTCATTCTGGCTGATTCCATTACACAAGGATTCTAGAAGGTACACAGGATTTTCCGTAGAGGGAAAAATCGATAATTTTAAGGTAGTATCGTTTGGTTTGTCCGCAGAAAAGGAAATAATAATAAATGAGAAACAGACAAGTGTAGGGACTAAAGAAGAAGCAATATTTAAGAGTCAGGATAATAGGGATGATAAGTTTATTGTATGTGAGATAATAGGGATGATAAGTATAGATATAGAAGGGGGAGAAATAGGGATGAAGAGTATTAGGATGGTGAGAAGAAAGACTTGGAGGATCAAGAAAAGAGACAGATTTAAATAAGAAATGAAGATTAAAATATAGGGATAGAATAGGTGTATATAGAAGAGTAGAAGTGTTTATAGAAAATAAAGCTAGGTATAGGATAAATATGGGGGATAGTTAGAAATAGGTATATAGGATGAGAAGGAAAATTAAAGGTAGGAAGCAAATAAGATAGGTTAAGTGTAGATATTTCTTATAAGATTAGTGGAGAGTTAGGAATAGAATAAGAATAGGATAGGTATATAGGATTAGGTAGGGGGAAATGAGTATAGTGAAGATTAGTTAAAGGTTAGGACTAGGATAGGTATATAGGATTAGATGGATAAGTAGGATAAAGTTAGGGATAATTTCAGTTTATAAAATTAGGTGAGAGTTAAGAATAGGATAGGGATATAGGATAGGTGTAAATATTTTTAGGATTGGATAGAAGTTAGGTAAGTTAGAAAGATAAGTGTAGAGTGAGATAGACAATTGTTTTTGTAAATTTTTTTTTGCAGTCTGGATGTTTCGTATTTGAATTCGAATAAGTGGGATTATTTGTATTCAAATAGGGGGAAAATACTCAAATTTAGACCAGGGTAGAAAATTAATTAACGACATCAAATAATTTTAATCACCTTGTATAAAGAAACAAATAGAAATTACGTGAAATTTATATTAATTAATTCAATTTTTAAGTAACGGTATTAAACAAAGTGTACAAATAATAATTAATATTTAATTAGTATTCGCTAAAATTAAAGGTTATAAGTCAATGCCATTCATTATTATTTTAATTGGAGTTAATTGAACCATTAGTAATATATAATAAGCACAAAACATGTGAAAATCCAAGTTTGGTTAAAATATCATGAAATAAAGCTCGAAGAATTATATTAAAACGTTCATTAGGAGCACACCTGCAAACTTTTAAATGTCAAAGTTCTAATAAATTTGAATAGATAAACATGCAGCTTCTACACATATTGGAAACGGTCGGATGCTTTAGCACGAAATACAAAATAGCGTTTATTTAAAAGTCACGTCGAGAGTCCACGTGTAGTTTAGACAGCCGATAGTAAAGAATATCGATTTGTACCACTCAGACCAAGGTAGAAAGGGATGGATAAAACAAGCAAGGCAGAGACACGAATAATAAAAGGCGGGATTTGAGCAACGTCACGAGGTTTACGATTGGTGAAAATAAGATGCAGATATGAGAGGTGGAAACAACAATTTCTATACAAAATAAATTAGTTGTTCGCAGACGCGTTGCGAGGCGTGTGAAAAATTGTTAGATTTTCAACTTGGACGTGTGCAAATTTAATAGAATCGCTGTGCCGGACTGTCGAAAGGGAACATAGAATGCGAAATTCTAAAAATTGTCCGTTGAGGGACAAATCCGACGTGCAAGCGGGCTATTATATAAACCTGTGTTTATAGGAGTTTCGCTCTCTTAGATTTTCGATTTTTATTCAATACTTTAAACAGTTTGGCTCTTAGATTTTTGATTTTATTGAATACTTTAAACAGTTTGCTCTCTTTATTTTCTGCTGTTATACCATACTTCAAGCAGAATACGTTACGATACAAGTTATTATGCTTTAGTGCACTTACAGAAGATAGATAAGGTAATAAAGTCTAGTTATATTTGCGGGTATTACTGTACCAATTATCTAAAGTAGTAGCGATAAATAAATACATTGAAGTATGCCGCTTTGTATAGCATGAACGAATTATGAATTGCTTTGCTATTTTTCGGGAGTGAGTAATCAAGTGTTATTAGTAAATGTGATTGGATCCACAAAACAAGATTTAGATATACATAGATGAGTTCCTGAAAAGCCCTGAAACAATTTTAGATGAATGGTGGTGTAGAAAATTTTTTAAAGGCGACCAGAAATCCAGAGGACATAAACATAACCCAGTTGGAATGGTGTGATTAACAAAGGACGATGTACATTGGAGCCACGAGTGCATTAACTGTCAGGTAACTTATGCTTTGTTGTTCAATCTTAGATGTTTTGGTGTGTGTTGAATATCTTTATAATTTGTTTGATAAAGATGGACAGTAGTGAATTTGTATAAACAACAAATTTTGAATTTTAAGGTAAAATTTTCTTGTTTAAGTAGAAAGGAGTATTTAGCAGTTTATGTTTTGATTATGATGAAAATTTGGGTCTGTCTTTGAGCTCAATTAGACTAACCTGTTTAATTAACGTAAAGGGGTGGGAGATGCTCCCTTTTATTCAGACTTAGGTCTGCACATATTGTAACTTAATTAGTATGCATCCTACCAGGACTTTAATTCTGGATGCAAATTAAATTTAAACTTGAAATTTTATGATACTGAAATTTATGCTGAACTTTAATTTTGAAATTTTAATGTATTATGAATATTGATGTAAATAGAGTTAACGTTGATGTTTGTGGTAGGAATGTGTTTGTTTTTTTTATGAATGAGGATGAAAGTTTTAACTAGGTGAGCAGCCGAGGCAGAAAGAGTAAAGAGGCGATTATCAGAAGAGATTCAACAGGGCAAGAATCACAGCAAATCTTGGTGCCCAATTCGAGAGGCTCGAATATTTTGTTTTACTCTGGTGAGGCTTTTTGTAGGTTTCACAGCATCTTTATGACGGCCCAACGCTGGGGCTCGATTCGAAAACCTTAGTTCCCAAATTTTGGCGAGGTTCACAGCATCTTTTGGCGACCCGAACGTGAGGGCTCGAATCTCAGATAGTGTGTAACTGTTTCAGGAAACTGACGACCCTGAAATTAGGAGCTGAGTGTGAATATTTTTTGTAGGTGTGTGAAAGAAGTGTGTAGGCGTGTGTGGGGCGAAAAGTGTGACGTATGCAGAGAAAGAGTGGCTTGAAGTCAAGGGGTGGAAATAGGAAGCAGTGATAGTGCTTTATTTAAGACGACAGAAGCAGAAATGGAGGAAGAAACAGGAAGTAGTAGGGATCCGTCTAAGACAGAGTCAGGAGAAACAGGAAATGAGTTAATGATGAGAATGTTAGAGGAAATGCGATTAGCTAGGGAAGAATCGAATAGAGCGAGGGAGGAATCCAACAGAAAATTAGAACTGCTAAGCGATGAATCTAATAGAGCTGGGGAAGAATCGAATAGAGCGAGGGAGGAGTCCAACCGAAAATTAGAGCAGATAAGCGGGAAAATTGAGCAATCGACTAAAGAATTTACAGAGTTTAAAAATAGTCTTACTGTGAAAATGGGGGAAGTAGAAAGTAGGGTTGATAGAAATGAGAAAAACATTACAGGTCTTCGACAGGAAATGGGACATTTAAGGTCCAAAGTACGCATTTTTTGTGAAGAAGAAATAAATATAAAAATGACTGAAGTAACGGACTCATGTAGGGATCAGTTAGGCAGGGTAGAACGCGAAGTTAGTAGTATCAAATACAACATGTCAAGTTTAACGGGGGATGGTCCCAGATTTTATACAGGTGGCGTATCATTGGACCAACATATGAAATTTTATGGCGATAATAGGGTAAATCCACAAATTTTTATTAATAGTGTAAGAAATCTAGTGGGAAATTTATTCGACGAACAGACTAAACTCAATACGATAAAGGCTTTATTAAAAGACAATGCGGAAGCATGGTACAATTTAGTTGGACAGGACATAGACACATATCAGGACTTTGAAAACAAATTTTTACAACATTACTGGAGTGATCACAAACAGGATCAGATTAGAGATGACTTGATTACAGGAAAATTTAAGGGAGAGTTTGCAGGTTCTAGGGAACAATATGCCATCACAATATGCCATCCGAAAATACAGTGTGGCCAAACTACTTAATCCACCATTGACGGACAGACAAATTGTCAAATACTTATAACGCCATTTTGAACTGGAAATCAGACAACACGTGGCCTTACAAAACATCACAGAACGGGAGACATTTTAGAATACTTACAGAGATATGACGATGTGTGTGTAGGACGGACAAGAGAGATACGTGAACGAAACATTAACACGGTTAGG
This sequence comes from Platerodrilus igneus, assembly GCA_036346225.1. NCBI lineage: Eukaryota > Metazoa > Arthropoda > Insecta > Coleoptera > Lycidae > Platerodrilus > Platerodrilus igneus. Next base: position 1,571,851 of record JARFIW010001233.1, read on the forward strand.
TTTGACAACTGGACACAGAATTTTCAGAGACGGCCTGACTATAATAGGAATTTTCGACCGAATTGGAAACGACGAGGACAGGAATACAGAAGCAATAGTGCGACTAGGAGACCGACGCCAAGACCTAGTTACGAGACAGAACAGTTTAACGGAAGTAAACAGGACAGTGACGAGCACGTTGAATAGAGACAAGGACACGGATATTAATACGAGGAGGATGTACGCACAGGTTGTAGAAGGACAACCAGGACCAAGCACGGAAAACAGGACGAGACAGGATTTTTAGAACGCGACAGACGACTAGATTTCTGTGTAAATGTATATGAACATCCACGTGAATTTTTCAAAATTGAGGAGGAAATAGAGCCAGAAACTGTAGAAAATTATGTTTGCCAATTATTAATATAGGAATTTTTGAGAATAATGTAGAAGTATTACTTGATACAGGGGCAGAGGCGAGTTTAATATCGGAGGAATTCGTCAGCAAAATTAGGGATAAGGTTTGTGATAGAATTATGCCTATAAAGCGTAGCCATTTAGTAGCTCCAAATAAAAAGAAGTTTGCTGTAGTGAATAGCGTTGTGGTGCTTAGGATAAATATAGGAGGTTTAAGCTGTGAACAGGAGTTTGTAATTGTACCTGGACTAAAGTTTCAGAGCATTTTAGGTGTTGACTGTATGATGCAGTTAGGGGTTTTGATAGATATGGAAAGGAAGGTAGTAAGGATTAAGGATAGGGTAGTGCCATGGAAGGGCAGTTATGAAGTCACAGAGGATGACACGGGGTTGAGTATTAATGTAGTAGAGATAGAGGATGATGGAGTTAAACAGATCAACACAATAAGATGTCCAGAGGAGAGGATAGTAGAGGTTCAAGCTTTATTACAAAAACATGCAGAATTAGTGGGGGTAGAAGCAAGAGCAGCATATCGGGAGCAGGTGAAGGCAGAATTAAATAAAGATGCACGAAAAATTAACCAATGGACCAAACCGCAATTCCATTGTCCACCATCCATGGACACACTTTTGACGAGGTTAAGTGGCAAGTTTGTTTTTAGGAAATTAGATTTAAGGAATTCATTCTGGCTGATTCCATTACACAAGGATTCTAGAAGGTACACAGGATTTTCCGTAGAGGGAAAAATCGATAATTTTAAGGTAGTATCGTTTGGTTTGTCCGCAGAGAAGGAAATAATAATAAATGAGAAACAGACAAGTGTAGGGACTAAAGAAGAAGCAATATTTAAGAGTCAGGATAATAGGGATGATAAGTTTATTGTATGTGAGATAATAGGGATGATAAGTATAGATATAGAAGGGGGAGAAATAGGGATGAAGAGTATTAGGATGGTGAGAAGAAAGACTTGGAGAATCAAGAAAAGAGACAGATTTAAATAAGAAATGAAGATTAAAATATAGGGATAGAATAGGTGTATATAGAAGAGTACAAGTGTTGATAGAAAATAAAGCTAGGTATAGGATAAATATGGGGGATAGTTAGAAATAGGTATATAGGATGAGAAGGAAAATTAAAGGTAGGAAGCAAATAAGATAGGTTAAGTGTAGATATTTCTTATAAGATTAGTGGAGAGTTAGGAATAGAATAAGAATAGGATAGGTATATAGGATTAGGTAGGGGGAAATGAGTATAGTGAAGATTAGTTAAAGGTTAGGACTAGGATAGGTATATAGGATTAGATGGATAAGTAGGATAAAGTTAGGGATAATTTCAGTTTATAAAATTAGGTGAGAGTTAAGAATAGGATAGGGATATAGGATAGGTGTAAATATTTTTAGGATTGGATAGAAGTTAGGTAAGTTAGAAAGATAAGTGTAGAGTGAGATAGACAATTGTTTTTGTAAATTTTTTTTTTGCAGTCTAGATGTTTCGTATTTGAATTCGAATAAGTGGGATTATTTGTATTCAAATAGGGGGAAAATACTCAAATTTAGACCAGGGTAGAAAATTAATTAACGACATCAAATAATTTTAATCACCTTGTATAAAGAAACAAATAGAAATTACGTGCGAAATTTATATTAATTAATTCAATTTTTAAGTAACGGGTATTAAATAAAGTGTACAAATAATAATTAATATTTAATTAGTATTCGCTAAAAATTAAAGGGTAGAAGTCAATGCCATTCATTATTATTTTAATTGGAGTTAATTGAACCATTAGTAATATATAATAAGCACAAAAGCCTGTGAAAATCCAAGTTTGGTTAAAATATCATGAAATAAAGCTCGAAGAATTATATTAAAACGTTCATTAGGAGCACACCTGCAAACTTTTAAATGTCAAAGTTCTAATAAATTTGAATAGATAAACATGCAGCTTCTACATATATTGGAAACGGTCGGATGCTTTAGCACGAAATACAAAACAGCGTTTATTTAAAAGTCACGTCGAGAGTCCACGTGTAGTTTAGACAGCCGATAGTAAAGAATATCGATTTGTACCACTCAGACCAAGGTAGAAAGGGATGGATAAAACAAGCAAGGCAGAGACACGAATAATAAAAGGCGGGATTTGAGCAAAGTCACGAGGTTTACGATTGGTGAAAATAAGATGCAGATATGAGAGGTGGAAACAACAATTTCTATACAAAATTAATTAGTTGTTCGCAGACGCGTTGCGAGGCGTGTGAAAAATTCTTAGATTTTCAACTTGGACGTGTGCAAATTTAATAGAATCGCTGTGCCGGACTGTCGAAAGGGAACATAGAATGCGAAATTCTAAAAATTGTCCGTTGAGGGACAAATCCGACGTGCAAGCGGGCTATTATATAAACCTGTGTTTATATGAGTTTCGCTCTCTTAGATTTTCGATTTTTATTCAATACTTTAAACAGTTTGGCTCTTAGATTTTTGATTTTATTGAATACTTTAAACAGTTTGCTCTCTTTATTTTCTGCTGTTATACCATACTTCAAGCAGAATACGTGCTACGATACAAGTTATTATGCTTTAGTGCACTTACAGAAGATAGATAAGGTAATAAAGTCTAGTTATATTTGCGGGTATTACTGTACCAATTATCTAAAGTAGTAGCGATAAATAAATACATTGAAGTATGCCGCTTTGTATAGCATGAACGAATTATGAATTGCTTTGCTATTTTTCGGGAGTGAGTAATCAAGTGTTATTAGTAAATGTGATTGGACCCACAAAACAAGATTTAGATATACATAGATGAGTTCCTGAAAAGCCCTGAAACAATTTTAGATGAATGGTGGTGTAGAAAATTTTTTAAAGGCGACCAGAAATCCGAGGACGTAAACATAACCCAGTTGGAATGGTGTGATTAACAAAGGACGATGTACATTGGAGCCACGAGTGCATTAACCGTCAGGTAACTTATGCTTTGTTGTTCAATCTTAGATGTTTTGGTGTGTGTTGAATATCTTTATAATTTGTTTGATAAAGATGGACAGTAGTGAATTTGTATAAACAACAAATTTTGAATTTTAAGGTAAAATTTTCTTGTTTAAGTAGAAAGGAGTATTTAGCAGTTTATGTTTTGATTATGATGAAAATTTGGGTCTGTCTTTGAGCTCAATTAGACTAACCTGTTTAATTAACGTAAAAGGGTGGGAGATGCTCCCTTTTATTCAGACTTAGGTCTGCACATATTGTAACTTAATTAGTATACATCCTACCAGGACTTTAATTCTGGATGCAAATTAAATTTAAACTTGAAATTTTATGATACTGAAATTTATGCTGAAATTTAATTTTGAAATTTTAATGTATTATGAATATTGATGTAAATAGAGTTAACGTTGATGTTTGTGGTAGGAATGTGTTTGTTTTTTTTATGAATGAGGATGAAAGTTTTAACTAGGTAAGCAGCCGAGGCAGAAAGAGTAAAGAGGCGATTATCAGAAGAGATTCAACAGGGCAAGAATCACAGCAAATCTTGGTGCCCAATTCGAGAGGCTCGAATATTTTGTTTTACTCTGGTGAGGATTTTGTAGGTTTCACAGCATCTTTATGACGGCCCAACGCTGGGGCTCGATTCGAAAACCTTAGTTCCCGAATTTTGGTGAGGATCACAGCAAAATATATATATATTGCTATGATAATAGTGTTATTTAGGTGTATATAGGGTCACAAGGGTGGTATACTTTATATAAACATCACCAAAATCGAGGAAACTAAACATTTGAATCATAAAAGTACACAATTCATTAATTATGCAAAAAGCAAATATCGAACACATGGTATAAAATCTAAAACTAACTTTAGTCAAGAAAGGAAGCTCATCTTTAATAATTTAACCACATTTAGTAGAATAAATAACTTTAGATGCAATCTGATTCATTTTAGAAAACAGTAATACATTCAGAAACTTTAAATAAATACAAATTAGAAGTATCTAAAGTCAAACAAACACGAAACGGATTTTTTTAAACTCTACGCATTAATAATCATGCGTGCTCACACCAAACGGGTCTTGTGAAACAAGCATATTTCAGAACGTAAAAAAACAACAATCATATGCTAAAGAATCTCATTATGAAGTTTGCCTATGTGATCTTTTAAAAGTAAACTTGACAAATTCGAATAAAATCCAGCACATTGGATAAACAAACTATGAAACAACAAGTTTGTATACGTGCAAAATTAAAAGAAAAATTTGAATAATTTCCTATACAAAATACGAAAACATGATATTGAACGTTACAAAGTACCATAGTCAACGAACTCTATAATGTAAAATTTTTATATCTACGTGATTTGGAAAGCATTGCAACAAAATTTAGAATTGGTAACTTTATGTAAAATCCGAAGGTTTTCATGATAAGCCAAGTTCAACCAGGCTCAATCAACAAAGATAGTGCGGTCAGCCAATGACAGCACGTGGAAGGGCTTACCTTTATATATTACACCAAGCGGTTAATGGTCAGTCTCCACCTAATTGAAGCACAAACTGTACTAGTTTGAATAAAAATACTATGCAAAGTTCAAGTGTGGAATTAAAACCACAAATTTTAAGTGAAAATTAATAATTAAAAATTTCAAGTACGAGTGCGCGTTCAAATATACAAGTGAAATAAAAATTCGCCCTCAACATAAGACTAAGTCCAAATTCTAATTAAGGTAAACTTGATCTTTAATATTTATTAACTTAGGGCTCTAAAAATACACTGAGAAATTCTCTAAAAAAATCTAAGGAAACGGAAAATCTACTAAAAATATACTGAGAAATTTACGAAGTGATTCAATAAACAATTCATGAAACAAATTCAATAAGAAATCTAACATAAAAATCCAATACTACGAGTAACAGATACAACAAAGGGGAAAATTCTTAATAACGATGTTAAGCTGAAAGCAACCCAAGGACACTGATTAGCAGCATATAGCGGCAAAATTGGAGGTACGCAGAACTACATGTTCGAACCAGGGAATCAACCTAGAAAAATACCAAGTTAGCGATAATTAATTAATAGCATAAGACTTAAATTTTTTGAACATTTAAAACTTGTATGTACTTAGATATTTATGTGAAGGGTCATCAAAAATTTTGATTGATACGTAGAAATTATGAAGGGTTATTGAACGTTCAACGAGACTTCCAATATAATACAGAGTTATTTTTGCCGACTTTATATATTTGTAATAGAATTGGGCAAGAAACAAGAATAGGGGCGAGAAATAAGAATATTGACCCATCAACGTAGGAGAACAAAAGAATTTGGTGACAACAATCGTAGGCGCACGAAAGAATTCCGGCGAGAACATAAGAAACCAACAAAATCGTGGAGCTCGAAAATAAAAATTCTAACCAAAAATGTAGCGGCTTAAATTTAGGGTAAATAAATCGGCGATTAAACGAGGGACTTGAAAGACTCGACAATTGGAATATTAATTGAGATTAGGGGTTGTAGACGTAATTATAGGAAACCAGAAAATAAATTTAGAAAGTTAAAATTTTAGAAATTATTGTAAATATAGTTAAATTAAAATGGATAAAAGAATGCAGGAAGTTAGGAACGCGTTACAAAATGAAGGGGTGGAAATAGGATCTCAAGAAAGTGTGTTCTTAGAAGATACACCAACTGAAACTGCAATTAGAGTATTAGAAAGAAGTCACAGCAAGAAACAGCAAACTACACAGGAGTCTAGAATGATGGCAATTTTGCTAGCTCTGAATGATAAAATGGACAAAAATGACAAACTCATTAATCAAATGAGCGAGGGTCTAAAAAACACAACAGAGGACATGAAAAATATGACAATAAAATTTAATGAAAATGGGCAAAATTTGGCTAAGTTGGAGGAAAATCTTAGTTCAGAAATAAAAATATTAAGCAATGGTTTGAAAGAAATGAATCAAACAATTGCTGAAATGAAACTGCAGGTGCAGAGTAAAATTGTACAAATTATAGAGAATATTGATGACGTCAGAAATGAAGTTTCAAAAGTTAAATCGAGTCAAGAAACATGCGAAAGGGAGGGCAACGAGAAAATTAGGGATTTAGGCATAAAAGTACAGGAGGTTGAGGGGAATTGTGAGACAGGATTTAGGACTGTAAATAGGGAATTAGGAAGTTTAAAAACGGATCTAGAAAAGTTTAGTACAAATACAGTGCAATATACTCGGGAACCCATAAGAATAAACCAACCAAGCATACCATTAGACCAATACTCGAAATTTTATGGTGACAATAAATTAAATCCAAATTTTTTTTTGAATAACGTTAAAACCCTGATACAGGGCTCAACAGACGAACAATATAAATTAAATTTGGTAAGATCTAAGGGGGCGCAGAAATATGGTTGGGTCTAATAGAAAGCAAATTGGAAACTTTTCTGGAATTTGAACATAAATTTTTAAAGCACTTTTGGGGGGACAATCAACAATTTAATGTAAGGGATGACTTGATTATGGAGGGAACTATATGCGATAACAAAGTTCAGCATCACAAAACAACTAGATCCTCCTTTAGAGAAAAAACAAATAATAAAATACCTAGCAGGACATTTTGAGGTGGAAGGTGGAATATTGCACTTCAAAACATCGTGGACCGGGATGTATTTGTGGAATATTTGCAGTGGTATGATGAAATGGGACCAAACCGTAGAATTGATGATAGAGTGAGAAGTCAACCAATAAATTTTGTCAGGACACAGAGAAGTGTGGGAACGAACCGATTTAATTATTCAAGCAATAGTAACAACTACGGGGGAAATTTCAATAGGGGCAATCAACAATTATAATAATCGCAATGGTTTTAGACATAATTGGAGTCCAAGTAACATGCCAAGGCGAAAGACAGAGAGAACCAATAATGAAAGAACCAGAAATCAAAATACACAAAGCCAAAAACCTGTGGAACCAACACAAGACCAGAGAAGAACCAACCACACGTACCCAAAATTACGAATCAGGCAGGCCCATCTACATCACATCAAAATTTTTAAAGAGAAACAAACCAAGCAAGCACAAGAGGATAAACCAATATGAACATCGGCGCAAATTTATTAAATTTGAAGTGGAAAATAATTTAAGCAAAAATCTATTACCTATAATTAATTTGACTGTGGAGAACAATGTGATTAGTATACTCATTGATACAAGAGCAAAGACGTCGCTCGTTTCAGAAGACTTTGTTAAACGGGGAAAATTAATGAATAAAATAATACCTGTAAGAAAGTGTAACTTGGTAGCGCCAAACAGTAAAAAGTTTGCGAGCATAAATAATATGGTGAATCTGAAGTGTGAATTAGAAAAGGTGAAATTTGAAAATAAATTTATTATTGTACCTGGATTGAAGATGAACGCTATATTTGGAATGGATATTATAGATAAGTTGGGGTTAAAAATAAATGTTGAAAGCAAAGAGATAATATGTAAGAGGGAATATATTAAGTGGGATAAAGAAGTCAACGCAGAAGTCGAGAATGACTGTCTGAAAATAAATCAATTTGAAGGTGAGTTAGATAATGAAGGGGAGGCTGAAGAGGAAATCAAGTGTCCTGGTGAAATAAAGAGTAGAGTTAAATCATCATTAAATAAATATTCAGAATTGATAGAGTCAGAATCCAGTATTGCTACAGGTTACGAACATAAGTTTGAGGGTGTGAATACTGAAAGGGTTAATGAACATTTGTATCCTGTTTCAGCGACGTACAGGGATAGCATGAAAATAGAAGAGGGGCAAATGTTAAGAGAGAGTATCATTGAGAAAGCAGGAGAGTCAACAATAGATAGGGATTTTTCTGTGACGAGTATGAGAGGGTCCAATTTGGTTTGTCTTCATGTGCAGCTGCTTTACGTAAAAATATGCAGCGCGATATAAGACTAGTTCCATACCGATCGATCCGAGGTAGATTTCGTAACCATATAAAGAGGAGGATTAAAATGTAGGAATAATTGTATATAAGGATTAATTAATTTTAGTATAAATAATTTAGGACAGGTATATGTAAATAGAGAAGTAAAATAGGGAAATAGCTGTAAGATTAGTTAGGCATTATAGGATAAATGTAAATAGCTAGGGGAATTAAAAAAGGGAATAATTAAATAAGACAGTCACTTACGGTACAAATGTAAAAAAATAAAAATATAAGAATTTTGGGACCAATGCGAAATTTGTCTTCACGTTGGGCGTCAAAATGGCATTGACCAAAAAATTTTATATTCTAATTTGGAGGGAAAATGCCATGATAATAGTGTTATTTAGGGGTATATAGGGTCACAAGGGTGGTATACTTCATGTAAACAACACCAAAATCAAGGAAACTAAACATTTGAATCATGAAAAAGTACACAATTAGTTAATTATACAAAAACCAAATATCAAACATACTGTATAAAATTCACAACTAACTTTAATCAATGAAAGGAAGCGCGTTCTTTACTAATTTAACCGCATTTAGTAGAATAAATAACTCTAGATACAAGAGCAGAGACGTAGCTCGTTTCAGAAGACTTTGTTAAAGGGGAAAAATTAATGGATGAAATAATACCTGTAAGAAAGTGTAACTTGGTAGCGCCAAACAGTAAAAAGTTTGCGAGCATAAATAATATAGTGATTCTGAAGTGTGAATTAGAAAATGTGAAATTTAAAAATGAATTTATGATTGTACCTGGATTGAAAATAGATGCTATATTTGGGATGAATATTATAGATAAGTTGGGATTAAAAATAAATGCTGAAAGCAAAGAGATAATATGCAAAAAGGAATATATTAAGTGGGATAAAGAAATCAACGCAGACGTCAAGAATGACTTTCTGAAAATAAATCGAATTGAAGGTGAGTTAGATGATGAAGGGGATGCAGAGGTAGAAATCAAGTGTCCAGGTGAAATAAAGAGTAGAGCTAAGTCATTATTAAATAAATATTCGGAGTTGATAGGGTCGGAATCCAGAATTGCTACAGGTTGCGAATATAACTTAAAGGTTGGGAATACAGAAACGGTTAATAAAAATTTGTAACCGATTACATTATAATTTGAATTAGGGCCGCTATACTTGCAGCCACGTCCCCAATGCTCCACCCGGAGGTACTACATTGTGTAAACGATTACAGCGACATACAGAGATAGCATGACAATAGATAGGGGTTTTTCTGTGAAAAGGTATACATGTCGAGTAGGGGGGTCCAATTGGGTTTGTCTTCGAATGTAGCAGTAGTAAGGAAATATATGCAGAGCGATTTAGGACCTAATGAAAGAGTTTGCATACCGATAGATCCGGGTTATATTTCGTATCCATGCAAAGAGTAGGGATAAGAAATGGGAATAATTGTACATAAGAAATAATTAATTTTAGTATAAAAGATTTAGGATAGGTATTTGTAAATAGAGAAGTAGTTGTAAAATTAGGTAGGTATAAATAGAGAATTAGAATAAAGGAATAGCTGTAAAATTAGGACAAATGCAAATGTAGAAAAATGAAAATATAAGAATTTTGGGACCAATGTGGATTTCGTCTTCACGTTGGGCGCCAAAATGTCATGATCAAAAATTTTATATTCAATTTGAGGGGAAAATGCTATGATAATAGGGTTATTTAGGGGTATATAAGATCACAAGGATAGTATACTTCATGTAAACCACACAAAAGTCAAGAAAACTAAACATTTGAATCATAAAAAGTACACAATTCATTAATTATGTAATGAGCAAATATCAAACACTGTATAAAATCTACAACTAACTTTAGTCAATGAAAGGAAGCTCATCATCTTAAGGTCGGTTTGATGCAGCTCAACTTCTTTTCTATTCTGTGCTAATCTAAAAAGTTCTACATACCCTTCACAACCTAAATTCCGAATAATTTGACTAATATAGCTTGGTCGAGGTCTTCCTATACTCTTCTATCTTTTTCATACCTACCTGGCTCTACATAGATATTAGCAACCTGATGGTTGTTAAAGAACTCCAACATGTTTACATGATTCTCATTTATAAGGAAATGAAATATTGCCCGGTTATCCCCTCCAAAAAGCAAAAGTGTTAATTATATGTTATGGTAAGGCTTAAGCAACGAATCGCTGCCAACATGCTAAACCGCTAACTAATTGTGAGTAATGTCATGGAGACGTTTATTAAGTTATACGTTATGGTAAGGTTAAGCAACGAATCGCTGCCAACATGTCAGACCACTAACTAATTGTGAGTTATGTCATGATGACATTTAGTTAACTGATTTTTATTTATTTATTTTTTTTGTTTTGTTTTCGTACTTACTTAAAGTCGGTTTGACGCAGCTCTAAATTCTTTTCTTTTCTGAGCTAATCTAAAAAGGTCTACATATCCTTCACAACCTAAATTTCTAATAATTTTACTAATATTGCTTTGTCTAGATCTTCCTACTCTATTTTTATTCGGTAGTCTATAATCTAACACCTTACTAAATAGTCCCTCATGTCTTAACTGGTACCCTATCATTCTATCTGTCCTGACCTTTAATTGTTTCCACATATCCCAGGGTTTCTCCCCTATTCTTCTATAAACTTCCTCATTTGTTACTCTATCTGTCCAATAAGCTTTAACATTCTTCTGTAACACCAAGTTTCAAAAGCTTCTATCTTTTTTTTTATCTACCTCTTTAATTGTCCAAGTCTCACTACCGTATAATAGAACGCTCCATACGTACAACTTTAAGAAACTTTTTCTATTATCTAAACTAATACTATTAGCTATTAGTAAGTCTTTCTTTTTTAAAAACATTTTTTTAGCTTCAGTTATTCTAGCTACTATATCCCTTCTGCTACGTCCGTTCTTTGTAATTATAATACCTAAATAGCAAAATTCATCTACCTCTTCTAGCTCGGTATTAACCTATTTTTAATTTTGGTTTAGAACCAGGCTGTAACTCACTTGTCATTATCTTTGTCTTTCCTGAGTTAATTCTCATACTATAGTTAGTCTGTAGTATCTCATCTAAAATGTTCAAAAACTCTCCTAACTCTTTTCTACACTCTGCTATAATGGCTATATAATCTGCAAAACGTAACATGTATATTTTTTGTCCTTGTACACTAATACCTATCTCTTTTCTCTCTCTAGCTAAGTTTAAAGCTTCCTCAATATAAACATTAAAAATCAAGGGGGATAATATACAGCCCTGTCTAACACCATTTATAATCTTAGCTTCCTCTTCTATTTCAACAAATCTAATTACTACGCTTTGGTTTTTATATAAACTGTAAATAATTTTTCTATCCCTATAAGAGATTTCCATTTTTCACAAAACCCTGAACATAACAATACAATTAACCCTATCAAATGCTTTTTCTACATCTACAAACGGGAAATGAGTCTTTATTTTTTTGTAACCTTTTTTTCGATAATTACCCTAATCATTAGTATCGGTTCTCTAGCCCCTCTTGTCTTTATGAAAACCATATGGGTCTTCGCCTAAATAGGAAAGGAAGCTCATTCTTTAATAATTTAATCACATTTAGTAGAATAAATAAATCTAGACGCAATCCGATTCATTTTAGAAAACAGTAATACATTCAGAAACTTTAAATAAATACAAATTAGAAGTATCTAAAGTCAAACAAACATGAAACGAATTTTTTTTAAACTCGACACATTAATAATCATGCGTGCTCACAACAAACGGGTCTTCAAAACAAGCATATTTCAGTATGTAAAGAATTAATAAAAACACATCTAATTTATGTCATCTGCTAAAGAATCCCGTTATAAAATTTACCTAACGTGATCTTTTAAAAGTAAACTTGACAAATTCGAATAAAATCCAGCACATTGGATAAACAAAATATGGAACAAGTTTGTATACAAGCGGAATTAAAAGGAAAAATTTGAATAATTTCCTATACAAAATACGAAAACATAATATTGACCGTTACAAAGTACCATAGTCAACGAACTCTAAGTGTAAATTTTGATATCTGCATGATTTGAAAAGCATTGCAATGAAATTTAGGATTGGTAATTTTATGTAAAATCCGAAGGCTTTCATGATAAGCCAAGTGTAACGCCTCTACCATGTTCAATCAACAAAGATAGCACGGTCAGCCAATGACAGCATGTGGAAGGGCTTACCTTTATATTTTACACCAAGCGGTTAATGGTCAGTCTCTATCTAACTGAAGCACAAAATATACTAGTTTGAATAAAAATATATGCAAAGTTCAAGTGTGGAATTAAAACCACAAATTTTAAGTGAAAATTAATAATTAAAAATTTCAAGTACGAGTGCACGTCCAAATATACAAGTGAAATAAAAATTCGCCGTCAACATAAGACGTAAGTACAAATTTTAATTAAGGTAAACATGATCTCTAACATTTATTGACTTAGGGCTCTAAAAATACACTGAGAAAGTCTCTAAGGAAATCCAAGGAAACTGAGAAAATCTACTAAAAATATACTGAGAATTTACAAAGCGATTCAATAAACAATTCATGAAACAAATTCAATAAGAAATTTAACGTAAAAATCCAATACTACGAGTAACAGATACAACAAAGGACAAAATTCTTAATCAGGACATTAAGCTGAAACAAACCAAGTACACTGGTTAGCAGCACGTAGCGGCAGGATTGGAGTTACGTAGAACTACACGTTCGAACCAGGGAATCGACCTAGAAAAATACCAGGTTAGCGATAATTAATTATAGCATAAGACTTAAATTTTCTGAACATTTAAAACTTGCATGTACTTAGATATTTATGTTTATTTATTTATTTATTTATTACATTTAAGATGTTGATAAAACACATATGTGTATAACATCAATGGTCCGACATAATAATGTGTAACAGCAATGATAATGTACATATAACTTAAAAATTTATATCACAAGGATAAAAGTGTGGATGCTAAGTTTGCTCTAAGCTACCAATTGTATTGCATTTTCAATATATTCTTGAGTTGTATAAAAAGCATTGTTAATTAGAAACCGTTTAATTTTTTCTTTGAACTTATCTAATGGTAAAGTTTGAATACTGTTGTGTAAAGCATTAAAATATTTAAATCCATAATAATTGGGACCATATCTACTTCTCTTTATTCTGTGATATGAGACCAATATTTTATTTTTGTTCCGTGTATCAAAATGGTGTACACTGGCATGAACATCAAAATCATTGATATGCTTCTTAACCCAGACTACACAACTAAAAATATAAGCACAAGGAAAGGTAAGTATGTTAAAATCGATAAACTGTTTTCGACAGTCGGCTCTGTAGCTTAAGTGTGCCATGACTCTGATCACTCGCCTTTGTAATCCGAAAATACGGTTTGCAGCTGAACAATGTCCCCAAACTTCGATTGCATAACTTAAATGACTATGAAACATGGCAAAATAAACAGATTTTAATATATTTAAAGATAGAGAGTCCCTGAGAGAACTTATGAAAAAGAGAGTTTTGCAAAGTTTAGAGCTCAAGCATATACAGTGACAGTCCCAGCTCAGCAGATTATCCAAAGTAACACCAAGAAAATTCACAGAGTTTGATGTATTATAGTCATTTGTTTTTAAAGTGAAACACAATTGGGTTGTCTTGTTCTCATTTAAGCAAAGGTTATTATTGACAAACCAGTTAGATGCCTGATCCTGAGTGTATTTACTTTCAATTAAAAGTTGTTGCATATCAGAACCCTGATAATAGAAGGTTGTATCATCCGCATACAAAATCACATTTCCATTATTCAACTGATTAGGTAGTTCATTAATGAAACAAATAAAAGGATTGGTCCCAAAATGGATCCTTGAGGAACACCATTGGCAACAATAAGATTCTTGGAAAGTTTACCATTTAAATATACTTTTTGACTTCTATTCTCAAGAAAAGATTTAATAAATGTAGTACTACTCTGAGCAAAGAAAAGTTTCTTTAATTTGTTAATCAATAGTGAATGGTTTACACAGTCAAAAGCCTTGCTCATATCACAAAATCAACTAATAGGAACTGGCATTCGTTAAAAGCAGAAGTAACCTTACCTAATAGGTTAACAATAGCATCAGATGTAGATACATTTTTGGAATCCAAACTGTTGTTTACACACCAATTTACAAGTTTCCAAATGATTTGTAATTTGATTTTCATAATAATCTCAAGAATTTTAGAAAATACAGGTGTTATAGATATCGGTCTATAGTTTTCAATACAATTTTGTCTCCCTTTTATATATTGGTATGACTTTTGATTTCTTAAGTTTATCAGGAAAATTGATTTTCTTATACATTCATTAATTAGTTTGGTTAACGGAAGTAAGATAATATTTACTACAGATTTTATCAAAGCACTATTTAGATTATAAATATCCCTGCAGCTCCTATTTTTTAACGATGAAATTGCATCACGTACTTGATTGCACGATACCTCACTAAAAACGAAATTTATATTACTGTTAAAAGTTGTACCAGTAGAAGGCTTGAGTGTTGCACTGTTTAGCTTTTTAGTAATTTGATCAGTATTATTCTGAGCAGTAATCCTTTTTGAATTTGTATTTGCTATAATTCTATCAACAGAACTAATAAAAAAGTCATTGAAGGTGTCTGACGTAAAGCCATGTACTGATTCATGCTTATTTTCAAAATTCACTTTTCTTTTGCGATTTAATAATTTCCATTTGAGTTTGTTATTATTCCCTGCTTTATTAATGAACTCATCATGCGCCCTAATCTTGGCGTCTTTTAGCGCTGCTCTATACAGATACTTGAAATTCTTTAAATGCAAACCAATATCAGTATTCCTTTGGAAAATATTACTCAAACATTTCAAATACATAAAATGATTTCTCATTGCCCTTAAATTTTGATCAAACCATTTTAATTTAATTTCATGTTGAAAATCCTTAGATTTCATAGATTTAATTGGAAAAGCTGTAGCAACAGCATCAACAAAGATGTTTATAAAATATTCATATTTTAGGTTTAGATTTAATGTTTCATCGTTTACAAAGTTCCAATTCTGCTGCTCTAGAAGTCCATAGAATTTTATCTTTCCTGCTTTTGTGAGAGGCTGATAAAAACTTAGTGACTCAGTTCTTTTAGGTCTTTCGAATATTGTATGGGTCAAAAGCAAACCCATATGATCGGATAAACCAGTGTCAATAACCTTGCACTCCTGATTTGGTATGTTGGTAAAAACATTATCTAAACAGTTATTAGACCTAGTTGGTTTCGTATTCAAAATTTAAAACCAAAACCAGCAAAAAAATCAGTTATATAGATAGAATCATTGTCATATGAACCAAACTTAACATTGAAATCACCGCAAATATAAACACTGTTTTTATGTAGCTTACCTAAAATTTTAAATACCCTGCTGAATGTTTCGCAAAAGAGTTTTAACGATCCTTTATTGGGTGACCTATATGTTGTTATAATAAAAAGATTTAATTGCTTGATATGAATGGCTGCAACTTCAGCATGAAATTCACTTGATAATGCATTAATATCGGGCATTGGAACTATTTCGTAAATAGTATTTATATCAACTAAAATAGATACACCACCCCACGCATGATTCTGTCTACAATAGCTAGAAATAGGGATCAAATTATTGATTCTTAAAAATTGAAGTTCATCATAATTAAGATTTATCTCACTGAGACAAAGAACATTACAAGACAAATTTTCCGAAGCAAAAAAAGCCTCCACACCATTAACCTTGTTTCTAACTGATTGTATATTAATAATAAAAATATTTAATGTGTTTGAGGGTATACCCTTAAACCCATTTTTGGTTTTACCCACAGTTTCATTAGTTATTAATTTATTAGAATACCCTTGATAACCTCTATCATTATTAGACCATGTAGAGGGTAACACTCCATCTCCATTAAATAATGGTTTGTCATATAGTCCTAAAAACCCTCCCTATTATTATGTAAACTTAATTTCTTAGACCTAAAAGGTTTTACTAAAATATGATTCCCCCATAGTTTCTGTGAGAGCACTTTTTCAATATCATCCATTTTAACTCCAAGCTTAAAGGATTTGTAACCATCATATTTAGTTTGTAGTGGATTGCAGAAAACAACTTGAATGCCACCATTAGCAAGATGCTTAATAATATCTTCATTGCTAAATTTCAGATCCACCCTTGAAACAAAAATGAAGGATGATTTAGCCACACCATACACTGTAGATTCAGTATTATTACCAATAATTAAAGGTTTTTTTATATTTGTTGGCTTCCTAGATAAGGCGCCGACTAATTTAGTTCCATATTCTTTAGGACTTTTAGATTTTTCGAGATTAATTACGGTACCCATAATTTTACTTTGTTTATTTTCAAGTACAGTAATAGATTCCTTTTTTAGGTTAGGATCTTTATTTACTTTTGCCAGGGAAACATCTGTACTATCGCTCAGGCTTGCGCATTCATCTTGTTTACAAGTTCGGGCTTTAACCTTGACCTTATTTACATTCCAATTTTCACCGGATGCGCAAGAAGCGTCATGATTAACAATATCATATGTTTGCGCCTTTAAGTTTAGTAGTGAATCTTTGCTTGTATTCGTATCATTAGAATTGGATCCCATAGCTTGCGGATAAGACAGCTTGACTTTTTTTAGCGTTTGGTTTTCCTGATAAATGTAATTAAAATTGTCTCTTGTTAACATATTGTTTTCTTTTAATAAAGCAATTTCACTACGCAAAGCTCTTACTAGTTGTTTATAAACATCTAGCAAATCATCTATATTTCTTTCACAGTCACTAGAATTAGTTTTAGTTGTAATTTCACCATCATATTTATTAACAGACACAGAATCAAGTAACATCACATGTGGTTGTATAACATCGCCATTACAGCAAACAACACTCAAATCATCACTATATTGTAGTTTTTTCTGGTCAGCACAACTCCTATGGAACAATGCCTTACAAATCTTACAGGTTACGCACTTCGGACCCCCCGAGGTGCCTCTGTCACAAACTTTACAGTAATTTTTTGCGAGTTCATTTACACGCGAACTGTCAGACCCGGCCATCTTGAAATTCGATAAGTGAAGGGTCATCAAAAATTTTGATTGATATGTAGAAATTACGAAGGGTCATTGAACGTTCAACGAGCCTTCCAATATAAGAAAGAGTTATTTTGCTGATTTTGTATATTTTTAATAGGGTTATAATTTGGTGGAAAAACAGATTTATATTTTTACTTTGATTCAAGGGTTTTAAATAGTAAATAATAGTACAAAGGTTGTAGAAGTGCAAATTGTACATCTTTCTTGATTATTATACAAATTGTTGGTTATTCAGCCTATATTATTTAGGTATGAAGTGTTAGAGAAAAAGGGGGGTAAAAATTTCTCTGTTACCGCATCCTCGTGCACTCTGTATGGGCTTGAACTGAGGTAGTCGAGGAATAAACCTAATTGTGTGAAATTTAAAATTTATTCTACATTATTTAGGAACACAGAGCAATGGTGGACAGCAGGAAATTGTGCATTAAACACATTGAAGTATGGCGATATCATCACAGTAATATATATATATATATATATATATATATATATATATATATATAGTATATACGATGTATAAATAAACACTAACTTTACGAAAAATCGAAAGAAAGTTTTTAATTATACAAAGCAAGCTAGTACTTTGCATAGCCATAAATGAAAGAATTTGTTTGTTTCATAAAGGAAATAAACATTCATCAACTAGTTTCAATCTCACTGGATCTCATCAGGATGAAGTGGTTTATAACCCTTATAAAGTTAGTGTTTATTTATACATCGTATATACTGTTTTATTTATTAAATTTACTATAAGCAATTAGTTTTCATTTATATATATATATATATATATATATATATATATATATTATATATATATTACTGTGATGGTAACACACATTCTAAGAGCGTTGATCCGACAAATCAATGGTTGCAGGTTCAAATCCTGCTGCAGCCGTTCTTTTAGCGGTTTTCAATTACCAGTTCGATTTGAAATAGTAATGCAACTATACATAATAAAGTTGGGTTTTCATTTCATCTTATAACTGTTAATATATATTAACAAACATGCATTTGCATTCCAAATGTGGATTATTCTTCTTCACTATTTAATATATATATATATATATATATATATATATATATATTGCTGTGATAAGTGGTTGTTTACGGGTGTATTGAGTAATAAGGGTCACGTAGTAACTGTAAATAGCATTAAGAATTAGAAAACTGCATTTATTTAGCAGAAAAATAAGTAATTCGTACATTATGTAAATAGCAAGCATTTAACACCTTGTATATAGACCGTAATTAACTTTAATCAATACCATTGAGCATATCTTCCAATAACAGAACACGTATTCAGCAGCGAAATAATCATACATGTAATTAAGATACATTGAGAAATGTTCACTAAGTTATAAAATAAATACGCAGAAGATAAGATAAAACCTAATAAATCCTCATGCAATTACGCTTGTAATAAGGAAGGAACAATAAGCGCTTTTATAAGAAAACGCACTTTCAAAGATCAGGCTAAATAAATACATGAACAAAAACAGCATTCGAGTTACATCATTTATTTTGTACAATTATCCAAAGGCTTTATCTACACAAAACAACAGACATAAGTTAAAAGTCTGGCCACGATAACAATAGTAAATAACAGCATGATACGAAAATCCAAAAGAGTTTCATCAGAAATCAGCTTGAAAATACTGGAAATATTGAAAACAAACGTGGTTGGTCTCAACAATCTGTAAGACTGCTTGGAAAACCAATCCAAAAATAGTGGGAAAAAGCTATATAACGCCCACAGGTGATAAGGCAGCTCAGTCTCAACTTGAAGCACGTTGAATTCACAACACTTTTAATCAGATATTTACGCGTCAGTTAAATAAAATTTATATTAAAAATAGTGCTGCGTTAAGAATACAGGAAAAGTTTTTGCCGTTTTTTCAGAAAACGTGAGTAGAAATTGGGTAATTAATTTAAATTAAATATTCATGATGATATAGGGCTTCTAATCCATGGTCCTAAGGCGATAATTCTAATTCTGGTTCAATTCTAGAACAATTCTGGTTCAATTCCGGGACAATTCTAATTCTAATCCGCGTCGAAAATAATTCTAATACGCTGATAATTTATGATCCAAAGTCTGGAATTTCAAGTGGTATTTAAGGGAAGAGATTCAAAGCATATACAGAGAAATATAGAATAAAGCACGAGGTGATTTTGGAAACAAGGGGTAGCCGTACTGAAATATTGGTTCAACGTATGCTAAGGAGTACAAAGCAGAGCATTGGTTTCGATTGAGGATAACAAGGGGGTGTTGATCCACAACACGAAACAACATATCAGGAGATCACAGGTCAGACCTACTTTTAAGGAATCTTTTCAATGTAAAACTTGTAAGGAGTCAACAGAAACATTGCATACGTTGAAACTTACGTAATAAATCATAAAAAGGTCTCAAACGTTCCAGATTTTTTTGTAAAGGTGTCGCTTTTGGTTACTATTTTAAATTAGAAGAATATAAATTTTGGAATAAATAATCCATATAATATTAATTGATTGAAGGGTGTATTTAAAGAATTTCAAAAATTGTGAAATGTAAATATTATTTCCTTTCATTATATGAATGTTGATTGACTTCGTTTTATCAATTCAAACAGGTGATCATAAAGGGGTAAAAGAAAATTGATCATCGTAACGTTGTGCACTCTGTGTAAATTAAAAAGGGCTAGCCGTGGCATAATAAAATTAAAAGATAATTGAAAGAAACACAGAGTGACGGCGTTAAGTAGAACGTTTATTACACCGAGTACGGCGTTATCATATCAATTTTTAATGGCTGCCCAAGCCTGGGGCTCGAATTAAATCAAATAAATTTGACAATACGACCATGGGACTTAAACATAACAAAATAAAATTATTAAATTAAACTAGGGCTATAATTAAAGAGTTTTGTTTTTGAGAAAAATCACCGAAATAAAAATTCAGAGAAATTTGTATTTTAATTAAATTTAGGCATATTCATTTTAGTATTTGTTTATCTAATTGAATCTTTTGAAATATTCTTTCTTTCTTTGAGTCTAATTATAATTATAGTTTATATACAGGGCGTTGGCATTTGCTTTCTCGCCAAATCATCGAATTTCGCATTCTCTTTGTAAAATGTCTAGTTTTCTGGATTCTCATGATGTTTACATAAAGTGCACTAACCTAACGATCCTATATACCCCTAAATGACCCTATTATCATAGCAATATATATATATATATATATATATATATATATATATAATATATTGCTATGATATCGCCGTACTCCGAAGTATTTAACGTTCAGTTGCCTGCTGCTTGCCACCACTGTGTATCTAAATAACCTAGGATAAATTTCAGACTTCAGACAATTCGTTTTATATTCCTCGACTCAGTTCAACCCCACACAGAGTGCACAACAATACGATAACAAAGAAGTTTTTGCCCCCCTTTTCTCTAACAATTCCCACCTGAATGAGGTAAACAAAATTAACCAAAATTTATATAATAACCAAAATTTGTACAATTTGTAGCTCCACAACCTTTACAATATCATTCGCTATTTAAGAAAACCCCTGAATCAAAGTAACAATATAAATCAGTTTGTACCCAAATTATGACTCCCTTAAGTCCGTTTAAAACCAGCAAAAATAACTCTGTATACTACTGGAAGTAGGTTGAATGTTCAATGACCTTTCCCTTTTACGTAATTTATATGTATCAACCAAAAATTTTTGATGACCCTTTACATAAATATTTCAGTACATGCAAAATTTAAATCTTCAAAAAGAAATTAATGCCTTATGCTATTAATAAATTTCATCTCTGACCCGTTGTTTTTCCCTGTTGAACTCCTGGTTGTAAATGCATGTCTCTGCATACACCCCAATTCTTAGAACTGCCGCTGTGTGCTGTTGACCAGAATCCTTGGTTTGTTTTCGGTTAGATTTTCGTATTGATTTTGTTTGGTAGTTGTTTACAGCTTGGTTAAACGCCCAGTATTTAATTCAATCCTTAGTTCAATCCTCAGTTTAATACTTAGTTCAACCCTTAGTTCAATATTTAGTATAATACTTAGTACCGTTTTACATGTCAATGGCGAATTTCTGTTGTATATTTGCACTTGTACTAGTATTTGAAATTTTCAATCACCAACTTTCACTTGAATATTATTATTTAATTTGATGGTTTAACTTCGCGTGTTATCTTGTTTCAGAGAAGTACAGAGCGTGCCTTGGTTGTATAAAGACTGACCCTGTATCAGTTCGTGCGCTATTTAAAGGTAAGCCTACCAACTGTTATAATTCGTTTACCAAGTTTATCTTGTTGATTGAGGCGTTACACTTGTCTTATCGTGCAAGCCTTCGGATTTTCATGGAGTTACCATCCTAAATTTCGTAGCAATGCTTTTGCAAATCACATAGACATCAAATTTTGTATTGTGGATTTCGTACCTTCTCAAGTCATGTCTTCTTATTTGTATAGAAATTTATTACTTGAAATCGTACGTAGTCAAAGGTATGGTTCCTTATTTTCGTTTTCGTAATCTGTTGGGTTTATGTGTTGATTTTATTTTGAAGATCACGTAGGCAAATTTTATAATGACGTAAATTAAATGCGTTTATTTACTTCCTGCGTTTATAAAACATGTTTGTTTTGAAAGATGTTTCTTGCGAGCATTAATGCGTCGAATTTTAAAAATTCGTTTGATGTTTGTTTGACTTTCGATGTTCTTGGTGCGTATTTATTTAAAGTTTATGAATGCATTGCTATTCTTAAAAATAAATTGAATTGCGTACAAAGTTATTTATCTTAATAAATATGATTGAACTCTTAAAGAATGAGCTTCCTTTCATTGATTAAAGTTGGTTGTGAATTTTATACAGTGTGTTTGATATTTGTTTTTTGTATAATTGGCAAATTGCGTACTCTGTATTATAAAAATATTTAATTTTCTAGACTTTGGTGTCATTTACATGGAGTGTACCTATATACCCCTAAATAACCCTATTATCGTAGTAATATATATACATATATATATATAAAATAATTCAATTTATTGTGGATTCCAACAATTAAGAAAGTCTACTCTTTGTTCTTCAACTCAAGCTTTCGAGATTTTATTTTTCTTCAGGAGTAACTACATAAATGGTAAACAAATAAATAAATTTTAAAAGTTAAATACTTATGAATGTGAGGTTTGACATAAATTCAAAATATTAATTCTAAATTATAAAAATTGGTTTTAAAATTTTGTAGGTATAAGTGTCAATGTCAATGGGTACTACAAGATTAAAATTAGACATACAAAAATAATAATTCCTTGGATGAGTTTTAAACATTAAACAAGTATTGAAATAATTAATCAACTAACAGGCATAAACTAAAACGCAAGTGCATGTACGTCTGTGTGAGAAATTTGAACAGGTAGTAGGAAGACGTAGAAGCAATAAAATCACATTCATTTGTATCATATAAACATATATGAATGTATAGAAATACGTATGTGTGTGCATGTACACATGCAAACAATTCACATACAAAATATAAATAAAACAAAAAGGAAGAACATGTGCAAGAATGCACGTAAGTACAAACGTAAACACATAACCAACAGACACACAAAAACAATGTTCGAAAGTACTTAAAAGTAATTAAAGATTTTTTGCTTGCTTTCAGGAAATCATAAATTTGGTAAATGTCAATGTACTATTCAGGAGCTAAATTTTGAATTTATATAAAAGTGTACATATTATTATCAATCATTATATTGTGTAATCTTTGGATTGCTTCATTTAAATTCAGTGAAATTTATTTAAACAGTAGAAAGTGAAAAGGTTAAACAATCTTTATCGTCGTACAATAGGCATTTCATATCAATATTAATGACACCCATCGTAGGGGCTTAAAATCCAAAAAGGCTATTCCATAGCAATTATAATTTCACACCAACGTGGGGCTTGTACGGAAAATATCACAGCAATTTTGATAACGCACAATCGTGGCGCTTGTAAAGGGGTATATCATATCAAATTTTAATGGCGCCCAACGTAGAGCATTTCATATCAAATTTTAATGGTATGCCCAATCGTGGGGCAGATCACAGCAATTTTAGTGGCGACCCAATCGTAGGGGCGAGAACACCACAAAAGAAATTTAAAAATTTAAAAATTGTAGGGGCGAGAACATCACAAAAGAAATTTCAAATTTTAAAAATCGTAGTAGCGAGAACACCACTAAAGAAAAATTAGAAATTCAAAAAAATCGTTGGGACGAGAACACTACAAAAGAAATTTAAAAATCGTAGCGGCACGAACAAAAATAAAATTTAGCAATCCAAAAAAAAGCATAAGGGTTAAGAAAGTTAAAATCTGCAATTTTTGAAATATTAAAATTAAAAAAATTTAGAATTTAAATAAAAATCGATAAACGAATAAAGGAAACTAGAGAAGCATTAAAGAATGAAGGGGTAGAAACAGGTTCTCGAAAAAGCGTAATTTTACATGATACACCGACAGAAATACAAGGGCGAGAATTAGCACGAAGTCAAAGTGAAGATCAGCAGATATCACAATAATCCGAAATGATGTCAATTTTAGTAGCGTTAAATATGAAAATGGACGAAAGCGAAGAGGCCATCAAGATGCAGATTAATGAAAATGGAGAAAAGTTAGGTGCCGAAATAAAAAATATAAGTGACGGAAATGCAGGTACAATTTCAAAATAAACTTATTAGAATCATGGAGGATATAGATAAAGTTCGGGACGAAGTTTGGAAAGTTAAATTAGATCAGGAAACGCGTGAAAAGGAAACTAATAATGGGATTACAGATTTAGGTATAAAAATGCAGGAAATTCAAGGAAATTGTGAGATATGATGTAATGATGTAAATAGAGAATTAGGTAATTTAAAATCAGACTTCGAAAATTTTGGTAGGAATAAGGGGCAATACATTACGATAAATAGACCGGAGATATCAGTGGAACAATATTCAAAATTTTACGGAGACAACAAGATGAATCCAAAAATATTTTTAAATAATATAAGAAAATTAATACAAGGTTCAATAGATGAAAGGTACAATTTAAATTGCGTTAGGTCAATGTTGAAAGGAGGCGCGGAAACTTGGTTTGACTTGACAGAAAATGAGATAGAAACATTTCAGGAATTAGAGAGTAGAGTTTTTAGAAAATTTTGGGGGGACAATCAGCAATACAAGGCAAGAGATAATTTAATTTTGGGAAAATATAATCAGAACTTAGGAATGACGAGAGTTATACGCCATACAAAAATTTAGTGTAGCAAAGCAATTAGATCCTCCGATGGAAGAAAGACAAATTATAAAGTACTTGGCAGGACATTTTGGAGAAGAGGTAAGACATAATGTTACGATTTAAAATATAGTGGATAGGGAGATATTTCTGGAATATTTACAACGTTGTGATGAGTTGGGACAAAGTCGTGTAGCGGAAGGTAGGATGCAAAAGCAACAAGAAAACGTGGTTAGAATGCAAAGGAGCATTGAAAATAATAGAACAAATTATCAAAGAAATAGTGGAAATTCTAAGGGAAATTTTTATAGAAATAATTATAACAACTGCAATAATAATAATTTTAGACGAAATTGAAATACAGGAAACACGCCAAGGATAAAACGGAGCAAACCAACCACGACAGGAACATAAGTCAATATGCACGACAACAACAACATAGTGAACAAACGGCACAACCAAGCAGAACAAACCGAACCTATGCTGAAACTACGAGTCAAACAAGACCATCTATGTCAAATCAGGATTTTTGAATGAGGCCAAACCAAGTAAGCCCTTAAGAATCAATGAATACAAACACCAGCGCGAATATATAAAATGTGAAATGGAAGACCATTCAAATAAAAGCTTACTACCGATAATTAAGTTAAAAGTGGAAAATAATAGAAGTAGAATACTCATTGATACGGGAGCAAAAGCATCGTTAGTGTCTGAAGATTTTGTTAAACGGAAAGGTTAATGGAGAGGATGATGTCTGTTAGGAAGCTTAATTTAATAGCACCAAATAGCAAGAGATTTACAAGTGTGAATAAGATGGTAATTCTGGAATGTGAAGTGGGAAAGATGAAGTTTGAAAATGAATTTATAGTGTTACTGAAGTTGAGTATAGATGTGATATTTGGTATGGACATAATTCATAAGTTGGGATTAAAAATAAATGCCGAAGGAAAAGTAATAGATGTAAAGAGAGAATATATTAAATGGGATGATGAGGAAAGTGTTGAAGTCGAAGGAGACTGTTTGAATATTAATCAATTTGAGGGTGAAGTAGATGTAGAGGGGGGATATAGATGATGAAATAAAATGTCCAGAAGAAATGAAAGATAGGGTGAAGACATTATTGATGAAGCATTCTGAGTTAACAGGATCAGAATCCAGAATAACAACAGAGTGTGTACATAAATTAGAAGTTGTAAACATGGAGCCGTTTAACGTAATTCCACTAGAACGCGAATCAAAAAAATATACAAGTTTTTATATAAAAGGACAAATTTATAAACTTAAAGTGGTTCTTTTTGGTTTGATTGTAGTGAGGACGTGATAGTAAAGACTATGCAGAAGATATGGGAACCGTATGAAGAATTAGGTATTCATTATGGGAGTGATATTTTAAATTTTGGCAAAGACTTAGAACGAATTTTGTTAGAATTAAATTTAGTAGGGAGAACAGTAAACAAGAGGAAATGTGAATTCTTTCAGGGGGAAACAAAATTTTTAGGATATGAAATAGGTTATATTGGGGAAGAAAATAATGCAATTAACAAGTTAACTTCAGAAAATAATTTTGAAAGGATGGTCAATGTTGGAAAGAAGAATAATAGAATAATCTTAGATAAAAAAACTTTTAATAATGGAGCAATTGTACAAATTGTAAAATAAAATAGTGTAAATAGAGGAGTTAAATAGGGATATAATTATAAATTAGGATAAGTATAGATAAGGGATTAGAATAGGGACATAATCATAAGTTAAGATGGGTGTAGATAGAATTTAGGTTAGGGATTTAGATATAAGATTAATTAGTTTTTATAATAATATTGGAGGAACAATTAGGAACAAAGGAGACAAGTAAAAGACATACAAATAAAATAAAAATATAATAATTTATAATCAATGGGGATTTAACTTCATGTTGGGTGCCAAAAATGGCATTGATTAAAAATTTTATATTTTAATTTGGGCGAATAATGTTATGATAAAAGGGTAGTTTAAGGGTAGATTAAGTCATAAGAGTCGTAGGATAGATATAAATAATTTTAACTTTAAGAAAACCAAATAATTCCATCTATTATAAGAGTAAATCGACTATTTTAGAAAAAGTCAATTGCGAGCACACTGTATATATAGTATGTTTGATTTAATGCATAAGAAAGAAGCTTAATTTGCAATAATCCGATACCATTTAGCTAAAATAATAATATGTATGTCGTGTAATATGTTTTAAGTATAATTTACGAGTGAAGATAAGGCTTTAAATGCAACTAATTGCATCAATATAAATACATTATTGGAAAAGATAGATAAACTGGTATTCTGGATATTCAATAATTTTGTTGAAAATATCAACGCATGTATAAGAAAACGTATTCTAATACGTCATTAAATACGTTACTAGAAATAGTACATTTGTTTAGAAAACCAACATATTTTAATAACAAATAAATACCAGACGGTTAATTACACGATAAGTTTTGGACTTTTAAACGACAAATATAATATACGTGACAGAATAAAAGCAATATTTGGAAATTCTAAGAAGATGCTATGATATATTGAATGTCTACGTGTGGGTTGGATGGTAGAAACAACAATTAAAACTAGAGAATTTGAGAATTACCAAGGTACTTCAGAGATAGGCGGAGATTATCAATAAACACGCGACGCGCGTCAATTAAAGCATTGATAGGAGGGCTTATAAATACAATGGGGAATGAATAAACATTTAGTTCATCTATAACAAGGCACGAATCACGTCAGTATGCAGTAGAAATTTACGTGACAGTATTAATTAGTGAAAAATTTATAATTTAGTATAAGTAAAAATTTGAAAGTGCCAAATTTGTGCAACGAATAATAGCCAATCTACACATAGACGTAAGTTAAACTATTAAATAAAATTTATTCTAATATTTTACAATTCAGGGCTCTAAATCAATATCTGAATGCAGATCTAAGTCAATCTTTGGATACAGCTCTAAATCAATATCTTGATACAGATCTAAGTTAATATCTTAATACTGATCTAAGTCAACATCGTCCCATATCTAAATTAAATATCTGAATATATTTCTAAAATTACCTCTAAAAGGAAAATATAAAAATACGTCTGAAAATACAACCAATTAAACAAAAGTAAGGACACTCATGGAATCCGAGGGAAACTACAAGCAATAAGTAGAGCGAGTGTAGCAAGGGATGCTGAACACAGATACTCTAAAGCAATTCCAGTGACAAGAAAAGAAAATGCTGGTTAGCGATCTTAAATATTTATTAGTTAAAGACTGTTTCAATTTTAATATTTGCTATATATTGTATGTCTGTAGGAGTCAACAAAAACATCATTTGAGAATGTGAAAACAGGGAAATCATCTTAGAACGTTCGAAGGTACTTAAAAGTAATTAAAAATATATTTTTGCTGGCTTACAGGAAATCATAAATTTGGTAAATGCTAATGTTCTGTTCAGGGGCTAAATTTTGAATTCATATAAAATTGTACATATTATTATCAGTCAATATATTGTGTGATCTTTGGATTGCTTCATTTAAATTTATTTAAATTTATTTAAACAGTAGAAAGAGAAAGGGTTAACAATCTTTATCGTCGTACAATAGGCATTTCATATCAATATTCATGACACCCATCATAGGGGCTTAAAATCCAAAAAAGCTATTTCATAGCAATTATAATTTCACACCAACATGGGGCTTGTAAGGGGGTATATCATATCAATATATATATATATATATATATATATATATATATATATATTTTGTTGTGGATTCAAAGGGTTAAATTTGGGGTAAACAATAAAATTTCAACCACCCTGTATAGAGAAAAGAACAAATTATTCACGCGCAAAATTTATTTAATTCATTTAGGTAGAACGGACAAGTATTGACGTATTTTTATAATTAATAATTGAAAGGTTAAAAGTACATAAAGGAAAACAGTTTTAAAAGCAAATAGAATACGCATAATTAATTTTAATTTGGTTTAATTCAACACGTAAAAGCATAAAGAAAACCCACTAGGGTAAGAAAATCAATAATTCCAAGGCAAAAGTTTTCTTAGTAACAAGCAAATGTCAGTTTTATCGGATACGACGAAATATAAAATCTAAGAATTGTTGTGCTAAACGGTCGATAATTAACAAACACCTGCGTTTTTAAAAAGGTTACATTCGTCGAAATTATGAGCATATTAAGACAGGACTTCATAGAAAATATTTTCAACCGTCAGTTTGGGTTGAACAAGCTAACAAAGTGCTTAAAGAGCAAGGAAAATGCACGATCGGTTATATACTACAGATAGAGACAGAGATAAAAGCGTTAATATTGAAATCGCACGTACCATATCCACGTGGAGTGGAAATGAGCTGTCAGCAATATCAATTTTCTATAACTCAAGTGGGGTTTTGAACGCGACAGCAGACATGCATCAGACAGAGAAATAGATAGTTTATGCGGGATTTATGACAACATAGAATATTATCATTGGTTAAAAATGGACAGTTATACAAACGTAGACAAACGCGACAGGTTGGAGCGCTTTCGGATACGTACGGCACCTAGACGGAATAAATTTCAGGAATATTCAAGTCGGTTGTATCAAAATTAGTGGAATTTAAATTTGAAAATAAGCTTTTCACGAGAAGTGTGTCCGGGGGTATGATTTTGAAACAATATAAATACGGAATAGAAATTATTAAGGCTCTCTTGTCTTGTTTTCTCCTCGCTACTATACCACTTCACTACGATAAAGTACTAAATGCAGACCAACATTATAGTAGAGTTTTTCTTTTGGTGAGTACTAGATGTCTTAATAATACAGTAAATATAATGCTAGCACGTGTAACTTATTAGTAGTGGTCTTCTATTTATTAACGCGAAATACGTGTAGTGAATATTAAATTAATAGAGGTCCGGCTACTACTATACTAAGCTAGAAAATCAATAAATGGAAGCATAATATATGTGGGGTAAACATCACCAACAACCAGGATTTTATGCTGATATGGAATGGTACTATGCAACGAGGCGCTTGGCTCGCAATTGGGGTTATCGTATGTGAATCCGCTGAGTATCACAGTGCATGGTCACGAAGCCGAGATGTTCTGGTGATCGTCGTCGAAGGAATGGAAGCCTGAAGCATTCTCCAGGTAATTTAATTGAAATTTATGTTGTCTGATAAACTTTTGTGAAATTTTGGTGCTGTGTGAGTGAATTTTGGGGTTTATTTATGGTTAAATAAACTTATTGAAAAAGCTACATGTACTGGACAATTTATTGGGGTTAAATATTGGAAAGGGGTGTATTTAAAACTTATAAAATTTTATTCTGAATATAAGTTAGATTGTAATGGGTAAACGGGTCTATCAGTTTTGTATTAATTTATGCAAAGTAAAAGGCACATACTAAATAAACTGGGTTATTATGAGCTCACCATACTCCAGTGTACAGTCAATCTAGGGTAATATGTGGAGCCCATCTACTCACATTTTACTGAATTTGTTTGAACATAATTAGAAAATCAAGGACTTTAAAACATATCACATTTGAGTTTGTAATTAGTGTACCAAACTGTTTGTTTATACATGTGAATAATTTGTCTGTAAATAGCGGTAAATAAAAGATTGTATGATTGTTGTATTACTTGGTGATTTTATAGAATGGTGTGCAAGTGTGAAGGAAGAATGGTTGTATATTTAGGTATCCGAGAAGAGGCACAGCTGAGCTAGCCAGGGAAGCTGCTGAAGATTTTTGAACCAGAAATAAACGGGTAAGCAATTTTTTTTTGAAATCTGTGCATTTTTGAAAATAATTTAATGACACTGGTGAAGCAGAAAACCCTTATTACTCGTAAACACAGCAATCTTATGACGCCCAATTCGTGGGGCTCGAATGAATTAGGTAAAGGACTGATGTTAAAGCTTTGTCCCAGCTTCGTCCGAGAATTTTTATAAGGTACCACAACAATCTTATGACGGTCCAATGCTGGGGCTCGATGATATAACCCTTAATACCCTTTTCCCTTATCGACATGATAAGGGGTCCCATCCCACCAAAATATAATAGAATCCGAAAAAATGGAATTTTCCGTAAATTTATGGTTATGTCTTGTTATAATACAAGCGCACTTTTATTCATCGATGTACAAAGCAAAAACGCAAATTGCGCGTGTATAAATAATCGCCCTGTATGATATAAGCAAATTGTAAATATATAGCAAGTAACATAAATTGTAAAAATTAATTAATTGTAAGATACCGTAAAACGCATTAAATGCGAACATAAAAATCAATCGTTTTAAGATAAATACAAAGCCATTTGTTTTACTTGTTAATTATCAATACATTTTTGATAAAAATACATTTGATTTACTGTAAATAGAACGATCTTTACGCTTTTAGAAACTACAATCAACGTGTATTTAAAACCCCTTTTGCATTAAAAAACAATTAAAATTTAAATTAATCAACCCGTGGATTATAGCAATTTGTTCTAAATATAGAGAACTTTCTGGAATATAAAAGGATAAGTCATATGTATTTTAGAACGATATAAATATCATTAATGAATAAATATTTTATTCTTAGAACCTGCCGAAACACAAAAAAAACCTGCAAAATCCCTAGAAAAATCCAAGAAAGTGATTATCTTTAGCATTAGTATGCGACGCCACAACAATAGTATATGTGTTAAACAAGAACACATAACACACGTCACGGATAACTGGAACGATATTATGTGGAATAAACTCGACGATTTTAGATGCTAAATGGTTTTTCCAAAAAACCTTATATCATTATGTTCTACACTATTCGAGTAAGCTTCTGGAAACAGATAAATTTGTATATAAAGAAGCGCTTATCAAATAAAGAGGCATTCATTCATTGGATTTCATTTATGCGAGCACGAAATATTATTTAGCCGCAAGCTGTTGCTAATCAGAAATAGTATCTGAGTATGCAGTAAGCATATTGTAATTGAATAGTGGCGAGGTTGTAATAAATTAAGAAGCAATGTTTTAAACGAAAAATGAAAATTATTAATTACAAGAGGGAAAGTTCTTCAAGATAATGCTATTTTTAAAGATTTTATTAAATAATTGAAAAGAAAGATTTAACCAGAAATGTACTTTGATAATCGCTGTTTGAAATGAGAATTTTTTTATGGAGAATCTTGTAAGCTGATTTGGCATCAATTTCAAATAAGAAGATAATTTTTTTTCCAGGAACGTTTTGGTGGATTCTGCAAGTATCACTTATAGATTTATTTTTAACTGATTTATATTTAATGTAAGGCATAATAATAAGAGTAAATCATATAATATTTTTTATGTAAAAGGGTTTTACCAGGAGAATTAGTGATCAGGGTTCGAAATACTCTGACCTTTTAATAGATTATCTGTCAAGAATTTTTTCTGACCAAAACAAATCTTACAAACGTGGAAATAATTATAACCAGATAAACCATTCTCAAAAAGATAAGTTTAATTCTGTAAATTTAAAATAAGGTAACGAACCTATCTTTTTTATACCCTTCTTAGAAATTATTTTTGTTTGGACGAAACAATGTTGTAAAAGTTCTAAATGCTTTTGTATGAGAGAAAATATTTAATACTGTATAAATGCTTTGTGATATTGTTGTGTTTGATTTCATTTTGAAAAACTCAGTCAGTTCCGTTGAGCTATCTAGGCAAAGTTAAAAAAGGAAGGTAAGTGAACAAGTTCAAATTTTACAAATTGCTGTATCTGTATCACAGCACCTTTTAGCGACGCCTCAGTGCGACCATGTCACAGCTATATATATATATATATATATATATATATATATATATATATATATATATATACATCCTACTAGCAATTTTGCATCCTTACAAAATTGATACATTTTGGCATCCCCCAGAAATAGCGGAAATAGATATTTACATATATAGAATATATTGTTACTTGCTTGTTGAAGAAGCCCAAAATCACAAAAATTTTTAAAATAGTGAAATATATCGATATACACTATTTTATATTTCCCTATCATTCTAGAACCCTTTCAAAGGCATTTATTGTCGGTCCGTTGTATATCTCCTTTCATTTTACAATAAGATTTCTATCAGTTTAACTTCCAGCAATGTTGTCAGTAACTCTTCCAAGTAACAAAGATGAAACTTAGAAATAATACCTTAAGAGAGTGAGATATGAGTAATGAGACATTCTACTTCTACATTTAATCGTTTGGTTTTACAGGCTGGCGAATTCGAACTTGAATCATTCTAAAAATGCTGCGTCCGTTTTAATACTATATATTATATCGCTGTACTTTGTGTATCCGATACGCCGCTAAATTAAAACAATGTATGCATCCTTATGTTCTATAAATAGCAGTATGTATGAAATAAAAGTAATTATGTCATGCTAAATCATTTATCATAGCGTTGTTATCGTCATGAAGCAGCTTAAATTTCAGATGTATTTTAATATGATATTATTTTTTAAATAGAAAATTTAATTCTATTAATTCTACAAAGGTTGGTGCTTTTTATCTTATTAATATAAATCGGCGTTAAAACTTGATATTTATTGTGTGGGCGCTTGCTAAATATACTGTAAGCGTCTAATTTTACCCCTCAGAACAGTTTTATTGGTGTGATGGTTATACAGTTATTTAATTGTAATTACTGCGCAATTTAAATTTTTTAACCGTCGGCAATACAGCTGTTCCTGTTCGTAAAATCTTTAAATATTCGTTTTGGTTCGTAAAATATCGATAGAAATGAATTCTAATAAACGTAAAATATGGGTTTAACGTCAAAAGTGCAAGATATTTTGTAGGAGACTATTGGACGATTGCATATGAAAATTCTAAAATTTTCTATTGAGTCGTTTACAAGCTGTAATGTTTTCTACTATAGAGGTTACTACCACCCGAAGACTGGCTTTCGCCACCGTTGGTGGTGTTTATTTTTGTATTAAACTATAGACGATTGCATGTGAAAATTTTAAAATTTTTATCCATCCCTTTATGAGGCACGATTTAGTTTGCTTAGGGATTGCTGCAGCCAAATACTGGCTTTGGCACACCATTGCTGGTGATATTTTTGTTATAGATTATTAGCATTTCATGAAAAAATTTTGGAAATTTCTAAAGAGTTGTTTACCAGCTAAATCTGTTTTACCATAATGGTTGCTGCCACCTACACGACTGGGTTTGGTGCACTATGGTTGGTGGATATTTGCGTAATAGGGTGCCCCAAAAGTAATGCTCTAAATTGAAGAGTTTGATAGCTGAGATTAAAACCTATTCAAATAACTGTATATGTTGTTATCCAATTGTTGATGGTTTCAAAGTTATAACAACTTTTGCGTTTTGTGCCAAAATCGTGCAGAACTTCGAATATTAATTTGCAATAAAAGAAATCCTGACCTTTTGAAGGTAGTTCGTTTTCTGTGTATGCGTGAATGTTGTGTGTTTAATAAATAAGAACTTCCTCAAACATTTACTTATTATCGCAAGAGAAAATCATAATTTTTCTATAATTTTAGTTCTGTGAAAAATTTTGCGTGCTTTTCAAACTAAAATTACTCAAAATAAGTATCACCATCGAAAAGTGCACACCTATCCAAAAAGCTTCATTAATCTAATAACTGGTAGGTCTAAGATTAAATGCATGGAAAATTATTGGGTAATTTGTAGGCACAATTCCAAAACAGCACTTTTATTAAAGAATTAAGTAATAGCCAACTTTATTTTTGTAAAATATGAACTCAAAATAATCAAATGTATTTAAAATTCGTTTACAACAAATGTTCGAATGTCCTGCCACTAGTTAAAGATCGCTACCTTGCTTGGAACAGCAAGGGTTCGGCAAAATTCCAAATTTTCCAAGTAAAAGCAACCCACTTCCTGGCCAATGTAGTACCTTCGGGTGGAGCATTGGAAAATCACATATAAGGTTTCAACACGATGGCGCTCCAGCACACAGTGCGCGTAATGTTAGGAACACTTAGTCTTGCATATCCCAATCATTGGCACTATCTAGTGGCCATCGCGTTCGCCCGACCTCAACCCCTGGATTACTTCTTGTGCGGTTATATGAAAGAAAATGTATAAAACACATACCACAAACGAGCAGGACCTTCGAGAGAAACACGCAAGCCGTTGGAAGGCTGAGAGAATCGGTCGCGCTTTCAGGTTTTAAAACCAAATTTTTGGGACGGTGTCGTTTATGTATAAGAACTGGTGGCAGGACATTCCATCATTTGTTGTAAACGAATTTTAAATACATTTGATTATTTTGAGTTCATATTTTACAAAAATTATAAGTTGGCTATTCTAGGGATGAACTCGGGCCGGGCCGGGCCGGGCTTTTAATAAGCCCGGCCCGGCCCGACGCAGAAAAGTGACCGGCCCGGCCCGAGGCCCCACCGAAATAAAACTGACGGCCCGACCGCCGGCGGCCGGGCCGCCAGAAGACTTTCATTCAGTGAATGAGAAGATATTTTTTCAGTTGTGTTCAACAAGTAACTATCGTTCTTTTGTTTGATTTAAGAGTATAATGATTTTGAGTTACAATCAAAATACTTGTGGAACATACCGTAGTATATCATTTGATTTTTGATTCTTTGAAAAATCCTAGAAATATGTAATAAAAGTACAAAATGTTTAGCAATTTTCAATGTTTATGAAATTGTTACAGACTGATTTTATAGCCTTTTTTACTTTGAGAAACTGAAACTTTTGGAATTGAACTTTGATCTATAATTTGACTGTCTTTGTTCTAGTTCTATTAAATTTTATTTGACCGACTGACAAATCATGCCAAAGTTCAAGATTTAACACTTTGGTGAATTACTGAATGCTAAAAATTAAATAAATTGTTGATAGGTCATAGTATAAACGGTACCAACCTGAAAGTCAAATAATATACCGAATGTTTGCTTAAAAAAAGTCGAATTTTCAAATTGTGGTATGTAGAGGATACCATATTCTTTAGAAATACATATTATCTGATGGAATGGAAGTAAAATGAAGTAATTGTTTAATGTTGAAAAGTTTTTTAAAAAATGATTACCAAAAGGTATAAATCAGTACATAGATCCTTTTATATACCAATAAAATGTTATTTACTTTATCCTTTTTTTATGGCATGAGTTCGATAATGGCATTATTATACATTTTCCTACAATAAATAGAAAACTATATGTGCAGCCAAATTCTACTATTCAACATTAAACTAAGTGACAATCATGCACGTAGCTAGAGGGCACCCCTACCCTAAATATTCTAGCCCACACCAAGAAAGGTGTTCAGAACACGCTAAAAATAAAGTTGTATTTAGAAAATAATTAATGGCTGTTCAGTCCCCCCCAAACAAAAGGTGATAATATCAAAGTATGAAATTCAAAGTTTCATGTACCCTAGAAGTGTCTGCTATACCTATAGTCTACGAATAGACGATTAACGTATAGTTTTCGAAAGTTTTATTGAGATCGTTATTTTAAAATACATGCAGCAGTAAAGAATCTAACACTAATTAATATATACTACATGGTAGCGTTTAAATAGTTATTTGTATATCAAGGCTGCGAAATTGTTTTTAGCGCATCGAAGAAAGTTTATCGCATAGGTCGCTTGCGACGGAGGCAATATAATCTCGAGGTCGCTACAATAATTTCGTGGTCTAGGTGCAACCGTGCATGGTTTATTACAAAAAATTTTCACTTAACTGATTAAGCTATAGCTAGAATTTATATGTTTTTATAGTGTCTTAACATCACACGTTGCTATGGAAATGATATATTTCAAACATCGACAGTATTCATAAATAAATTCCTGAAAAATGTGAGGCTGCGTTAGTACTACATAGTTCAATTTCCTACACTATTTCAGAGCAAGTGTTTTTTCCTTTACTCTTAATTTTGACATATATGTTTAGTATACTATATCTATAGGTTATATTTTAAAAATGAATAAAGAATTAATCTCTTTGTGATTAGGTGACCTATAAAACATGTTCAACTATATTTGAAAAGATCAAAAAAATTCTCTTCACACAAAGATGTATCTTTTTTTATTATTCGAGTCTTTCATTTCTCACTGATTCGATAACATTTGTAAGTGTTATCAAAGTGTTTTCACGGAATACTCTTGAGTTTACTTCAAGACACTGGTCTTTACTTCTTCCCAAGCCTATAGCATATCTGTTATCAAAAGGATGTTTACACCTTACTTCTAGGAAAAGCATTAAAAAAGAGCATCATCCTATTTAGAGCGTTGACGTTTTATATCTTTCTCGTGTTATAAACTTGGACATTATATCTCTAAATTTAATTACGGAAACAACACTAAAAAAGCCATTTAATTTCACAATATCTATACAGAAATCAGACAATTAAATGTAAGTTTGTACGTTAGGCATTTGGTATATGTCAAAATTAAGGCGCCTTAAATAAAAGCATTCCTTGCCTAAAAAAAAACTTTATTAAAAAATTGGTAAAATGAACGTTGTAATAACTCTCTGGTATTTTAGGCGGTAGACATAAACTATACACGCGATTCATAATATCGACGTCGCATGATTGAAATTTGAAGTATATACATATACATAATATGAATGGTATAAACTCTTGAATTATGAATGAATCACCTAGTTCGATGTTCCTGGGCATTTTAACTTGCCTAAAGTACAACATAAGCGACATTAAAAACCACTAGAAAAAAATTTTCGGAATAAGAGGTGAGTTATAATATCACGTCTCCTTTATACTAAACAAGACGAAAAACTGATTATTAATGCGTGCATGAAAACACTACGTGAAAATATAATTAAGAACGTTTACTTACTCAATGTGAGATAGAAGTGGAAGGACAGTGGAATATCTACTCATGTGTTTTTCGACCGAAAAATTCAGGCCGGCCCGAATCGTTAGGTCCGGCCCAGCCCGAAAAAAGATAGGCGTGGCCCGGGCCCGGCCCGAATAAAGTAGTTAACGGCCCGGCCCGGATTCGAGCCCGAAATCGGGCCGGGCCGGCCCGAGAGTCCGAGCCCGTCCTAGCTATTACTTACGAATTCTTTAATAAAAGTGCTGTTCTTGGGATTGTACCTACAAATTACTCAAAAATTTTCTATGCATTTAATTTTAGACCTACCAGTTATTAGATTAATGAAGTTTTTTTGGATAGGTGTGCACTCTTCGATGGTAATACTTTTTTTGAGTAATTTTAGTTTGAAAAGCACGCACAATAGAACTTTTCTTTTCTTTTCATAGAACCAAAATTATGGAAAAATTATGATTTTCTCTTGCGATAATAAGTAAATGTTTGAGGAAGTCCTCATTTATTAAACACGCAACATTCACTCATACATCAGAAAACGAACTACCTTCAAATGTCAGTATTTCTTTTATTGCAAATTAATATTCAAGTTCTGCACAATTTTGACACAAAACGCAAAAGTTGTTATAACTTTGAAACCATCAACAATTGGATAACAACATATATAGTTATTTGAATAGGTAGTAATCTCAGCTATCAAACCCTTCAATTTGGACCATTACTTTTGGGACACCATATTGCATGTGAATATTATAAAAATTTATATCGCATCGTTGACGAGCTACAATTTTTACAGTATAGGGTTTACTACTACCATAAAGACTGATCTGGGCACGGCGTTGCTTCAGGATAGTTTTGAAGGAAACTATTAGAAGATTTCTTGTAGCAAATTAAAAAACTCTACATTGCAACACTTACAAGCCACATTTTTTTAAAAATAGGGGTTGATTCCACCCTCAAACTGACTTTCGCGCCTCGTCGCTGGAGTTTATTTTTGTAATAGAGTAGTAGAGGATTGCATGTGAAAAGTTTGAAAATTTTCTAACGAGTTGTTTACAAACAGAATTTTTTCTTAGTGTAGGGGTTGTTTCCACCCCCTAAGACAATTTGGTGAAGTGTTTTTGGTGGATATTTGTGTAATATGTTATTATAGGATTGCATGTGAATATATTTTGAAAATTTTGTATCGTATCGTTCAGGAGTCAAGTTTTTCAGTATAGGGGTTACTACTACCCCCAAGATTGACGTTGACATAGCGTTGCTTGCAAACAGTTTTGAAGGAGGTTGCATGTGAAATTTTAAATATTTTTGATTGAGCCGCTTACAAACTATATTGTTGTCTAATATCGGGGTTGCTTTTACCCCAAGACTAGTTTTCGCTCCCGTTGTTGTTATTGCTTATTTTTCTAATGGGGTATTAAAAATTGCATGTTAAAATTTTTAATTTTGTCCAACGCACGAGGTACAATGTATTTAGTTTAGGGGTTGCTGCCACCTCCATGAACGGCTTGGCCACCATTGCTAGTGGATGTTTTTGCTATAGATTATTAAGCATTGCATGTAAAAATTTTGAAAATTTTCTAACGAGTTTTTACCACCTAAAATTCCTTAAGTGTTGGAGTTGCTGCCATCCCTGAGTGAGTTTAATGCACTGTTGCTAGTGGATGTTTGCGCAAGATACTATTAAAGAATTGTGTGGAATATTATGAAAATTTTGTATCGCATCGTTCACGACTAAAATTTTGCAGAATAAGGGTTACCGCTACCCCCAGGACGGACTGACATAGCAGGGTTTGATGATAATTTTGAGGAGACTATTAGAATATTGCATGTGATGATTTTGAAAATTTTTGGGCACCGTTTGTTACTTTTTTTTAATATAGGGTTGATTCCACCCCAAAACGTTGCTGGTGTTTATTTTGCAATAGAGTATTAGACGATTGCATGTACAAAAAAAAAAATTATCCAGCTTTTAGGGGAACACTTAAATTAGCTTGGGGTTGCTACCACCTCCAAGAATGACTTGGGCACATCATTGCTGGTGGATGCTTTTGTTATAGACTATTAAGCATTGCATGTTAAATTTTTAATTTTTCTAGCAAGTCGTTTAGGAGCTAAAATTTATTTAGTATAGGGGTGTTGCCCCCTCAAAGATAGACTTTTGTGTATCGTTGCTTGAAAATATTTTCTAGTATGCGATTAGAGGATTGCACTTGCAAATTTTAAAATTTTCTATTCAGCCGTTTACGAACTACAATTTTTGTTCAATAAGGGTTGCTACTACCCTCAACATTAGCTTTTGTGCACCTTTGCTTATGCGTTTCTATTATAGACAATTAGAGGTTGTTTGCATGCAAACATTTTGAATATTTTCTATTGCGTCATTTAATAGCTACAATTTATTTAGTGTGGAAGGTAGCTACCCCTTGAGTAGTAGGGTAAGGTTGAACTATTTACAGAATTATAAGTGCAGGTGTATTCAGAAACAATTCGCAAAATTGGAAATATTTGTTATCAATATATAAATTATATTTTCTACACCTTAGAAAAATTTTGCTGGGAAACAGTGAATAACTTCATGCAAATATATAAATGCGATATCACATCATATAAACAGGTCCATGACCTAAGCGGTAAGCTAAAATTTTAAATACTCAAACACTTAATATATATTAGCGAATGAAAGTTTGCAGCAAACTCTATGGACGCCACGAAACTGCTCGTCGCACTATCATCTAAGCAGACTAACTGGCGCCACGCTGTGTTGCCATTTAGCGGTTGTAAAGATGATAACACAATAGAATATTCCGTATATTAAAATATATTCTGTGGCGCTCCTCGCTAGACTAAAACTATACGATTTCTGTACATTTTCCTATCAATTTTAAGTCCATTTTGTGTTTCTTAAATATTTAAAATAAAAATCTGTACAAAAACCTATTGACTTTGAGATATTCCAAATCTTACCAATTTGGGTCTTCTTCCATTTAAACATCTTAGACAAGGAAGCGCAATGTCAATAATGCTAAAAGTGAAAAGTTCTATCTTTCCGATATACGGTAGTAAGTTTACAAGGACGCAAGTTTGAATGCAAATTCGGTCTATCGGGTGCAAAAATGATAGTAGGATGTATATATATATATATATATATATATATATATATATTATATATATATATATATATATATATATAAAATAAATGTATCTGTAAACAATATATATATATATATATATATATATATATATATATATTGCTATGAACTCCTGGAACTATCGTGGACCACCTTGTGTCCCAATAACAACACTTTTGATAACTGTATCAATGGCGTATTCTACTTATAACTCCACCACTCTGTGTTTATCTCAATCAAGTTACACTCCCACTAAGGTTATTATTCTGCCTCGACTAGCTTTTATTTTGAATTATAAAATGAAGTTAATTCAATTCCATATAATGAAAACAAATATTATGTACAGGTTTTTGAAAATTAATAAAATACACTTTTCAATCAATCAATATTATAAGTCTTATTTATCTCAAACATCATAGGTTTTTCAATCAATCTAAAGTCATCAAAAACTATTTTTTTTATCAAAAGAAGCCTGGAACGTTCAAAACCCCTTTATTATATTACGTACTTTCAACGTATGCAAAAGTTCGTTGCTGACTCTGTTACACTAATTTTAAATTAATTAAGCAATTCAATATTCAAATTCAAATAAAAAAATATGTCTCAAAACTAATAAGATCTAACCTGGTCTGTGTGTTTCTTTATTTCCTTCTACTGAACCAAGATTATCAACGCATCCATTATCAACTAACATCACTTAGAATTTTCCATGCATTATTATTCTATCCATTCGTATTCGAAATTATTCTCCACCAATTCGGAATTATTATATACCCATTTGAAATATTATCTATCCACACGCTTGAATTATTACATTTGAATTATTGTCATCACCCTCTGGATTATTATTGTCAGACTTAGAGTTTATTCTCACCAAACTTAGATTTATTATCGTCCAACTTAGATTTATTTTCGTCCAACTTAGAGTCCTATTATTATTATATTTTAGTTTAAATAAATTCCCCAAAATCTACTTACGTTAATCGGCATTAGAAGTTTTCATATTCGTAGCACTATCTGTCATTAAACACTTTTACTATCAAAAAAAAAAATTACGTACGCGTTATTCTTTGATTCATAGTGACACAGCTTGGCCTTGTTGAGTTGAAAACTGAGCCCCGTTGTCATTCTCGCTGTTAATATATGGTTGATATCCCACTTCGTCTGTGGGTTTGGCTTACAAGCCCGTCGCTAATCTTAACCAATAAGGTCTCTCTATTTTCTACACTTAAAGTGGTTTTCTGATGTAACATTCTCGGCCTTTCGAGTAATTGTTGTTTGCTTGTTATCAGCCCATGCGGTGTTTTGGGAAAATAATCGCGTTTCCATATTATACACAAATACCTGATGCAATTCGAATTTCAATTTTCAAGTATGTTTATTTCTTTACGCATTTTTAATTACCTTTACTATTAAAAATTGTTAATTGTTTCTACGCACTTACACAACACTTCTTTAAGTTTCATCTCTTATCTCCGTATTATCATAAATAATTAGAATTCTTTTTGAATGCGTGTTTAATTATATGAACTATGCTTACTTCTAAATACGCGTGCTTCCACTAAAAAAATATCGTTATTTGCCTTACTTAAAATTACTAAAACTCTATATACCGGGTGTTAAATATTTGTTATTTAACTAATGCATGAATTACTTATTTCTATGCTAACTATGCGTCCTATTGTTACTATTTGGGTCGCTTAAAACTACTTATACTCTATATACAGGATGTTAAATGCTTACTATTTACAAACTATCCCAATTACTCAATTTTCTCCTAAATAAATGCAGTTTTCTGCTTCCTATTATGATTTCTGATTACTACATGACCATTGCTATAAAATACACCCTTAAACAACCCCTTATCACAGCAATATATATATATATATATATATATATATATCTGTGATAAGGTGTTGTGTAGGGGTGTATTGAGTAGCAAGGGTCGTGTAGTAACCATAAATTGCAATAGGGATAAGAAAACTGCATTTATTTAGCAGAAAATTAAGTAATTCATACATTAAGTAAATAGCCAGCATTTAACACCCTGTATATAGACCAAAATTAGCTTTAAGCAATGCAAGTAAGCATATCTTACAACAATAGAATGCGTATTCAGCAGAAAAATAGGTAATTGTACATTATGTAAATAGCAAGCATGTAACACCCTGTATATAGACCGTAATTGGCTTTAAACGATGCAAGTAAGCATATCTTACAACAATAGAACGCGTATTTAACAGAAAAATAGATAATTCATACATTATGTAAATAGCAAGCACTCAACACTCTGTATATAGACCGTTATTAATTTTAAGTAATGCCAGTAAGCATACCTTTCAACAATAGAACGCGTATTCAGAAGAAATAATAGTACATGTAATTAAACACACGTTGAGAAATGTTCTAATTATAAAATAAAGACGCCGAAGATAACAGATAAAACTTAACAAAACTTTATGTAATTAAGCTGAAACAATAAACATTTTTGATAAGAAAACGCAGTTTCAAAGACGCATAAAAATACATAAACGAAAACGGAATTAAAGTTACATCATTTATTTTGATCAATTATCCAAAAGGCGATATCTATACAAAACAACAGACAAAGTTGAACGTCTGGCAAAGATAACAATGTATCAATAGCAAATAAACCTTACATGGAAAACCGAATAAATTACATGAGAAAATGCAGGGAATGTTGAAGATAGGGCGTGGTTGGTTGAGATATCTACAGGACTGCTTGAAAACCCAGCCCACATGTAAGTGAGAAAAGCCTATATAACACAGAGCAGTGATAACACAACTCAGTTCATAATTCATGCACGCCAAAGCTGCGTCACTGTTAACCAGAAAGTTACGCGTAATCTGAATAAATATAATAGAATATCAAGTGTATGTTACAGTGATAATAGTGTAACGATTACGAAAAGTTTTTTTGCCGTTTTTATAGACAACGTGAGTATTATTTGGGTAATTTATTTAAACTGAATATTTATAATAATAGGGCTTCGAATGTGTGGTGTATTTCTGGATACTTCAAGTTGGAACACTTCAAATTTGGGTCGATATAACATTTCAAATTTGTGGTGTATTCCTGAATAATTCAAGTTGTGTCGATAATAATATTTCAAGTATGTGTCGACAAGAATAATTCAAATCTGGGTCAATATAATAATTCAAATCAGTGTCGACAATTATATTTTTGGTACAATTTTGATTTGTGTCAAAAGTATTGAAGGGAAGAGATTCAAAGCAGATACAATAAAGAAGCATAAAGTAATTTTTTGAAAACAAGGGATAACTGTACTCAAATAGTAGTTCAACTAAGCAGAGCATTGGTAGACGAATGAGGACAACAAAGGGGTGTTGATCCACAACCCGAACAACATATCGCAGGTCAGATCTATTTTATTTTAAGATATTTTTCTATTTAAATTTCAATACTGAATTTATTCAATTTATATTAAGCTTGTAATGAAGTCAACAACAAATATTGCATACGTTAAACTTACGTAATATATTATAAAGGGGTCTAGAACGTTTCAGGTTTCTTTGGTAAAAATGTAGTTTTTGGTGACTTTAGATTGAATTCAAAGTATATAAATTTTGGGATAAATAATACATATGA
The DNA here is from genome assembly GCA_036346225.1 of Platerodrilus igneus. Classification (NCBI taxonomy): domain Eukaryota; kingdom Metazoa; phylum Arthropoda; class Insecta; order Coleoptera; family Lycidae; genus Platerodrilus; species Platerodrilus igneus. Next base: position 1,616,181 of record JARFIW010001233.1, read on the forward strand.
TATTGATTGATTGAGGAGTGTATTTAAAGAGTTTCAAAAATTGTAAATAATATTGCTTTTCATTATATGAAATTAATTGACTTCGTTTTATCAATTCAAACAAATAGGTAATCATAAAGGGGTGGAGAAGAGAAAAATTGATCATCGTAACGTTGTGCACTCTGTGTAGATTAAAAAAGGGCTAGCCGTGGCATAATAATAAAATTAGTAAGATTGAAGTGAGAACACAGAGCGGTGACGTTAAGTAAAAACGTTCATAACACCGAGTACAGCGTTATATCAATATATATATATATATATATATATATATATATATATATATATATATATGTTTGATTATTAATATCTGTATGTTATTATATACGATATTGGGAAATATGTTTGTGAATTATAATTTCTTATTTAAATAAATTGAATTATTTACTTACTCACTGGCCAAAACAATCCATGCTACACGTGGTAGCATTAAATTTAAATCTCTCTGGATAAAGGCTGGAAATATTCCATTGGGTCCTGATGCTTTGTGAATTGAAATTCGCCTATGGCTCACGATATATCTTCCTCTGTAGCTATTCTTTGTGCCAACCATTAGTCTAGTACTCCTGTCAACATGAACTCGTAAGAAAAACACAGTTGCTTACTTTTGATCTCCATCAGTTTAACAGTTTCTGACAAGGAGCATAACTCCTTAATACTTCCTTAAATTCACAGCTAATATCCCTATATTTGATTTGCTCTTGGTAGCAGAATTTGGGGCTTTTCAGAGTACTTTACAAAAAAAGACAACTACTCATTACTACCATGAAATCTGATATATTTCCTCAGTCCTAAGCAGTCCTGCACACAACCTCTACCTCTTTGTCCAAATCCTCTACCATTTGAATTAGTTGTGTGCATTCTATAAGGTCCCTCAAACATAATGCAATAGCACCTCAAAATACATCCGAATCACTAGATCTTGGTTTTCTGCATTTATGGATGTTCGCATAGCCCAAACCATCTCTCATCTTATCGTTTTATTATCTAATGTGAAGATGTCTGTTATAACCGTCCATTCCTACCTTCTTCCCAATAACTTTCTAGAGGACATTGTCATATCAATTATATGCTGTTCGATTCCATTGACAAATGTAGATCTGTAGTTGTTAAGTATTCCAGGAGAACATCACAGGTGCACCCTATCACTACTACCAAAATCCTTCTCGTTATATATGATTATGATCAACCGCTACAATGCATCTGGATCTCCTCTAATTGTGATGTCTCCAACTGAAAGCCTAGAAACGAGTACCTTTCACTAGTCAAGAAGACCCGGTCGAAGATAACAAACTTATGGTTATATCTTTTAGTGCAATAGGTTGCAACTCCAAGAGCTGCCAAGTAGAGGCTTCATTCTGGGAGGTCACTAAGAACTATCCTGGTTCCACCACCCAAGTTCCTGATTCTGAACTCCATTTGATCATCAGTTCAATGTGGCCAAGTGACAAGGTGCTGAACCTTTTCAAACATCTCCTTTCTCACTGGCCTAGATGAGTGGATCATAGCTTGTTATTACTTGGGGGGTTTCTGATGTTGTTTGCTATGATATTACAGGTATATATCCCAAAAATGTATGTAACCACTCTTTAAAAGTAGGGTCTTCTCCTATTTCTTATCTATGCCCAAAAGGGCATCCTTTTCTATCATTGGTTTTTACCTGAGTTAGAGATTGTGGTTCTTACTGGACTACCTGTACTCTTTCCTTGGTTTGGCACAATGAAAACTTAAATACCAAACTTGGTTTCATCAGAAGTTGATAGTTTTAGGATAAATTGAACCTTGCTGTTCTTGCATATCAAATCTGAAAACGGAAAAAAGCATTTCAACCAATAATTGGAAAATGTATTAACGTTCAAAAGAGCAATCTATTGTAAAATGATAAAAATTTGATGTTTCTTTTAAAAGACATTAGAGTCTAGAAGAAAATCGATAGATTCGGCAATGTTGCAAGTGTTTTTTTTTATTCAATACGACATAATGAAAAACATAAAATATCTCCAGATCAAGTTTTGCAATTCTTACTCAAGCCATTTCCATATCATTAAAGAATTCCCGTTCTTTATGATAAGTCTGTAAAACTTAATTAAATGAATTAAAATCATCTAATTTTGGTCTTAAATTATTTAATAAAATCTATTGAATAAAGGTATTAATAGCTAGATTCACAAAATTGTATACTAATAAGAAGATAATAAAAATTTATATTCAAAAAGATATGAAAAGCACCATAGTTTAATTTAAATAAAAAAAGTCATTCCTTATGGAAATTAATTTGTGATGAAAGCATATTAAAATTATGTAAGAAAAACAGTTAAGCAATGAGAACATATTGTTATACACGCTTTCAATACTACGCTCAAAGGTATTGAAATTGTAGTTTAACATTATAAGTAAAGTAGGTTAGTTACTGTTTTAGGTAAGTAATTATTACCACTTGACCTGCAATAGAAATAAGTAGAATTATTGTTGATGCTACCATTATATAAACAAGATGTCTACAGAAAAGTATTATTAGAAATATTTAATTTCCAAAGTTAGACTGCAAAGTCATCATAATTGAACAACCTTTCAATAGGAGTTTAAAGAAGTGCATTTCATGGCAACCCTATGGAAAAGTGAAAAGGAATGCATTTTATTGTGATGGGTTGTGCTGAAATCCCCATTCGTTTGTGCTGCTGCCCCCTTAAGATATTCAAAAAACAAGTTGGAATGCTGCTGAACATCTGCACTCCCACCCTCACAAAAGAGGGTAAAAAGTGGTGCATTCGTTTATGTTACAAACCCTATCGTTTATAATACCCATATCTCGAAATATTCAAAAAACAAGTAAGGGGTGCTGCTCAAAGTCCGCAATCCCACCCTTGCAGAAGGGCGTGAAAAGTGATGCATTCATTGGTGTTGGTTTGTGCTGCATACCTCATTGTTTGTGCCACCTCTTATCTCAATGTATTCAAAAAACAAATGAGATTGCTGTTAAAATGACCACACTCTCTTCCTAATAGAAGGGGGTAAAAAACTGATGCATTGGTTTGGGCTGCTTTGTACAAAACATCCCATTGTTTGTGCTACCGTTCCTCTCAAGATATTCAAAAAAAAGTTGAAGCTTCTGTTGAAACAGCTGCATCCCCATCCGTACGGAAGAGTTTGTGCTACACTACAAGGTGCATTAATTTTGTTTGCTCCCCCAGCAATCTCTCCAGTTATGGTCGTTTTTATTGATCTACAAATGTGCAAATACAAAGATCTTTTTTCCATTACTTACAGGAAAATAAAATTTTCGTGCTGAATTGAAAAACAATATTTCAAATTTTGTCATGTAGCCAGTTGAAAAACATTGGATTTTTATGTCAAATCCAAATAATATATTGTGTAGCCAGTGTGTGAAGTAATATTTTATATATGAGTGAGTAGTTTGCAACACGAGCTGCAAACGAGTGTTGGTTTGGCAGTCAAGTTGGAATGCAATTTCATCTAATATTTATACACAAATGTTTAAAAATATTTAGTTACCACTAAAATGGTCACTATCGCACTGCAGTTCGACAATGACCAGAAGCAAGAGTAGAAAGCTAACATAGACTTGAAGATGACTGATGTAATTCGGTTGAAACAATAGAAAATCAGTATACCCAAAAAAAGTAAATCATATTATTTTAATAATGATTGGATACAGGAATTTAAAATAACTGAGCTTCAAATAGCCAGATTATTTGGATAAACTTATCTATGTTTCTGTATATTTTAAAATAAAAATTATTAAATCAAAATATCATAGTTGGCTAACTGAAAACATATATTATCATGCTTGCGATTGTTAGTCAGTAATTATTTGCCATCATATAAAAAGTTCATTATTGATGTGGTGCCATGCATCTACAGCCAAAGATTAATGTGTGTTAGTAACAATTTATTATATTGTCATTATTTTTCAGTATGTATTATTTGAATGTGCATAAAAATATATTTTGTTTACATTGTACTTTACAACATAGCACAGAAATAAAACTAATTGGCAAGTAACTAAAAATATATTTAGGTTATATCAGCAACACGCTCACCACCTGTCATGTTAGATTTCGGTTCTATCACCTCCTTATATTTTTCTCGCCTTGCCATCTAACTACTTTTTTGTGGTACATTGTCGATGGTATACGACTGAGCACTACTGGTGTATAACATGAAACAAACTGAAATTCTTACCACAATCTTTAAAAGAACATTTCAATTGATACAGCACAATCAGCACAGCAGTGTTTCACCCACATATACTTAATAAAAAGACACATGTAAAAATATATTATTGTAGCATTAAGCCTAAACAATGCGGTTAATAAATATGAATAACATGATGGATAATTGTAATATCTATTCAAACTGTCCATCAAAATAAGTAACACGAAGGGATACTTTAAAATCCATGTTTAAACTTATCATATTTATGATGCTTTAGTGTGTTTGCTGTTTATGCATAAACCTGTTCATGATTTTATTAATCAATCATTATTCTGAATTCAGCTTTTGTTTTAACCTACTTGGTTCTACAGATGTAGATGTTTAATCTAATTATTATTATTATTATTATTATTAGCCTTGTATCATGCAACTTGGTTACCTCCAAACATTTGTTTACTTAAGTTATTTTTTGAAACTGATTAACATACTACATTTACCTTTAAATTTGTATTCTTCAAAGTTTTCTCTATTTCTCAAAATTCTTTTACGAATAATTTTACCATAAATAAAGCCTTAAATACGATGTTACATAGTCAAATGATATGCTGATAAATTACTGCATCTCCTTCAAATTCTTATTTCTTTTTTAATACATATACATTTCCAATAATGCTAAAATAAATGTTTCCCTGACTACAAATATGTCAAATGCTTTAAGCAATTGTTGTAGTTCGAACCATTATCAAACTTTACATAAATGCCGACAGGGTTACTTGAAAAAACAAGGGTCTAATGTTTACAAATATTCACAAGCTACAGATAAGGCATCACAATATCACACAATCCTATTATATTTCTTGGTATTCCACATAATAAGTTTGATATGTTATTATTTAGGGCATTTCAAAGTGAATAATAATTTAAAAAATCCTAGCTAACACTTGTTATCTTAGTTAGCAATATCTATTTTAGTAAAATAAATCTGAATGCTTCTGTTTACTTTGTTTATTACTTAACTGTAGTGCTGTAACATATCATTATAAATCAATTTCAATTTTTTAGTTCGCAAATATAAGTTAATTATTTTGTTTCAATATCACATAACCTTAACCTATAATAACAATACTTCTAACAATCGAAGTAAACTACTGTGACATGATGAGACATTGTAATACTTCGCTCTTCCACAAATAAGAAACCCTTTCGGTGGCATAACAAACACATACCATTACAAAATATAGAAGATCACGTCTATAAAAACAGATAACATTACTGCAACATTTACTTTTGTGTTAACTTTCATACAAAGCTACAAAGATGTCGAAAAAACTGGTCATAATAAGCCCAACTGTTCACAGAGCATACGTTTGGAGTCCTTACTAAGAACCACCCATGTGATAAAAATATGAATAAAATTTTTAAATTAACCTTTTCAGAAATGTAAGTATGATTTTGCAAAACAATTTGAAAAAGTTCATTAAAACAATTGTTAAAATAAATTGGCAAAGCCTAGTCCTCATAATGCACATAAAGTATGAATATGTATACTTTGAATCATATGTACATATACGTATGTGTATGCATGCATCCATGTATTATATGCATGTTAGGTGTGTATACTATGTGCATGCATGTGTGTGTACATGTGCATATGTGCCTGTGTGCATGCAAGCATGAGTTGATGCATGTGTGCATGTGTGTGCTCATGTGCATGGGGGGAGAGAGCACTCACATGCATGCATGCACATGTGTGTGTATGTTGTATCAATTTTTCCTTTTGGGAAAACTTGTATGCCTCACAACTAAACTGCAGACTTTACTCTAAGTGATAGATAGCAACGGAACAGGCGTGGGGGTTGTTTCCAAAGATGTTTTATTGAGCGCCGCTACATTTAGTAAAAGAAAAAGTGAAATGTAGACCAAAAAAAAATTTATGGTAATACGAAAAATTGAGTACAACGATGAGATACCTCAAAGAAATCATAAGCTTAAAAATAAAACACATGAAGCAGCAATTTGCTCATCTACTGTAGTTTATAATTAAAGCAATACCATAAAGTAATTATTACTTTACATCTCATAACATAACCAAATATCTTTAGAATATTTTATCTTTTTAATTACTGTGAAACCTTTCGTATAATAAAAAGAAATAAGAATTTCTTTTAGATCAAATAATGTAAAGCAAAAATATTTCTGTTACAAATTAGTAATTTATAGACTGATATTTTATAATAAATTCCGTATTGCTAGTACTAAAAAAAGTTTAATTATTCTTATTATATTAGATCTCAAAAAATAAACGTGCTATGTGCATTGACGTAGCCTAGAAAAAAACCAAAAAAAAGAAATGAACCGGGCTCAATCGGCGAGTGGGCGGGGTATTATACCTACACAAAAATTAAGGGAGGCCTGAAATAAAGAAAGAAAAATTACACACACTCATTCATACTCAAAACACAACATATCAACAAAAGAAACCTATAATTAAACACAATATCTACACGCAATAAATAATTACACACAAAATCTAAAAAAAAAATCAACCAAAAGAACAAATCATTTTCTTTTAAATGGTGCGCTGTCGGTTTTAGGTTACTGCCTAGATTGCGTTTCAGCAAGAAAAGAACTTAAGCAAAATTACCCCTCTAAAACCAACAGCTCGAAATCAGCATGGTAAATCTAAAACTAAGTATATACATCTAATGGAAACAACATTTTCAAACGTGCCAGCAAGCTTTCAAATCATTTTCACTTTATTAAGTTGTACACTCTTAGTTATTTAAAGCAAATAGTAATGCATTCATATAGTGTCAATAAATCTCAAACTAATTCACTAATTGTCATCTAAACGGATTAAATTTAGGAATGCATGAGCTTAAACCAAAAATTCCAACCAATATGGTCACAATCGTAAATGATGGAGAAAGCAAACACTCACCCTCGAAGTTGCTGACGTCGAGGTGAACCTACACCCAGAAAGAAAGTATTTGGCCTCCCATTACAGAAAGGGACGACCATTCATCGTGGCTTTAAGGCCACCAAAAGAAGCACGCCGTATTGCATGCGCGAATTTTCATAACGAAAAACAGAAACAACCAAACATTTCTACACGTGTCTTCGTTGTGTAGATTGGAAAGCAAATAAAATCAATTTCGTTCAGCCAGTGACCAGAGTTCAACGTAATATTTCTATTCAGAATTAACCTGGAAAAACACAGTTTATATTGGGAGAATACGCAGCTTTAATTCGACGAATTCTTCCGACGGAAAACACATAAGAAGCAATTATCGAATACTTGGAACACGTTATCGACTATCTGAGTATAGCGCAAACTTTACGTTGGGGAATTGTGGGAAGTAGAATTTATTATTAATTAGCGGAAGTATTTACCAAGTAAAATATACAGGATATTTAATTTATCAAATAAAGTTTCGTTTTAGAAGCAAAGTGGATTTTAGTTGAAAATTGTTATCCAGCATATTTCTTTTTAATTATGATTCGACGATTTTATTTAACTGTAGACATGGAATTTAGATAAACGGATAATTAATTAGCAAAGGATTTGAGTTGAAAATTATTGTAAGTAAAATAACCAATTATTGCTGAAAATGAACATAACAAATCAAATCTAAAACCTTTGTGTTTGGTTCTTAAAGTTACTACAAAGAAATTTACGTAGCAAACTGGATCCATTTTCTGCTTACATTCAAAATGTATACATCTTAAATACTTCATAATTATAAAAAAATTCATAGCGTTATCAAAAAAAAAGTATAGAAATGCAAAAACATGTTTAGATTTGTAAACAAAATTAGATATGTAAATAATAGGTGTTCTGAGTATTAATATAAATGCGGTCCTCTTCCTACATATTCAAAGAGTGGCATTTAACAAGTTGCTTGTTACATATTATAACAAGACAAAGCAAACAACATTGTTCGGTCATGTTAGATACAAAAGAGTTCAAACCTTAAATGAGTAGTTTAAAATAATACTACCTGCATTATCAACTAAAGCCATATGTCCGTTATGTACTATAACAAAACAAACAAGGTAAAGTGAAATTTGGACTGCTAGCTTGTTTGAGTTTTATCTTCAAATTTAAATGAGGGTTGTCCAATTTACACTTCTCAGATGTAAGTACTTTAACAATTCCTCAAAGCCAAATTAATAAAACACTTGTCTCTATTCTGGATGATTTTAAGATCGGATCCCAAGTTTTAATCTTACTTTCATGTTATTTGAACGCTATTTAGATGTTACTTGAATTACTTAAATATTACATTAAATGCCACAATAGAGGTTACATCAAATGCCACACTAACCATTATTCGAAATGCGCATTGTTAATTAATTTTAGAGACGGTCAGTGGAATAGATTCATTCCCTTGTCAATACTACTCAATCTCTATTCTTCAGTCGCAGGTTGCCAAATGATCCATCTTACTTTCTTGAAGGACAACCTTTAACTGACTTTTTTAATGAGAGACTAGTTGTACGAGTAGCCATGGATAGTTAGTACTAATGATGTTTTTATTGAACGATATCTACTAGTTGGCGAATGTCTATGGTAGATGGATTCACTATATCATCAAGTAATATATAGCAGACGAATATAGATGTTTGTTTACCTTGTTTTTAAACCAATTATGCAAATAAACATAATAGAAATATTAATGGTGTTGTAAATGGGAACTAAGTGATTATATGAGGTGTGTAATATTTATGAACTTTTGTTTTAATAAGCGTAAATGTGGGTACTCAACATGTATTTTGTTTTGTATTCTGAGTTGGCTAAATTTAACATTATTGCATATAACAATAGCTGATAAAATCGTATTATAAACAGAATATGAATGTAACATTTGAAATGTTACTGTGTGCATGTGCACATGTGTATGTGTGTGCGTATGCCAGCGCGTATGCCAGCGCGAGTGTTGGCGGGTGCGTCTTCGCGTGCGCCTGCGCGTACGTCTGCATGTGAGTCTGCGCATGCATCTGCACATGCAGCTGCACGTCTGTATGCACCTGCATGCAATTGCATGCGAGTGCTTGCTTCTGTGTGCACCTGCGTGGGTCTGCGCGTGCCTACATGTGTTGGCGTACGTCCATGTGCATGTGCATGCTAATGTGTGCGTTTGTATGCACATGTGTGTGTCTGCATGTGCCTGCGTATGTCTACGTGCGTCTGAGTGCATCTGCATGTGCCTGTAAGTTTGCATGTGTGCATCTGCAAGTGTGCATGTACATGTCTGAGTGTGTGTGATGCATATGTGCATGTGTGCATTCATGTGTAAGTGCACGCTCACGTTCATGTATGTGTATGTGCATGCATGCATGCGTTCATGCATACGCATGCGTGCATGTGTGTATGTGTGTTACTGTACATAAGTTACTACAAGAATAGAAACTCACTTCATTTAATTTTTCAAATCAAGAAAACCTTAACTTCAACACCTAAAGGTGAAGTTTCAATGATTTGATTCAATCTGGAGACATAAATAAACGAATGCCATATTTTGTATCATTTTGTACATGCAAAGCTTTAATAACAACGTATATTTAATCATAATTGTTAAGGGCATAAAACACTTTCCATATTAATTTAAAATAACATTTCATAGTAATGACATTTTAAAAATTCATGTTAACCATTAGTTGATATTTTATCTTTACTCAGAAAATATAATTAAAAGACGTTCGATATATCCCTTAGCAGTTTCTGTTCCAGAAATTCATTTGTGAGAATAACATATTTTAAAGTAGCAATGGTTAGACGTTATAAAAGCTTTGTTTATCAAAAACGTGATATGGCAATCGTTATGAATAAATACTACAGGTTTAAACAACGCACATGTACATATTAACATTGAATGGAGCACAAATTCATTTTAATATGGGTTAAAGAGAGTAAAATAAAATTAAGTTTTGCAAGTTTAAGGCGAGAGAAGGATATGCATTCGAACCAGAAGGCAATGAACGCATGAGGAGACATTTGGCAACTTTGAATCTTATGTGAGAATTAAATAAGTTGTTTTAAACAATAATATGTGAATATCGATTTATGTTTCGTGAAAATTTTAATGGTATGTAGCACGTGAGAGCGTTATTTTGATGATATGATAAATTGTCTTTCCGTAAATTTAAGTTGAAAATGGTTCGTCGAAGTCAAGGATTATTTTTTCATTTACACAACTAAATATACAAGTTGAATTTTATTCAAATATTTGTGTGCAGATAAAGAATATGTAAAAAACTAAGTGAATTTATAGTAGTGCAGAAATGTTCGCTACTTTCGGTATAGACTGGAATAATTTTGGTATGAAAAGTACTTTTAGTGTGGAGCAGAACAAAAAAATCCTGCTGTGGACTGGAATAAAAGAACATCTGTTTTTCATTGGAGTAGGATTTTGAGTGAGTGAGTAATAAGCTTCTCGTAAACACCACAAATAGCTGTTCCAATGTAATTTAATACCAGAATAATTCAAAGTTTGGATGTTGTACGTAGCTGGGAGGCGTCTTTGAAAAGAAAACATAAGTACCAATTAAACTGTTTGTTTTATTATTGTGCATATATTGAAGTGAATGAGATGACGTCATGGAAGGTGTAACTGTTTGAAGCTCATATCAGATAATGAGCGTTGTTGTTAAATACAGTTATCTTTTAGTCATTATAGGTGTAAATTTGATATGCATAAAATAGAAGTATATTATACATAAGGAAATGAATTTATTGTGAAGGTCAACACATTTTAGATTCGGATCATGCTCAATAATTTAATTGTACCAATATTTTGCTACACTGATCAGTTGGTATCATAATTGGCTTAATATCATCATTATTAGGTCTTCAGTCCTGGAACTGGATAGCCGCATACCCTCGTTTCCTATGCCGAACTAACCTACACATTTCCCCAAAATTTGCACAGTTTGCATCTATCACTATCTGCTTGCAAAAGTCTGATCTTGGTCTATCTCTACTTCTTTTTTCCCATCTCTGCTTGTAATATATTCCATACTATTCCCCAAAAATGTTTTAAAACGTATCCTACCCTTCTATTTCTACAACTTTTTTTTTCACACAAATATCTTTCTTCCTCTACTATGTCTATAACCTATTAATTATTAACCTTGTCTGTCCATGCTATCATCCTTATACATCTGAAGCACAACATTTCAAAAAGCTTCTATCTCTTTCTATTTGCTTTTTCTACGGACCCTATTTCATGGACGTACTGTGCTGTGCTCCACACATATGCTTTGTTGTCTTTGAGCATATCCGATGTTCTTTCTTGTTAGATGTAGTTCGGTCACCTTCTATTGTTTTGTGGTTATATACTCTATTTTCTCGATATTCAGTGGTATGTGAAGGGGGATAAGCAACCTGTGGCTGCCAAGTTCCCCGAGCACTTGAACATTTGTCGAATTAATAGTTTTCCCATTACATCATTTCGCACAATTAACATTAGTTGAAAATATTTCAAAACCAACACCTGTAGTAGTTTATAATAATCATCAGATTTAAGTGCACTTATTTTTTCGTCATTAAATTTTCCGTCTTGAAACTAGTTGGATGCATACCTCCACTTGTCTATGTTCTGAGCTAGCCTACACATTTCCCTGAAATTCCCACAACAGCATATATACAGTTCGGTTCCCCTCCTATTGTATTCTAATTATATGCCCTATTTCACCGAGATTCAGTGATATGTGAAGGGGGTTAACCAGCCTGTGGCTGCCAAGGACCCCCCAACACTTATACATTTGCCGAAGTAATAGTTTTCCAGTAAATACTTTCGTAAAATTAACATTAGTTAAGAATATTGCAAAACCAATACCTGTAGTTGTTTATAATAATCATCATGTTTAAGTACATTAATTTTTTTCCTCATTAGTTTTTCCATCTTGAGACTGGTTGGATGCGTACCTCCATCGATTTCTATTCTGAGCTACCCTACACATTTCTCTGAAATTCCCACATCCTACATCTTTCACTATCTGTGTGCAATAGTCTAACCTAGGTCTATCTCTACTTCTCTCTCTTTCTATCTCTGCTTCTAATGTATTCTGCACTATTTCTTCATGTCTTAGTATGTGACTTGTCACCCTATCTCTCCTATTTTTTACTGTTTTCCACATATTTCTTTCTTTCCCTACCATTTCTAGTACCTTTTTGTTCTTAACTTTGTCTGTCCATATCTTTATCATACGTCTGTAGCAGCACATTATTAATGAAAAATTTAATGAAAATAATTAAATAATTAAAAATAAATTTGTAAATATTTTGAGCATTTATGAACTGAATGAGAAATAGTTTTTATTAGTACTATAACGAAAAAGTTGTACATAATGTTGAATTTGAATTTGTAAATTTATTGATTTTTAGTAAATCAATTGGCGTTTTTTAACTGAGTTTCATGTTTCTTTGGGATAGAATTTTTTTTGTAATTTTATTTCACACAGGTCAGAGCAGCATCTACTGAACTTAGGCTGAGGTTGTGGAGAAGTGATATACTAGGTGAGTTTTGTTTTAATTTATTTCAGGATTTATCATGAGCACTGCATGTTATGGGGTTTCAACATAAAAACAGAAATTTGATAGTATATTTTATTTGTGTCCAACTTCAGGGCTTTATTTTTCTAAATTTCCACTTCAAAATATTATATGACATCCAATTGCAGGGCTTGAGTTTTCTAAATTTCCCAAAAAAATATAATTTGGCATCTAACTTCAGGATAGATTTTTCTACATTTTGACAAAAATAGTTTATTAGCATTTTATCTCAGGGCTTGATTTTCATAAAAGTAATTAATGGCATCCAACTTCAGGGTCTGAGTTTTCTAAATTTACGTAGCATTGTTATTTGAGACTCAAACAAAGGGGGCTTGATTTTTAAAATTTATGTAGGAAATTTGAAAAATTTAGCTCTACTGCTGAGATAATTTGAATTAATTTAACATTTATTTAAAAAACAGTGCTCTATGTAATTACTGAAATTGTTTGTTAGAGAAGATAGAAATTTTTTCGGAACTTTATTTTTGTAATCAATGGAGAATGAACTACGAAGAAGATGTTGAAGCAGGAAGGTGATATTGTCGGAGGCTTTCACGGCCGGAGTCATTATAATTATTTATGGTTCCGGGTTGGGACCGTGTCATTATTTTATAAATTAAGGTCGACGTTTCACCCACTTTCGTAAGAGGCTTCATCAGGACAAGAAAATAAATAATAAAAAATACAAATATAAAAAATAATAAAGATAATAATGATAATATTAAATAGACAAGTTAAAGTATAAAGAGAATAGTGTCTTGTGGCAAAGCAACTTCGCCACGAGACACCTTTTGGCTATGAATGGGCTAGTGAGTCTGCTAGTTCAGGAGTAACTCTTCTCTTTACGCTTTAACTTGTCTATTTAATATTATCATTCTTATCTTTATTATTTTTTATATTTTTCTCTTTTATTATTTATTTTCTTGTCCTGATGAAGCCCCTTACAAAAGTGGGCGAAACGTCGACCTTAATTTATAAAATAATGACACGGTCCCAACCCGGAACCATAAATATTTATAATGAAGCAAGAAGCTGTCAAAATATGAGTAGAAAAGGCTATTCTTGTGTCGTGGACTGAAAAAAAGACAAAGTCAGCGAAAGCAGCATGTAGATTTCAATAAACGATTTGATAACGAAAGTAAGGAAATAAGTATTAACTAAGTCAAGATTTAAGTCAAAGTTTAAAAAATAAAAGTAAGGCATTTAATAAAAATTGGATAACTTCATGCTCAAAATTCATGAAAAAGTGCAAGGAATGGTTGAGTATAGGGTTGAACGACCGCTAAACATTAGAAATTGGGATATAAATTCTAAGATAGAAAAAATTCAATAGGAACATGATACAGGACATAATGATATCAATCTTAATGTAACAGATTTACAGGAGAAAGTAGGAGCAATTTATGAACAAAATAATAGGTACAATTTAGAATTAAAAAGAAAATTAGCAGACTTGAGGCGGGGTATTCCATTGATTACTGGAGAAAATGCAAGATATTATTAAGATACTATTCGTTAGAGCAGGTTAGCAAATTTTATGGAAACAGTAAATTACACCCTAAAATTTTCGTAAATAATGTTACAGAAATTATTCGGAACATGTATGATGAGATTCAGAAATTAAACATTGTTAAGATGTTGCTGAAAGGTAATACTGAAATGTGATTCAATCTAATCGAGTGTGAATTAGGATCGTTAGATAAAAGTATTTTTCAAAATTAGGTTTAAGAAATTCTTTTTGTCTCATTCCGCTTAAAAAGAAATCAAGGAAGTATACAGGTTTTTCAATTGAAGGACAGATATATCAATACAAGGTAGTGCAGTTTGGCTTGTCCACATTTACATCAGTGTTGGTGAAAGCAGCGTCGTTGTTAAATTTCTTAAGGAACAATGTTCGATGGTGTTGGAAGAACGAATTTAAGCAACCTTATTTAAAATTCATTCGAAATATTAAAAATAATAATAATGTGATACATAGACTTAAGTTGTAGATAATAAGTTGTAGATTAGGTTAAGTTGTACATAGTTAGTTGTAGATTGAGTTTACAGGGCAACGACATATGTCTTGTGATATTATGATTAAGATAATTAATTTGTCACATGGCACAGTCGAATAAAATTAAAATATTATTAATTTTTAAACAAGAAGTTAAACTTTTTCAATAAAGTGATATTTTTCAGCAATAAAATTCTGAAATATACCACACCCACTACCTTTAAGCACCAAGCACTACTTACTTTTGATTGTTTTTCAACCATTTTCGAACTGCTGTTGAATGATCGTCATCAACAAATTTATCTCCTACAAGTGATGGTGCAGTAAATCTTTTTAAATGTGCTTCTGGATGTTCTGGACAGTGACGATTGGCATGCGTAAATCTTCGTCCACACTTTTCACCCACACACATAAAAGGCTTTTCACCCGTGTGCAAACGTTGATGTGTTTTCAATTGACCGGACTGAGTAAACCTTCGAGTACAACGTGGATAATCACATATATACGGTCGTTCTCCTAAAAATATTCATTTTTGATATAAAGTTACATGCAATTTGCAATACCAGTATGAGTACGTAAATGAGCTTGTAACGATTTCTCTCGTGGAAATACTCTGCTGCAATACGTGCACTTAATAGAACTTGGTGAAGTAGAACCTTCAAGAATTAAAGTGTTTAAAATTTCTGCTCTTGGTCGACCTCTTCTCGATTCACCTGGAGATACACCAACATTTTCCTTGGGGTTATCCACTAGTTTGTCTTCTTCAGAATCAAAAGACTCCACTGAAAATAAATTATTTGTTGGAGTTGAATTTAATACTGAATAGTCTACTGATTGAAGTTTTACACGTTTTGGTGTTTGATTCATTATTTTTTATTTACTTTTCTTATTTTGTCAAGTAACACCGTAAACTTCGGCCATATTCTATTATAGATGGCGTTTCTTATTGGAGGGAAGAAATCATTGGCTTGGAAGGTCACAAACGGCTTTTAAATTTTAAATGGCAAGGTTTCTATAATTATCTATCATTTAAAATTCAAACTAAGCACGTTATTACTGCTCATACACTTATAAATAACAGTAACAACATGCATCGAATTAAAATTATGCTATTGAACATATTAATATAAAAACCTTATTATATGATACTTTTGCAGAAGCAAAATTAATAGCTTATAACTTTTAAAATTGGGCTGCACTTGATTAATACAAATTCAATTTAAAGATTTTATGGAGATTTACAAGTTTTACATAGAATTAAGATTAAAGTTCTCGCAATGTATTCACCTTGATTAGAACAGGTTTTACTGAGTGTCGAACCGTAAAAATTAAATTTTCTAATAAAAATGTGAATTAATAGTTTATGAACGAACACCAATAGCTACCATTTGAAACGAACCGCTTGAACGTAAGCAATGAAGTTTCTAATCCAAGAAATTTTAACTAATAAATTTAAAAAATGCAAAGGCCCGATAAAATAGAAACTGAATTTAAAATTGTCTTCCAAATTTTGTAATTATTATAATGAAACTATTACTGTGACATATACAAGTTTCGAATCAGTAATAGGTACTTGGATAACTTGTACATACGTAGTCTATTCATTTCTTTATTGTAAAATTATTACCATTACATTGGTGTATTTACATTCACCTTAAATTCTTGAGATTTTGCAATTGTGTTATACGTTGTTGTGAATATCTCGTATTAATAAATGTAATAATTAATAAGGTTAAGGTGCTCGTTCGGTATCATTCACAATGTATTGTGGGTTACACACCTCAAGGCGCTGAGCTATATGTATTACAGTTGTTATACATAAGTTCAAACAGGTGCTCAGCACCTGGTCGTTTAGTTAAGTTTTTCGAATTGATGAATTAGTTATAGAGATCGAATAGGGTCGGTTGTCGAAGGTGGTTTAAGCAAAATGTCCCGAATGAGACGTTTTAGTTGGTTACTCGGAATAGGTATTCAAAATTATTACACTTATATTGTGATACATTTATATGGTGATAGATAGTTCTTAAAAGTCGGTAATACAGTTACCAAAGTTCATAAGATACATCGCGCAAGCGCAATGAATAAAGCGAGTGACGCCTCTAGCGGAGGGCAGCGCGAACCCCTTTACAGGTTTCGCGTGGCCAACTACCATGACGTCATCATTGCCCCAAATTATATTGCGTAATAAACGGAAATATAAAAATTAAAGAATGAAAGATAAAAGCGAATAATTTTAACAAACAAATTACTCACATAAGATATGCGGCTACATCCCGGAGGGATTAAAGGTGGTGGTTCCTCCGGAGCTGCTAGCGTGGCATGGACATCAGGGGTCGTCTCGCGGTCGTAGAGTCCGGTACGCCTCGAGGTGGCTGCAAATTTATCTACCTAATATGTAGGGAGCGGCAGGATCAGGTTTTATAGGGGACGACAAACAAGATAAAACAGAAGGGAAATCTACATACTAGAGATAAGGCACACTACGATACCTGACCGACCACACAACTTGAAGGTTCGGGCAAAACAGCCCGTTTTAGAGCGTCACGGAAACTCGTCCCCACTCTTTTATCTTTTTCACATCCGCCTAAGTTATTCGCCTACCCCTCTAGGGTCACGCCATCTGCGCAAACTCACTATGACGTATCGGAAGTACGCCTAGTCTATTTAAAATTCCCGCGCACCTGCGTCTTTTGAAATTATGGCGCGAAACTTCCATACATCAAAACTTAACCTAGAAACAATGTTTAAGTGCAAATTGCACGTAACAAAATGTGGAAGTCGACCACGATATGATGTTCTTGATAGTATCAACATAAAAATATCTCAGTTGAAGCCATAGTAGTCCCATAATTTATAATTCATCAATTGCGCAATTAATATCTCAAGTTAATTTCATCGGTATTAAATATGTTTTTAAATTGTGGAAGATAATGCAGTTCGAGAATTTGAAAATGATTGTTGTTTCATTCGATTTATTCATGCCGCAAGAAAGTTATTATTTCCAATATGGGAGCGCAAATATTTGTTAATACAAGCTATATGTATTTTTGAGTTAGTTGAACAATATTGCCGCGAATTTAAATTGCCGTGTCGTTTGGAAAACACATGTTCTTATGGGCTATCAGAGTTCATCAGGTAAGCGATGTGTCAATATACCTATGTATAACATATCTGATAGGAAGATGTAGTTCTCAAACTTATTTTGTTGATTGCAAAAATATTGAAGAAAGTTAATTTTTTCTAGTAGGGTTTATACAAGCGTTTAGTTGTTCGTGTTTGCCCTTTTCAGAGGATCATAAAAATAATCAAAAATAATAGTTTTGCGAAATTAAAGAGAATGAATTAATAGAATTTTGAATTTAAATCATTTTCATCTCATGTGTTATTTATATTTAAGCAAAGCCAACTTTATTTGTGACCAATAATTTGTTACTAACCTAAAACTTTGTGCTATTCCTTGAAAGTAAAGTTTTCAAAGTTATCCATTCAAATAAAGTATAATGTTTAACGCGTAAAACTGATAACAAGTCATTAACTTCAAAATACATGTGAAAACAAAGAACCTGTGTCAAACGTTGTATATTTGATTATAGGATTTCAAATAAATCATTGTGTAATAAAGCCATTTCGAATGGACCTGCACCTTGCCGAAGTTCTAGATTACTAGAACAGGTGAAATGGCTTGCGTGTTCTAATGAGCTAAAGAGCCAAACTATAGGTCCAACCAAAGTTGTAGGGTCCTTAGTGAGGAACCAGACGAAGATAGGTCCCCGAAAGAGGGCAGCGGCTCTTTCGGTACCTAGATTGACAGAGACCATAGGGGTGGGTATGGCAGTCTAAGACACACTACCGCGATGAGGAAGGCAACGGGAAACCACCACATTACCTCCCAAGTACACAGCGTACCTAAATTATAATAAAATGATGGCATTCTCTGGGGTAAAAGATTCCGGAGTTAAAATAGTCTCCCATTCGGATCTCCGGGAGGGGACTACTTCGGAGGATGCGATCGGAAAGTTAAGAATAAGAGTCGGGAACATTTTGCGAGTCGGAGCGTGGTATGTTAGAACTATGAAGCAAGTGGGTAAGCTAGAGAACCTAAAAATCGAAATGAATAGGTTATCACTAGTCATAGTAGGGATCAGCGAAGTTCGGGGGCCAGAGGCGGGGGATTTTTGGAGTGGAGACTTCAGGGTAATTCATACAGGAGCAGAGGAGGGAAATTTGGGTGTGGGGATAGTTATGCGGAAAAAGATAGGATACCGTGTAGAAAATTACTTACAAAAGAATGAAAGAGTACTCATGGTTAGATTAGAATCTAAACCAGTAAACACGGTAATAATACAAGTATACATGCCCACCTCTAGCTACAGTGACGAAGAGGTAGAAGCGATCTACAAAGATATCGAAGACATTTTAAGACACGTAAAAGGACATGAAAATTTAATAATTACGGGGGATTTTAATGCAGTGGTAGGTAAGGGTAGGGAAGAAGCGATAGTAGGTTTATTTGGTTTAGGCACTAGAAACGACAGAGGAAATAGGCTGGTACAATTTTGCGACAAGAACAATTTAATCATTACAAACGCATTATTTCAACATCAAGCTAGAAAACGATATATGTGGAAGATGCCAGAAGATATAGGAAGATATTAAATAGATTACATTCTTGTTAGACAACGGTTTAGGACCACAACATCGTAATTATGAAGGCTGCACTTAAATTTAAAAATTTGAAAAAAAGAAACGGAAAAAGGCACTTGGACCTACAGAAACTAAAAGAGAAAGATATTCAAGAAAGATTCAAAAAAGGTCAAATGAATTGCTCAAAGATATCGGGAAAATATCTGATACTAAGGAAGTAGAAACAGAATGGAATAATATTAAATCCAGCTTCGACATGGCGGACAGAGATATTCTGGGGTATACACAAAAAGAAAATAAGAAACAATGGATAACAAAGGATATCCTGAATTTAATACAAGAACGACGAAAATACAAAAATAAATCAGACGAAATAGGAAAACAGAGATACAAAGCCATAAAATGGGAAATTATTCGCAAATGCAGGAAAGATAAAGAACAATAGATTGATGAAAAGTGCAAAGAGGTACAAACTAAGATGAAAGTAGGAAAGACAGATGAAGCATACAAACTAATTAGAATCAATTTTAGGGATATAAAACCGTATAGCAAAAATATAAGGGACGCGAGAGGAAATGTCATTATAGAAAATGTAGAAAAAGTGGATAGATGACAAGAATATATAGGAAATTTATATGCAGAAAAAGAACTAACTGCATTAGAAAAGAAATCAGTAATTGAAAATGATGACTTGGGATATCCTATACTTAGAAATGAATTTGAATCAGCGTTAAAGGGTCTGAAAAATGGTAAGGCGCCGGGTACAGATAAGGTGCAAGCGGAGACTCTAAAAGCCGCTGGACAAGCAGTAACAGAACGTTTCTTCCAACTTGTAAGCTATATGTATGAAACAGGCGAGATACCCAAAGATTTCAAACATAACATCATAGTAACTATACCAAAAAAGAAAGGCGCAGATAGATGTGAAAATTTTCGAACAATAAGTTTGACAGCACACGTATCAAAAATATTAACTAGAATTGTGCAAAGACGAATAGAAAAACGGGCTGAAGAAATACTAGGAGAAGACCGATTTGGGTTTAGGCGAAACAGGGGAACACGGGAGGCTATCTTAGCTCTAAGGGTGATAATGAAGAAAACAATAGAAAAAGGGGAAAGCGTGTATATAGGGTTGGTAGATCTGGAAAAAGCATTTGACAATGGAAAATGGAAAAAAATGTTCGAAATACTCAAAAAGATTAGAATGAGTTATAGGGGTAGACATATAGTACATAGCTTATACAAATAGCAAACAGGAGTAATAGAATTAGAGCAGGAACGTAGAGAAGTAAACATCGGGAAAGGGGCGAGACAGGGATGTTCCCTATCCCCATTAATTTTTAACTTGTACATTAAAGAGGCAATGAATACTGTCAAATGCAGGAAGACATTTGGAATTACTATGCAGGGACAACAATTGATATGCTTAGATTTGCAGATGATATAGCGGTATTAGCATCTAGCAAAGAAGAGATAGAAGCTGCTTTCAATGTAATGGAAACGGTTCTAACAGAGAGATACGGTATGAAAATTAACAAAAGTAAAACTAAAGTACTAGTATGCAAAGGAGGAAAAATAAATCAAAAACAAGAATACAAATATGTAACACGAACTTACAAGAGGTTAAGGATTTCTGCTACCTAGGAAGCCAAATAACGCAAGATGGGAAAAGCACAAAAGATATAAAACAAAGATTAGCACAAAGTCGTGCTACATTTAACAAGAAAAAGCAACTACTGTGTTCAAAGACAACAAACATAGAAACAAGGAAAAGATTGCTTAAAACATATGTATGGTGAAACCTGGACAGTAGGAGAAGCAGACAAGAAAAAGGTAAAAGCTTTTGAAATGTGGTGCTACAGACGATTGATGAAGATATCATGGACAGACAAAGTTAAGAACGAAGAGGTACTAAAAATGGTAGGGGAAGAAAGAAATATGTGAAAAACAGTAAAACATAGGAGAGATAGGATGATAGGCCACATACTATGGCATAAGGAAATAGTGCGGAATATACTAGAAGCAGAGATATGAAAAAAGAGAAGAAGAGGTAGACCTAGGTTAGACTACTGCACACAGATAGCGAAATATGTAGGCTGTAGGAATTTCAGGAAAATATGTAGGATAGCTCAGAATAGAAATCAATGGAGGTACGCATCCTACCACTCCCAAGATGGATAAATTAATGACGAAGAAAGTAACTGCACTTAAACATGATATTTATTATAAGCAACTACAAGCATTGGATGGGCAATATTCTCGAATAATGGTAATTGCGTGAAAGCATTTACTGGAAAACTATTATTTCGGCAAACGTCTAAGTGTTGGAGGATCTTAGCAGCCACAGGTTGCTTAACCCCCTTCAATAAATCTCAGTGAAATAGGGCATAATATTAGAAAACAATATAAGGGGAACAGAGATGTAGTGCTGTGTGAGAATTTCAGGAAACTATGTAGGTTAGTTTAGAAAATAAATAAGTGCAGGTACATGTCCAACCAGTTTTCAGACGGGAAATCCAATGACGAAAAATAAGCGCAGATAAATCTGATGATTAGTATAATCAACTAGTTGTTTGTTGTGAAATATCTGCAACTAATGATGACTGTGCGAAAAGATATATTGGAAAAAATATTAAATCAGTAAATGTTCAAGTGCTGGGAGAACTTGGCAGCCTAAGGCTGCTTACCCCCCTTCGCAACCACTGAATATCGGAGAAATAGGGTATAAAATTGTAAAGGACCGAACTGCATCTAACAAGAAAGAACGGCGCCTATGATGAAAGACAACAAACATAGAACAGAAAGCTGTTGAAAGCGTATGTGTGGAGCACAACACAGACAGTATGCCTACGAAATACGAGCAGTCTGAAAAGCAGACAGAAGAACAGTAGCAGCCTTTGAAATGCCGTGCTTCAGGTGTATGAGGATGGACAGACAAAGGTAATAACAAATAGGTTATAGAAACAGTAAGAGAACAAGGATATCTTTGGGAAAAAATATGAGAAATAGAAGGGCAGAATACGCTCTAAGGCATTTTTGGGGAATAGTATGGGATATATGACAAACAGAGATAAGAAAGAAGAGGTGGATGTAGACCTAGATCAGATAGTGATAGATGCAGACTGTGCAAATTACAGGGAAATCTGTAGGTTAGTTTAGAACAGGAAACAATGATGGTGCGCGTCTAACCAGTTTCACCAATGATAATGATATAAAGGTTCTTGATAATTCTTGAGCGTAGTTAAATTAGAAAAGATTTTGGTTTTGGTTTTTGGGATATAATCGCTCATAAAATTAAACACAAAACATTAGATGTGTATCATTTGTATTAAATCGTACGTTTCGGTGGTAATTTACACATTAATCAATCGATCTACATGAAAAAGTATATAAATAAGTACTTGTTATATGGATTATCTATTTATATACTTTTTCATGTAGATTGATGATTAAGGTGTAAATTATCACCGGAAACGTACGATTTAATACAAATGATACACATTTAATGTTTTGTGTTTAATTACCTTGTATACTTTAAAACACCATCTACTAATTATTAGGAACACCCTGAATACTATAGTACATCATTTACTAACCTTTAGGAATATCCTCTAGTTACAATAAAAATGTTTGTATGATGTTTATTAAAGAAAATGCAGCAACTAAAATTTATAGCATGACGCACCCTGTATACCTTAATATACCAACTATTAGTCAATTAGAACACCCTCTAGTTACAATTGGAATTTTAATATTCGAAAATGTTTGCACAATGTTCTTTAAAGAAAATG
Source organism: Platerodrilus igneus (assembly GCA_036346225.1). Taxonomy (NCBI): domain Eukaryota; kingdom Metazoa; phylum Arthropoda; class Insecta; order Coleoptera; family Lycidae; genus Platerodrilus; species Platerodrilus igneus. The sequence goes on from JARFIW010001233.1 coordinate 1,639,381, forward strand.
AGTAAAACTGAAATTTCTAGCATGATTGAACACGCTGTATAATTTAATACATCATTTAGTAATTATTATGGACACTCTTTATTTACAATAGAAATTCGACGTTTCATAAACTATTTGCATTATAAAAATGAAAAGTACCAGTAAATAGTGAAACAACACGTTGTTAAACGAGACTTGTATGTCGAAGTTTCCTTACTTAACAGATATAGCATGAAGACATTAGGCAATTTTTCGCGACATACTTGAATTGTTTGATAATGGTATGTTGAAGTATCCCCCCACTATTTAAAAAATATTTACTTGTGCGGCACCGCGAAAAGGTATTGTAGTTTCCTAACCTTGCTTTGAATAATTACCCAGTAAAAGTCAAGTGTTTAACATACACAAGCATAACCTGGTACAGATCAGGGTATGTTCGTTTATCTGATAGAATGGTGCTGTACAATTTCCCCTCCAGTAAATTTTAACGCCAAAACGCAAGTTTAACACATACACACATAATTAAGTATGTTAGTTTATGTCGCGAAAAATCGCCTAATGATAAACTTTCCGTACGATATGTCGGCACGTGAGCAAAATGAGTGAAATATATTACGAACTACTGTTATGCAACCCGTCAAACTTACAAGCTGCATAACCAAAGGTATATTCTAGAAAGATCTCAAACGTTTCAGCAAACAGTAGAATATGAGTCATCTATTTAATTATAGAATATATATATATATATATATATATATATATATATATAATATTCTTCTTATTCCTGGAATTTGGTCATCAAATAACTTGACAAAAAAACGAAAACTACAGCTTTTCGTATATGAATATATTACATAATTGCTATACGCGTTTCGGTACAAACTACCATAATCATTAAGCACCTACAATATTACATAGTTATTACAAAAAAGTTTTTAAAAATTGTTATACATACCCGAAATTGCATAAAACTTTTTGATATTAATGAGTTTGTTAATTAAGATGTGAACATTTTAGTCAGTTAGATAAAACACATTTATCGTAAAAATAACAAAGATTAAAAATAGACAAATAATAAACAAAGTTTAACAATATATCACATCTTCTTTTAAGAACTAAATTGCTTAAACTAAATTATTATGCTAAGGTAACCAACAAACTTATTGTTATCATTGATAAATATTTAGCGCGGGCAATGTGTGCATTTGTTTTAAACCAGGCTTGTATTAAGTGCATGAATCTTTACAGTGTTGTATTAAACCAAGAAATCTGAGGTTGAAATAGTTTCATAATCATTTTTTAAAACGAATTATATTGTTATATATGTTGATGAAATTATCCTGGTCTAGTTTTGAATTGATCGCGTTCGGGTGTTTGTGTATTTTAATAGTTTCTAAGATATTTCTTTTCTTATCGTTATTTTCAACACCTAAAACTTTGACATTATTAAAGTCGAATTGGTGTAGTTTTTCGATTGCGTGGGCCACTAATGCTGTAATTTTGTTATTGTTAGTTCTTATAGAGTATTTGTGTTCATATATGCGTTTGTGAATATATTGTTTTGAGTTTCCGATGTAACATCCTTCGCATTCTAAACAATTAATTTGATAAATAGTGTGGGTTCGGTTATTGTGGTGAATTTGTGGTTTAAGATTAGTAAAAAAGTGGTTTGTTGAGTTGTTGGGCTTGTGTATAACTTGTATATTGTGGGCATTAAGGCATTTTTTTATTTTTTCTGATAAACCCGGACTGTACAATAAACTTATACGCTCTTCTTTCACTTGTTGTTTGTTTTTATCGCAGTTATTAAACACTTTTTGAATTTTTGTTTTAATTATTGGTTGGTAAAACGATTTTGGATAATTATTATTTTCTAGTATGTTTCTTACTAACTTTGTTTTGATGTCGATATCGATTATGTGTAAGTTTTATTGCCCTGTCAACTAAATTATTTATGACATTTATTTTGTACTGTTTAGGTACATAGGAGTTAAAGTTAAGGTATCTACCACTCCAGGTGGTTTTTCTGTACCAATTGGTTGAAATATATATATATATATATATATATATATATATATATATATATATTACTCATATTTAGACCAGGGTAGAAAATTAAATAATCACATCAAATAATTTTAATCACCGTGTATAATGAATATTATTAGATAATACGCGTTATTAAAACCGTGAAGCATAAAAATTTATTAGTTTCATTAAACATAAGAGATTTAAATCATGTACAAGACGCTTTATATCAAAAGAAGCAGTATTAAAAAGCTCTGCGTGTAATGTAATTATTCCTAAACAAATGGAAATTACGTGCGAAATTTATATTAATTAACCCTATTTTAAGTAACCGGTATTGAACAAAACGTACAGATAACAACTAATATTTAGTTAGGATTCACTAAAATTTAAAGGGTATTAATTTTAATTGGAGTTAATTGAACCATTATTAATAATAAGCATAAAACTTGTAAAGACCCAATAAAATGCAAATCGTAGAAGGGTATTTAAAATGTTACGTTTGAACACACCTGCGTATTTTAAAAGGCAATTTCAGTTTAATTTGTTTAGATAAACATGTCGATTCTAAGGATATTGGAAACGGTCAGATGCTTTAGCACGAAATACAAAACAGGGTTTATTTAAAAAGCTCTGAGAATTAATATTATTTTGAACACCTACGTAGTTTAAATATCACATACGGCGTAAATTTTGTAGATAATTAATAGTTTCAAAGAATCTTGGAGAAACCGGGGCTTAATATTCACGGGAATGTGCGATACGGGGTTATTAAACCCAGATAACAGTCCACATGGACTAAAATATAATCGATAATAAAGAATATCAATTTTCACCAATACGAACAGGTTAGAAAAGGAAAGAGAAAATGCGTCAAGCAAAGACACATATAGTAAAAGGCGGGATTTAAGCAACGTCACGAGGGTCACAATTGGTTGAAAATAGGATGCAAATATCAGAGGTAGAAACAACAATTTCTGTACAAAATTAATTAGTTTTTCTCGGACATGCTTGCGTGCCGTGTGTTGAAATTTCTGAGATTTAAATGGGACGAGTGAAAATTCGTAAAATCGATGCGCGAGCGACAGACTGGGAACATAGAATAAGGAATTCTTTAGAATTACCTGTTTTGAGGACAAAAGCGACGTGCCGGCTTTTTGCTATATATACCGAGATGAATATAAACAAGCCCTCTTAGACTCTTAGACTTTTGACTATTCGATGCGTTAAAAGCTCTTACATCCGCGACTTGATTGAAGATGTTAAACAGTGCATTTTAGTTTGATAAAATAATTTAAAATTTTGCTCGTATATTTTAGTGATTCAAAATAGTTGGTTATTTACGTGCTAACATGAATGTACTTCAGTGCACTTAGATACAAGGTAATAAAATTTAGTTTCACTGTACCAATTAGAAAAATTTACAACGACAAATGTATACACAAAAGTAGGCAGTTTTGGCGTATATTGGTGAAAGAAGTATGAAGTTATTTGCTATTTTTCGGGGTGTTAATAATTAAATGGTTCAAATACGTGTCTGGATCCACGAAACAAGGGTCAGATATACATAGATGAGTTCCGGAAAAGCCCAGAAACAACTTTAAATAAATGGTGATGGAGAAAATTTTAAAAGCGTTGAGAATTAGAAGCCGTAAATATAATCCTGTTGGAATGGTGTGATTAACTAAAGGGACGATGTACTTTGAAGCTACGAGGACAGTAACCTTCAGGTAAATTATACTATTTTGTTTGACATTTTGGTGTGTGTTGAATAACTTTATAATTGATTTACTTTAAATGGACATTAGTGAAATTGTACTAACATAAAATTTTAATTTTAAGATGAAATTTGCTTGTTTAAGTAGAAAGGGGAATTTTGTATTGATGTTCTGAATTATGATGAAACTTTGGGTATGTCTTTGAGCTCAATTAGACGAACCTGGTTAATTAACGTAAAGGGGTGGTAGATGCAACCTTTATACTCAGACTCCGGTCTGCTTATATTGTTATATTAATTAGTAGGCATCCAACAAGGACTTTAATTTTGGATGCACATTAAAATGATAATAAAATTAATCTTGAAATTCTTTTTAAAACTGAAATTTATGCTGAGTTTTAATTTTGAAATTTTAATGTATTCTGAATATTGATGTAAATAGAGTTAACGTTGATGTTTTTGGTAGGAATGTGTTGTTTTTTTTTATGAATGAGGAGGTTTATAACATTAGGTGAGCAGCCGAGGCGAAAAGAGGATCACAGCCGTTTATGACGCCCAATCTGTGGGACTAGAATTTTTTGTTGAAAGGACCCAGTTCCCGCATTCAAAGGAGTATATCACAGCAATATATATATATATATATATATATATATATATATATATATATATAGTTGGAAAAGAATATAATTTAAGTTATCAGGATATTGTAGGTCAAAAATAAATAATTAATATAATAAAATTGTTATATTACTTGACGTTTCGGCAACCATTTTGTGCCTTAATCATAAGTCTAAAAAATGTTTCAATGTTAGTCAATCAATTAAAAACAACAGTTAAAACTCACTAAAACGTGAAATGATTAAAATATCTTCTGAGTTACATTGTAAAGTCTGCAAAGACTGTCTGAATAACTTACATGTTGTTAAATCTAGATCGATGACCAGAAAGAATGCGGATATTAATTATACAGGTAATGTATTGTTTATGGTACATGCGCACATGAACATAACTAAAGACAGCAAACAAGTGCGTTCCATCAATTGCAACAAGTACACTATACCTATGAGAGTATATAAAATACAAATTAGGTGTAACACATCAATATAATGTTAACACTATAACTTCTAAAACTGATAAAGACGTGAATATAATGTACTTAAATTCTCTAAGTCCTGCTTGTTATTCATACAATTTGATTCTTTCTTAATATGGAAAGATTCTAAAAATAGACGTTTTCTATAGTTGGATTCAGTTTCCAATATTTTTATTTGATCATACATGGGTGTATGTTTGGTAGTATACACATGTCTAGCTAAGGCGCAAGAGTTTTTCCCTAATTTTCCGTCACTACGGTGTTGCGTTAGTCTATTGCGGATCCACTGATTCGACTGCCCAATATAATTGAGCCGGCAATTACATTGAATTTTATAGACAACATTGTTACATAATGGAATCTCAGTTTTATCTTTCAATCTAGTAAAAAGATTTTTAAGTGGTTTAGTATAATCACTACTTATTATTAGATTTGGATGTTTTAATATTCTAGCAAGCAGAGGAGTTAACTTTTCAATATAAGGTAACTTCTTGTATTTTAGTTGTCTCTGTATTCCTAGGTGTAGTTAGTGTGTTGCTATATAAAAGTTTCTTTAGAAAAGTTGATGGGTATCCATTATTTAACAAAGTATTTTCCAATTCCTTGATGTTTTTGTTAACAAAAGACGGATCACACAGTCTTATTATACGAGATTTTAGATTGAGTACAGTGTTCAATTTATGAAGATTGGAATGATTAGAAAAATAGTTGATGTATCTGCCCGAGTTGGTAGGCTTTTTGTAACAATCAAATATCAACTGGTTTGCATCATTCCTGATGACTAAAGTGTCCAAAAAAGCAATTTTTCCTTCATTTTCAATTTCTATTGTAAAATTCAAATGTGGGTTAAAGTTGTTAAAAAGATTTAAAGTTGTATCAACCATGGTAGGTGGTAACGAACAAACAATATCATCCACATATTTTGTTAAAAATACCATCTCAAATGGAAGTGTTGGAATCACAGTAGTAAGTAGAAGATCCATCACCATTTGAGCTACAATAGGTGATAACGGGGATCCCATGGGTGTACCAAATAATTGTAAGTAATAGGTGTTGTTGTAGACAAAATATGTGTTATTGAAAATTAAATTAATAGTTGTAATGAACATGGATTTCGACAAATCACAATGAGGTGACAGAAATTAGATAATACTGTTATTTTGTGTTTATACGTACATTATTTTCTTCTAATAGTTAGAATGTCCTATACAAATGAAGAAAAAAATGACATGCTCTTTTGCTCCTATTCTTCGAATCGTAACTCACGTGCAGCAGCGGATTTGTACTTTGAAAGATACATGGAACGTAAGCAACCACACTGTCGGATATTTAGCAAACTTGAAAATAAATTTAAAGCATATGGTGCATTTACCAAACCTAAATTCTTACAAAAATATTGAAACGAGCTACTGCTACCGCGTTTCTTTAATTTAAAACAAGTAATAATAAAGGTCTTTATTACTCACTGTTCACAAGTCTAATTAACAGTATATGCCTTATTTATAGATGTTTTCAGTCCACTTAACAATGAAGCACTATTACACTAATGAATTTACAAGCACTAATTTCTTCTTAAACTAACTTCTTTTCCATAGGTCCATTAACAACACTAACACAACTATTTGTTTATACACTTCTATTTATTTATGTATACTACAAGCTGCATGTACGTTAGACACAGCATATAACATTTATGTATACTTCTAAAAGCTCAAACTACTATTACTTTACAACGTTATAATTTATATTAGACATTCTAGTATAGACTGACTCTTGCATTTCTTAGCGGTCTTATATATACTCAGATTTAAAGATATGACTCATCTTCTGGTAATTACGAGAAGCTTCCCGGGTGGCGAGAATGAACAGTGCTGGCGGCGTTTTGTGTGTTTGATTGCTAGAAACATTCTAGAATCCTGGAGACTATGCAGTCCCTACAACGCTTGTGTGTTTGACGGGTTGCCTAATAGTAGCTCGCAACAATATGAAGAAACTGTTGGAACGAATATGTTGGCGTTTGTTAACTATAAACCAGAATCTTTTACTGCCGAAATTGCAAACCACTGTGCAACTTCTAAGGAAACTATGAGGTGTATTTTGAAAAGTCGGAAATATCATCCCTATCACTATTCTATTTCGAACACATTGTATCCAGTGGATAATCAAAGACAGATAACATTTTGTCGTTGGCACCTTAATAAATGTGAAGAGGATTCATATTTTGGAGAACCATTATGTTTACTGACGAGACTAAATTTACAAATAACGGAATATTTAATCGGCATAACAAAGTATTTTATTCTCAAGAAAATCCTATACTTGTGCGTGAATCCAGAGATCAACATCAATTTGGTATTATTTGTTGGTGTGGAATATTTTGTGGAAAAATTATTGGACCTTTTTTTTATAACGACAATTTGACCGCTGCAAATTACTTAAATTTCTTAAAACACCAACTGGAAGAATATTTGGATGAATTACCTCTTAACATCCATTACAGACCCAAGTATTTCCAACACGCTGGTGCTCCTGCACACAGTGGTACATCAGTGAAGCAATATTTAACTGATCTTTTTGAGCACGTGATTGATAACAAAATGGAAATTGTTTAGCCTGCTCGTTTACCACAACTTACGCCATTAGATTTTTATTTGTGGGGTGATTTAAAAAATAAAGTGTATTCTACTACTCCTCAAACGCCTGAGGATTTAATAGCTAGAATCCAAACAACAATTGCAAGCATTGATGCACGAACAATAGAAAAAGCACTTCGTAATGTTAAAAAACGATGTGAGCTGTGCCTTCAATAAAATGGTGGGCACTTTGAACACCTTTTAAAGTGATATTATATTTAATATTTTTAACATAATTTGTTTTTGATATTTTTGTTACGTCATGCATAAGTATTTTATTATTTAATACTTAGTTTCGTATTTCATAAAAACAAAATTTTTTCAAAAATTTTTATGTTGAACATGTACACTGTAGTACATTACTGAAAAGAGAAAAAAAATGCCTTTCTATCAGAACTACCGCCAATTATGATTTTCATTTAAAAAAACATAACCTCACTTATTTACTCGAATATGACTAAAGCTATGTAAAACAAATAAGTTTATCTTATTCTCCTTTTAAAATAATGTAAAAAACATCTACAACGTTTTACTATACCTATCACAATAAATGAACCACGAAGCAAACCAGAAAAAATCAAAATTTTGTTATTTTGGTATAACGCTTTTGCCACACCCTGTATGATAATTATCTTCTCATGGCTGAAGTCGGCATTAAAAGCTGCACTAGTTTCCCTATTTAACCTTTTCTCTAATGTCACAAATAACAAAGTTACCCATACAACGTGTAAGAAATAGGGCACTCTGTATATATATATATATATATATATATATATATATATAAAGTTTTTTGTTTTTGGTTCTTGGAATAAACTCGCTCATATAATTAAACACAAAACATTAGATGTGTATCATTTGTATTAAATCGTACGTTTCGGTGATAATTTACACCTTAATCATTGATCTACTTGAAAAAGTATATAAATAGGTAATTCATATAACAGGTAATATATGTTTGACTTACTTATTACTTTGTTACGAGCCAAAAATTTGGCACTAGACATCTTTTTAGTTTAGTTTTGATATGCGGGAGTTTCGCGCCATAAATTTGAAAGACTTGGCGCGTGTATTTCCGTCACGTCAGAAGTGCGTTGGACGAACTTCGCGCCGACGCGTGTGGGAGAAAAAAGTGGGGTTTTTCCGCAACACGCTGGGACGTGGACTTTTTGCGTTTGAACATCAATAAGAGTGGTTGGGTTTTGGTATCGTATCGTATCTTATCTTTAATTATGTAGATTCCCTTTGCCTTTTGATTGTCGTTCCTATAAACCCGTTCCTTATCGTTCCCGCTACATATAGGAAAGAAGATACCAATTTGGAAGCAACCTGGTAGCAGCCCACGTCCCGCAGTCGCTAGCCTGGAGCAATCCTGAGCGCCATTTTTAAATAATCCCGAAGGACGCCACGAGCAACACTGAAGGAAGTGATTCTGTAGGAAGCTGGACCTATTCATGTGAGTACTCCGTTCTTTATACTACATTTCATGAATTTTACATAGTTCGTCATTTACGTGTAATAATTTGCATATTGTGTGACGTCATTGACAGATGGGCGCGCTAATTTCTACATTATAGATTAGCGTTACCAACTGCCGTTGTGTTGCGTATACCGCGTCGACGGTAATATAAGAATGACGTTCTATAAGAACTTGATAAAATTATTTTATGTATTCACCCATAATAGGAGTAACTTTTAATATTACTGATTAAGAATTAAAATTAAATCAATTTAAAAGTAGTATTTTGATCTAAATAACTTTTTAATTTTGAATGAAATGTCAGTTCACTTATTTGACAAAAATGTAGTATCAAGGATGACATCAATCAACAAATTATGACACTATTTGCTTATATTTTTTATTTAAATAGTAGTATGTGATTTATTTGTAAAAAAAAATATTCGTATGGTGGGTTGCATAAAAATAGTTAAATTTTAAAATCATATATTTTTATATGTGTAGCAAACAGGTTGACTTTTGAATTAAATTAAATAGAATTCTGTGTGTATGCAATATCGTTATAGTTAGTATATATTTTTGGATTAAAAGTGTATAGGTATGAGTAAACTGTATGTAAATTATTGATGTCTTCTTTGTGATTGATGGAATTTTGCTCTTGGTTAATATGAAATGATTCTAAGAAAAGTCTTTTTTTGTAATTGCTTTCTATATCTAACATTTTTACATTATCATAATTGACTTTGTGTTGTGTATTGTATAAATGTATAGAAAGAGCACACGAAGTTTCTCCTAATTTTGCATCACTTTTATGTTGTGTCATGCGATTTCTGAGCCACTGTTTGGTTTGGCCTACGTAAGAAGCTTTGCATTCACATTGAATTTTATAAACTAAATTGCTACATAAAGCTTTATTTGTTTTTTCTTTTAGTTTAGTAAAAAAGTTTCCAACGGACTTAGTATTTGAATTTATTATAGTTACAAAAGGCTGTTTTAGTAATTTTTTTAGTAATGGTGAAAGATTAGTAATATATAAAAGTTTTTTGTAAATGATATCAGTATGTTTATTTTGAGGCGGAAATATGATTGTGTTAGTATGTAGTAGTTTTGATAAAAGTGGTTTAGGGTAGCCGTTGTTGATTAAGATAGATATTAGTTTTTTCAGATTTTTTTCTTTAAATTTGTGTTCACAGATAGAGACTATACGATGTTTCAGTCCTAATATGGTGTTAATTTTTTGTTTCATGCTATGATTGGAATGGTAATTTAAATATCTTTCTGAATTTGTAGGTTTTTTGTAAATATCAAAATTGATCTTGTTGTCATTATTACGGATAACTAGTGTATCAAGGAATAGTATTGATTGGTGAGATTCTAGTTTGGAGGTGAATTTCAAATGTTCGTTAAAGTTGTTAAAATGTTGAATGGTGGTTAGTAAAAAACTTTTATAATTCAACTACGCTCAAGAATTATCAAGAACCTCTTTTATATATATATATATATATATATATATATATATATATATATACAGGGTGAGTTTTTAGTGTGGCAACGGTCGATAATTCCGTTATTATAAAAGCTACGTAAACCAAATTTGGAAGCAAATTAAGCATGCCTAAAGTACACATTTTAAAAATATTTGGAAGCATACAGAGTGTTTCATAATTCTAGGGCATATTTAACTTATATTTTTTTATATGAAACACCCTATATATTATTACATTTTTGGAAAGCCCATAAAAAGAGCTTTAATTTGATATCAAATTGTATCTGTCTATTAATTTAAGTTTTTGAAATATTCAACTGTTTTTAGAAAAAATGACCCTGATTAGATACATTGCTACTGCACTAATACACAACCTATGTTAATTTTTAAGATGCAGAAAATTTTACTATATACCATAGTATATTTGTAATTATCACTCTTTTGAAATTTTTTCACAATATACAGGGTGTGTCAGGTTTCGCAAAATGCAATTTTTAAAACTTTTTTTAAATGGTACCCTGCCAATTTTATTGCTACAATGGATAGTTCATTAAGTGTTCTTTCATTTTTGTTAAGCATTTCCTATACCTAAATCCATTACTTTTTGAGATATTTTTGATTTTCTTCAAATTTTAAGAATGTTTTTAATTTACATAACTAAAAATAACTTACTATTGGAGAATATTATAAAACAATTAATACATTTTAATTAACAATCAACTACAGTTATCCAATAGCAATTTTCACTAAAGATATAACAACCTACAATAATACGCTATCAACAGAATTCTGGCAGATCAACAATATGCATTTTATAGAAAATGTTCAAGCAGGAAATCAGACAGGCTTTGAAAAAAATAACAATTACAATTAAAATGTCATTTAGGGTTATTAATTGTAGTGTGTTGTCATTTAGGTATAGGAAAGCTTAACAAAAATGAAAGAATACTTAATGAACTATCCATTGTAGCAATAAAATTGGTAGGGTACCATTTAAAAAAAGTTTTAAAAATTGCATTTTGCGAAACCTGACACACCCTGTATATTGTGAAGAAATTTCAAAAAAGTGATAATTACAAATATACTATGGTATATAGTAAAATTTTCTGCATCTTAAAAATTAACATAAGTTGTGTATTAGTGCAGTGGCAATGTATCTAATCAGGGTCATTTTTTCTAAAAACAGTTGAATATCTCAAAAACTAAAAGGAATAGACAGATACAAATTAATATCAAATTAAAGCTCTTTTTATGGGCTTTCCAAAAATGTAATAATATATAGGGTGTTCCATTTAAAAAAATATAAGTTTAATATGTACTGGAATTATGAACCACCCTGTATGCTTCCAAATATTTTTAAAATATGTACTCTAGGTATGCCTAATACGCTTCCAAATTTGGTTTACGTAGCTTTTATAATAACGGAGTTATCGACCTTTGCCACACTAAAAACTCACCCTGTATATATATATACATATACGTAAAATCGGTGATTAATGTACGAGTTAGTCTATATCAAAATGTCGTATATAAATCATCTCGTGTATAGTTAGTCGGTCAATACGTTTTGAAAATCGTATAGTAAATATAAATTTGTGTTATGTGAACATGCATATTGTACCGCCACCTTATACATAAATATAGACAAAAGTGTAATAAATAAATTACACTAGTGTTAGTGTTGTTAAGAAAACTTATGGTTAAGAATTTAGTTTAAGAAGATATTAGTGCTTGTAAATAGCGTTAGTGTAATAGTGCTTCATTGTTAATTGGACTGAAATCATCTATAAATAAGGCATACACTGTTAATTAGACTTGTGAATAGTGAGTAATAAAGACTTTTGTTACTACTTGTTTCTAAATTAGTAAAACGCGTTGATAGTAGCCCGCTACAATATTAGGTATATTAGAGCGGTAGGAATGCAGTAAGAAAACAATTGAGGATCAGGACCAAAAATCTGGAAATAGAATATTTAAAATTTGATTCTGAAATCAAGTTGCGGTTATTGAAAGAAGCAAGCAGTGGAAAACTTCGTTCTACATGGATAAGCATTTATTTTAAAGATAGGATTATTGTTGGAAGGTGGTACTTTGGGAAACCAGGATAGCTTTGAAGAATTTACGTCGACTTTCATGGTATGTCTAATAATAGTTGTAATATTTTATTTTAATTCAGTTAAAATGTTAATTGTTGATCGAATTGAATTAAATCTTATTGAAGTATAATTTAAACCATTATTGAGTTATGACAATATTGTATTGAAATTTGATTTATTTTGTAAACCGGCATAAATATTGATGCACTAATATTTAAAAAAGTATAAATTTAATTTTTAATAATTCCATATCAAAATTTGAGTTTGATACTATATGAAATAGATTTTGATATTATTTGTTTATTGAAAATTTTATACATCTTTAAAAGCATTCTTAAAATTATAATAAACTTGCATTTAATAAATTAACCTTTGAAATTCTAACCTTAAACACTTTAACACGAATACCCTGAGATTAAGTATGTCTTTTTGTTGGGTATAGCTTAGCTGAGGAAGTTGTTGGGTGTATTTCTATTATAGGAAATTTCGCAACGGCAGCGTCTGTGAAGGTTATATCAATATCATAGCAACGATTGCAAACTATGCTCTGTTTTATATTTATATATAGCGATTTAAAATTATTGGTCAAGTGCAAACTGTGTGTCGGCCGTGTTTACAATTTGCAGAAATTATTCAAATATGTCCCTTTGAAATGCTATATCTTAAGTTGGACTTATAATCCAATTATTATTTTAATGTACTCAAAGTTTAATATAATTTGCATTATTTAAATATTGCAAAAGTACAAATTGCATTATTGAAAACGTTTCACTATTTATTTTCGTAATATAATAAAACGTTAGATAGGCAATTCATTCAGCGACTACTTAAGTTAATGCATAGCAAAATTATATACGTACTAAATATAGGCAACCGATATAGCTAGTATATTAAAATTTATCTAGTATGGATATGCGTTGCCGTGCTGGGTATGTAGGCATTCCGTAGTTTTCAACGAACTTCGTTCGTTTATGAAATCTATTTGTCTGTGTGTCTGTCTGTCTGTGTGTCCGAGGCCTTTTTAATGGTCGGACATCAATGTGTGATACATCAATCGATTCAGCTCGGTGTCCAGAGCTTAAGTTTTGATGTCAGTTAAAATCGGGCCACGGGGACGCCGAGCCCCCGGGAAAATCCACACGGATAATTAAAATTTTAAATAAGTTTAAAATCAATATGCGACACATATTTGAACAATTTATGGCATTTCATGCCAATTATTCCAATATTATAGACATTGTTTAAACTTAAATTTTGATTACCGAAAATAATTAGATTCATATAAAAAAAAAATTCTTATCTTATTGATGAGAACTAATATATAGCTTTTAAAATATTTATTCCATAAAATAAAATATATTAAAATGTCTCTTTTGTTGTTTATAAATTTTTGTATTTTATCTGAATACTTATAATTATTACAACATAATAATTTTAATTTCTTTAAATTGTTTTAAAGTAAGTCTACATTTGGAAGTTCGTTGCGACAATGCCTTGCATTTTCAACTTGTTTTAATATGTATTCTATCCAGTGCTTTTGGTACTGAAAAAGTTATTTACTTTCCTAGTAGATGTTTATTTCTTACCATGTGTCATAAGGGTATAGTCGAAATAGCCGCATCTTCCAGTTGTGTTAGTCTCGCCGTATCTTCAATAATGTCATATATAATGAAGTGGAGCTTATTTGATTAGATTCGTGTTTATCATGGTTATGTTGATGTACCGTTGTTGTGATATTTCTTGTGTGTGAAACAATTGCCCTCTCTAGACATCACCTAACTCTATGAACTAATAGTCTACTGGCAGTGGCTCGCGTTCCTACGTTGTGTTAATCATCATCATTAGGTCTTCAGTCCTGGAACTGGTTAGACCCGTACCATCATTGTTTCCTATTCTGAACTAACCTACGCATTTCCCTAAAATTTGCACAGTCTGCATCTATCACTATCTGATCTAGGTCTACATCTACCTCCTTTTTCCTATCTTTACTTGTAATATATCCCATACTATTCCCCAAAAATGCTTTAGAACGTATTCTGCCCTTCTATTTCTTCTACTTTTTTCCACAGATATCCTTGTTCCTCTACTATTTCTATAACCTATTTGTTATTAACTTTGTCTGTCGATGCTATCATCCTCATACATCTGAAGCACAACATTCCAAAAGGCTGCTACCGTTTTTCCATCTGCTTTTCCTACTGCTCACATTTCATAAACATAGTGTGCTGTGCTCCACACATATGCTTTCAACAATTTTCTTCTTGTTTCTATATTTGTTGTTTTTCATCATAGGCGCTGTTCTTTTTTGTTAGATGCAGTTCCGTCCTCATATATTGTTTTACAATTATATACCCTATTTCTCCGACATTCAGTGGTTGTGAAGGAGGGTAAGCAGCCTGTGGCTGCCGAGTTCCCCCAGCACTTGAACATTTGCCGATTTAATATTTTTCCAATATATCATTAGTTGCAGATATTTCACAACCAACACCTGTAGTTGTTTAAAATAATCATAAGATTTATCTGCGCTTATTTGTTCGCCATTAGGTTTTCTGTCTCAAAACTGGTTGGACACGTACCTGCACTTGTTTGTATTCTGGGCTAGCCTACACAGTTTCCTGAAATTCTCACACAGCATGTATACAGCTCAGTTCCTCTTCTATTGTTTTCTAATTTTATGCCCTATTTCACCAAGATTCAGTGAAGGGGATTAAGTATACTTGTAACAGTTTTTTTGACCACTGCAGAACGTCAATGAATTTTTAGTTTTACAAACTCTTGTCTAGTCATTTATATCATGCAAACTATTTTTAAATAAATAAATACCAGTCTTGGTATTGTGAGTGCTAACCGCCATACAGAAATGCTAGTTTGGTTGCTAACATCAGGCGTCGAATGTTAGTATAAATATTATCAAGGCCAAGCAGCTTTTCAGTTTCGTGCATATTGCATCAGCACTCACTTTAGCTAGAGCTTTCGTCGAGAACCATCATGGAAACGAAAAGGGTTCTAGCATGTAATCTGCGGCTGGCCTTATGCGGTAATAGAGCCCTAGTGGGCTGAACACTAGGCATAGTGGTTTTAACAATGGTAAGAGTTGAAAATAAGTTATTAGATAAATTAAATAATTTTGTTGTAGCGCTCTTTTAATAACGTTTTGGTTAGTTTCTTTTTATAACGTCTTTTTATAATGTCTTTTGAAAAACTGTTTTAATAACTTCGTTTGAATAATTCTTTGGATAAATTCATTTAATAATTCTTTGGACACCTGTTTAAATAGCACTTAAAATATTCCTTTAATAATTTCGTAAAAGTTACAATAAAATATGCCTTTCAACGCTTCGTTAGAAAATCTTTAATTAAATATTTATTTTATTATTCTCCTGCAAATGTAGACAAAGAACCTTTTAAGAAACCGTTTTGTATATCAGTTGTAAGGCTTCTCCGTATGCTCATTTTGTTAGAATGAACTCGCCTTATCTGGTTTTATAAAAATAAGGCAGCCTGTATGCTGTATTACAATAGGATATTAATTTTACTTTCGCACCTGCGAGTATCAAGTTATAGTTCATTCACGTCAACTTTGCGATATAAAATATCGATCCAAAATGAACGTCCTTCAACCGTACAATGAATAGTTGGATTTTATGTAGTGTTATGCGAGAAAACAATAAGTTTGGATTTTAAGGAAACGTTCTACGAAGTACGTAGAAATTTTTATGGTTTGGAAATAAAGTCCGATGATGAATTGAAATGGTGTTTTTGAAGTTGCGAGTGTGAAATTACAAGTAATTAGGAGGACAACTATAAGATGGTAATTATTTTGGTCAAGATCTACACACCGTAGAACATCTAAGTTCTATATTAGATTTTGGTTGATCCGGTTTGTGCGTATAAGAAAAACGCACGGAGTTCATATGATCCGGTCCAAGGATCACGCAGCTGTTTGTGTCCTGTAGAACATGTAAATTTTACGTCACTTGTTTTCTGAAGAACGTATGTATTAACACCTGCCCTAACATGCTGTAACACCATCACGTAAACAACACCTGCTGAACCAAGGTAAGAAATTAGTATTATTCTTACATCAAGTCTACATTTGGTGATCTTTGATGTGAGGCTGCTTGAGAAAATATCTTTGCAACCTTTTATTATCATTAACCCGTTTAACAAACTGAAAAGGACTTTAGTAAATTTTTATTGTCAATACTAGTGCAGTGTAATCACAGTTATTAATTTTAATAAAATTAAGCTAACCTGAAGAGTTCTTATTAATGTTTCATATATGCATAATTTCACTTACAATTTCTGAATGACGAGTTTATAGACAATGTAGTTAAATTTTTATAAATATGTAAACAGAAAAACAGATCTGATATATCTGGTATAAATTCAAGTTAAATTTTTGTAACGAAAACAACATTTAAAGTTTTAAATATTTCCTTTGAATATATAAACCTACCTTATGAGTAGATGAAACTTGTATTATCTTTTCTTAAATATGAATGTTATATTTACAATTTTTATGAAGGAACTATTTTAATTAAAGAAGCAACATTTAATTTTCTTAATTAATTGTTTTATTCTGAACAAGTACGTTCAGAAGTAGAGTACCAGATATAAGATAAGATAGTGTAAAGTGGTAACCCCAATTTAACAAGAAGCTTTAATAGCCTTTTCAGATTTGGGAGCATAAAATCTGTGCTCAGAATATTGTTGCCTGATTAATTTTTGTTGTTTTTTTATTTGAGGTAACAAGAGAATACCTCTTGTGTCCCCATTTTTGTTAATTTAATTAAATTTTCTTTACAGCTTCTGCGTTAGCAGTTAATACGGTACTCCTCTTTAAGGACGCCCAAGTCCCCCTTAGGGAAACTCTGTGTTTAAAGTTAATGACTTGGTGGCGCCCTACTTAAACCCCTGTTTTGTTAAGCATCTAGCCCTAGTAAGAAAATAATGCTTTGTAAAAAGAACCACGACCAATCCTCATAAGCTCTGCCCAAGGAATAGACCCCTAGCATAGTCGAAAGATATTTGTGTTTCATCATTTTAAGGAAATCCTTCCTTAAAGGTCACTGGTCATATTAAGGGATAAAAAGAACCCGTAACATGATTCCCACCAGTTGATAATTTAAGTAATAAGCTGTGACTGCCAAGATCCCCCAACATTACATGTGATTTTCCAATGCTCCACCCGAAGGTACTACATTGGCCAGGAAGCGAGTTTTTGTTACCTGGAAAATTTTGAATTTTGCTGAACCCTTGCTGTTCCAAGCAAGGTAGGGATCTTTAACGTGCGTGACAACACTCACACACGGGACCTCCATTTTACCTCTCATCCGAACGAGGGTGTATTTTTGTGAAAAATGCTCGCCTAACATTTTTCAAGCGGACCGTGTCGGGATTCGAACCCGGGACCTTGGGCGTAGTAGTCACACACATACCACTACGCCACGGAGCCGCCAAGATCCCCCAACACCTAGACATTTGCCGAAATAGTAGTTCTTCAGTAAATTCTTTCACACAATTAACATTATTCGAGAATATTGTTGTGTTAATATGAGACCTAAATATACACTGGGTACTCACGCATGTGGGGAGATATGCCAGAAAAACACCAAGAAGATAAGAACCTTGACTACCAATTTTCAACCACGCACAGACACAAAATGTTACTAACTCTTAACAAAGGCCTTGAACATATGCGCCTACCATACAAACCATTAACAGTTTCTAGCTTGTTGTGCAATATATTTCACAAGGGCTAGCCGACTTTCTATCATTTACAAAAAGTACAAAACTACAAGTACATCGACAAAAGCAACATTTACAAATAAACATGAACCTATGCAATGATGTGCATGCTAAAAGTCGCTTATTATAAATAGACTTTCTCCAACATAGTCACATATACAAACGCGCAAGCACGAGATGGTCGATCATGCCAGAGGTTTAAGGTAATAGCCTTAATACACTTATCAAACTTGAAATTTTTAGTTAGTTAAATATGAACGTCGACTAGATAGCGGGACTAACACAAGCAAACATAAGAAGGTTTTAATCAGCAATGTGAGCGATGCAGTTGTAAACGTGACTAAAAATGCTAAAATAAAGAAACATACATAAAAAGATAGTCAAAGTAGGTTACCAATAGTCAAACAAATAAAACTTTGGATTACAAATGTAATGTAATATATCATCAAACGTTAGTATTTTTTTTTTCATTAGTTATCGTGAAATAATCATAATGCTACCCTAATATTTTATTACGTTATTCACAAAATGTATCTTAAATTCAGTTTTGAACTGGTTAATAAAAAAAAAAAAAAAACAACATTACTTTAACAAAATTATTACGAGTTCATTCAGTAAACACAAAGTTAAAATATGTTGGGCCCAACATCTAACCTCTCATTTTAAAATACGTGTGTTAGTAAATTAAATGAACATAATTATACCTATAAAACACAGCACTAAAAGTAAATTGTATTGTAAAATATCACATAAATACAGGTCACAAATAGAAACATATGACTTAAAATGTATCTGTCAACGTTTATATACACAATAATTTTACAATAATATATCAATGCGTGCGTTTGTTTTTCTAAGTATTTTATCTTTAGAGTCAATAAACTGCTCTGCAGATTAGTCGTTAAATAAAAATTTGCTATGTTGAACTAGTTTTGGTGTTTCTATTATATTTTTTGCTCCTTCTTATGCATGTTTTGCAGAAAAATGTTATTTTTTATCTGTGCACTTTGTTTTGGCGGTGTGCGGAATCTTTTTCGGTTTGAGTGCCACTATGGCAATTGGTGACAAGATTCCTAAATTTCTTAGCAATATTTTTCATCGCATTCCGGATTTTTACATTTTATACACTTAGCTACTGCTAAATAGTCTGGTTTTTATATTCTAGGTAGGTATACTTTTTGTTTTTTTAGTTGTTTCCTAAGTTGTCAGCTGCACTCCCCTACATATTGTATTGTTGATTTATTCTTAGGTCCTGTTTTAAATTTTATGTTAAAGTTTGTGTTAAAGTTTTATCGAGAAATGCTTTTTTCCAAAATTTGGAAGTACATCATTTCCTTCTTCTTGTTCTTTGTGTATAAATAAAGGTTTTCTCTTTTCTGAAGCTTCATATTTTAATGTTCCTGATAGTGTTCTGTTCGTAATAACTTTTTAGTTTCTATTTTATTTTCTGTTTCAACTATTAGTATTTCATTTATTCTTCTAATGTTCTTAGTCTGGATTTTCAATTTTTTGAGTGTAATTACTTCTGTATACGTTTCTTGTATGGATTTTGATTTTGGCTGGTTTTAGATAAAATAAATACAGTACTAGGTTTGTTTGCGACGATATTTTCAATTGAATCTTTTTTATGTGTCATTATTTGCTTCTTGGAATTTGAAATATATTTGAATATGTTGATTGATCTGTCGAGGTGTTTGTTTATGTAGGGTTTCTATTTTTTCTTTGCACAATTTTCTTGGTTTGTTTCAATAGACTTGTCTTTTCCTGACAATTCTGCTATCAAGAATGCAAATTTCGTAAGTTTTTCTCCTAATACGGTATTCTGATCTTTTAGTTTTATGTTTACTGGGTATAGTCTTTTATCTAAATAATTTAGAAAAGCTAAATATTAAAATTGTATTATCTCAATTGTATTTTTCTTCGGTTGTATGCTGTGTTTTTTCGTCGGAGTTATCATTCTGTCCTAATTTTTTTTTGTTTGGGTTTAAGTTTTTTTCAGTGGGCAAGGTTTTGATGTTGTATCACTTTTTTGCGTTATAGAAGTCTAGTAGAATATTTTCTGTGGTTGAAGTTGGCAGATCCTTTTGGTGTTATTCTTAAGAAAATATTAATTTCACTGTCCGACATTGTTAATAATAAGATCGAATTAGTAAAATGTCTTAATACATTTAACACTGATAACAAGTCTTTTCTCGCATCCTAAATCAAACTCCACCTTAAAACTCTTTTGGTTGACGGAACTCGGAGGCCTGCACTTGTCGTAGGCCTTTAGCCGCTGAAGGTTTTTAAACTCACCTAATACTAGGCGTATGTCACGTACCGAGCAATCCATCAGTCGTTGCCAGTCTAACCACGAGGAAGCGGCAGAAGAGTGTAAAGTGTTTAAAATAAATCAAAAATTCTACTTTCTTTGTGGCACTAGGCCCTTTTAATTCCAGTGGAATTTCCCCGGTTCGTGCCAATTCTGAACTAACCGCTAAATGGGGGCCGAAGAGAACACCCCAAATAAATCCGAATCTGTTTCGGTTCTCGCAGCAATGAAGTTCCGCGGGAAATAAGATATAAGAACAAGATCGGATCCGATGAGAAGTGTCGAAACGCTCATTATCTCTCTTCGTCCGGTTCAGCACATGAGTCACAATCCGCTTTCCGATCAAACCCGATCTTCCCCGATCCTCAGAAAAATCTTTATGCCGAAGTTACGGATCCAATTTACATACTTCCTTTACCTACTTTATTCTATCGACTATAACCTAGAGACCCTGTGCTGCTATGGATACGAGCGACGTGACAATTGCCCGTGGCCCTCTTCCGAATTTTCAAGGTCCGAGGAAAAGGATCCATACGCCGCCGTAACTGTGATATTCTTTGCCTTCACGATAATATTCTCTCTTCTAGATGATTCTATGGAACTCGAATACTCATGCAGAAAAGAAAACTATTCCTGGTTGTCCTTAGTCAATAAAAACAAATACGGCCAATACTTTAAAAAAGATTAGAACATTAACTGAAAAAGAACAAGAAACAACTTTTACCATTAAAAAAAAAATTAAAAATATAACTTAGTTATTCGTAAGTAATCTAGGTTTAGCGAGAACAAGACCAAATATGAACATACTCTTAAAAACGTTACAGATTGAGAGTGTCGCTTCTGAAAATGTTATTCTGGGGAAGTAACAAGAATTACAAAACCGTTAAAAGTTGAGTGACTAATAATCGTGAAACACTCGTCTGACCAACAAAATCTGCCGAAATACAATTGTTGGTGGTGCACATTTCAATATAGCAGCTGTTTATTAGCATTCTTTTAAAATCTCTATTTTAAAAACTGTTTTCAGCACACACAATAATTAGAAAATTAAATTTGTAATAGTTTTAATAACGTACCTATGTATTGCTATAAATACCGAAAGAGGACCAAAGTTTAGGTATGCCAACACATCAATTTGTTTTTTCATTAGCTTCTGATTCAGATATCACTTCAAAAGAACTAATAGGTGTCCATTTCAATTTACTAATAAGACCGCATCTTATTATAGAGACGAAAGTAGCCACATTTGAATTTACTATATTGGCAACTCTGTTTAACCATCATTCAGGAGCACCACTACTTTTCAACAAAACATAAAGGGACAAAACGTTAACATGCATTTGTTGCTTTTGTATTACAGTGAAAGGTGTGTTATAAACAATTTGTTTTCAGTTTGAAAATTTATAAATTGGTAGTTTTTTACTATGTTACAAGTCTAAAAAAAATAATATATCAATGGATGTTCTTACCTAATGTACCATCAAATGGTTTTAGTATCATGCCAGTTTCTTTTGAGTAGTTAAACATTAGCCCAATAAAATGTTCTTTAGTGGTTCTAGCAAAGCTGTAATGGACAATTCATTTTATTCTGCATTACCATGGAGAAATTTTTCACAATGGATACATTGTATTTGCGTTGTTACTTTCGATTTAGAATTGGGTCAAGCTTTACAAGTAAGTTTAACAATAAATATAATTTATTTTGTTGGTGGAGCGTATATTGTTCACTTACGTTTTCTGATACAAAACTATTCTTGCAAAGTAATCTACAAATGTATTTTTAAATAATATAATATTGTCTGTTACAGCATGTGTATCCAAAACATGTTAACTTAACAAAGCAAGAGATATCCAACATATGTTACTTGGCATTTCCAGATTCTAATTCTGCTTGTATGGGAGATACACAGTTCATTATACGATTACCAAAAGGAAGTTTTAAGCCTGACTTAATTAAGGAACATCAAAAATATAATATGGAATGTCCGTGTGCACTTCAAATTGATACAACATTTTATTGGGGTTATGTATATTTTAGACAAGTTAAAGATCTATCTATACCTAGAGGATATTTTCAAAAGGTATTTAGTTTGAAATTATTTGTGTATTGCAGGTTTTTATATTGTTCAAAAGCTAAATGATTATTTTGATTTTCTATAAGGAAAATGGCTCTGGATTCTGTTTTTATTTTTACTGTATCTATGCTGTTAAGAAACATGCACATCTTTGACTTTTTAAAAATAACAATCCACTGTATTCAGTTGCTTTGCACTAAATTAATATAACCAATAATTTTTGTGAATTTAATTTTATTGGCGTATTTCACACTTAAAACTATTTTTCCTTCAATGAGAACATTTTTTAAACGTATGCATGTATATTGTACTGCATTAAGTTTTGATTGTGCTTTATTTATCTAAACAGTATATATATATATATATATATATATATATATATATATATATATCTAAATTTTCTATATTAAAATTAACAATTATACAGTCTTCTACAAAAAGGGTTTCGGACTATATAATCACATTGGATATGTTTTAACTCCAACAAGCCATATGTATTGTTGAATGCAACGTTCTTAACTATAACTTGTCGAAAGATTTTTTTAAACATTGTTACGTTAAATACCACCCGAATGAATATTTTTGTTCAATTTCCGACTTTCTCCGACACTTTGTATAACTACCTGGCATGAGTGACGCTTCTAATCAAGTATTACAATTTCGTAATTCACTTTATGCATTTTATTTTATGTCTATAATAGTTCGTTAGTCAACCAACCTTACACCTTGATATCGGTATATTATCGTAACGTCCTAATTCATACGAGTATTGTTATCAACACATGCTACACGATTTGGATAGTTTAGAAGTTTTCTTTCACATTTGGTTGTTAATTTGATAATGCACTCATCGCGTTGTTAAACATTTCTTCCCGATAATTTGAAAGTGTAAGAACATATTACTCGATATTACTTTACAAAGTTAAAACTCCTTCTGATTCTTCCTTTTTGAAATACAGCACGGAGTATACAAGAATTGGATTATACTCATGGTAAGTGTGTTTTGATTTAGAAATTTTCTTTACCATTCAACATCGCTTAATTATGAAGTGATTTTCTAGCTTTGGTTACCGCCTGCTATTTCTAGCGCCAACCGCTTGGTTTCCCATTTGCTGTGTATATTAATGGTTTGTTCCCCTGATTGTTGGTTTCTGTCCGCTGATTTTGAAGTACTGTTTGGGTTGCTGCCATACTGTTTAATTACACACCACCTTAGCTGTTCCACCTCTGGCACGGATTAATTTTGGTGAAATTAGTATAAAGCGTTACGGGTACTTACGTAATTTAACTAGATGTGTAGTAAATTCCTATCCTAATTATTCTAATATATACACACATATTTACAATAGCCTGGAGCGAAACATCTGGTGTATCTGTTTAGCCATAATGTAAGAAATGATTTATTACTCCAAATGGGGTTCTTATTTGATCAAAATAAATGAATAGAATTACTCACAATGTCCATTTAAAATTTATAATTTCGAGTTTTAGAGTTTCTTAGGATTTGTATACAGAACGTTTCGTTTAGTTACATGGAAATATGCGTTTAAATTATTGATTTTCTATACTCAAAATCTCAGTTTCTTATTCGATGCGCTTGATTTAAAATATTTCAACTAATTATGCGTATCCTTGAGCTTTCATGTACTCTAAAACTTCTACCCGTTATACAATTTTTACATTCTAATTTAAAAATACAAAAATATCTTAATAACCGTCCGTTTTCACTATCTAAACTGATTAATTTGGCACGTTAATAAATTGTTCCTATTTCCTATATACACAGTTGTTAAAAATTTATTATCTAGATACTTACCATCCTAAGTTCGCTTTTTCTCACATATACTGCCAAATAAAATTACCACTCAAATAATACAACGAAACATACAACCTTTTATTCATACAAATTAAAATTTTCCATTACCAAGTAAATATTTACACATTCGAATATACAGGTTCATAAAATATTACAATCTCAATTCTTAAATCCTTTCAAAATTTCATGACTTTAATTTATTTCGACAGTTTTTGTTTTATATGAGTAGATGGGCCGGTCTGGAAACCCTGAATTGACTTTTACTCTGGTCTATGGTGAGCTCACTATAAACCCAGTTACTCTAAATGCCTAATTACATCGTGTCTTTGTTCAAAACAACCTTAAAGACCCGTTTACTCCTTACAAAAAAATTTTATGTCATTTATTTACACCTTTAAATAATAAATACAAATTGCCCTTTACATATACCTTCAAATGAGTTTTTATGTTCATAAAATACACCCCCAATGTGTCAAATCACTCAAGCACAAAATAACAGCACAACATGTTCAAGCCATAGCAATAGAAATTAATTTCGTTACCCGGAGTAAGCTTTTTCCATTGTCATCTCTGAAAATGTCGTCCACAAAACCTCGTCGTTGCTTCCATACACCTCTTTGCCATACGTAGATGAAACCCATTTCCACTCGCTATCCAAATCTCTGCAGACGCTTTCGATGTTTCTACCCAGATAGTTGTCCAGACCAAGCTAATCACCTTCCGTAACTACCAAACACCAAGCATCCTCGTTCCAAACATTTCTCAGCACGCTTACCTTAGTAACATCCTTTAGTTTAGTTTGTTGAATGTAGTTACAGCACCGTCTACTAAATAGCACCCACTTGTGCAATTGGCACTTTTATTTCACTTTCTACTGACTGTACTAACACCATTTTATAAAATTTTAAACTTGAATGTTACATTAAAAGCTAAGCGAAGTTTAACGGATAAGCGAAGTAAGAGAGAGCTTTACCGCGTCACCTAGTGTATTTATATCCGTCGATAAACCCCTCTTGTACCCCCTTTCGGTCGAAAAGCTCCTCTATCGTAACCGATTCTAAAAATTTTGTACGTAACGAACTTGTAAAACAGAGAATTCTCATTGCATCGTCGCTCTAGTTCGAAAACTGGTCAACAAAATACAACGATCGCGATGTTGTTGAAAATTTCTAGCATTCAACCAATCACACACATTTGCCCCATTCTTGTGTCCAGCTTTCAACTATTTTCCTTCGTCTAACACATATTTGTTGTCTCTTTTATAATCCTACTCAAGCAACATAAAATCGATATTGTGGTTGACCTCCAAACTTTTCGCGTACTTTAAACGAGTGTTTTACCCAACATGTATTATATGTGATCTTTGTCTGCTTTACGCTATCGATATTCCGTCTTACTTTGCTTTCAAACCATATGTTGTTTTCGTATCAACCGTTAACTAAGTTTCTACAGAATTATATTCCAATGATTATTTCAATTCCTTGAACTTGTTCATTAATTTGTTAGGCTTTTCTATGAAGCAACTGTCCGTTTGAAATCGTATTTTCCAAGTTGTTTAACTTATAGAATTTCTTAGGATTTGTATTTAACGAACGCTTGTTTAGTTAAATGGAAAATATGCGTTTACTTTATTGATTTTATATACTAAAAAGCTCTCTTTATTATTTGATGTACTTGATTTACAACTTTTAAAATATTAAAGCTAATTATGCGTATCCTTGAGTTTAACTTACTTCAAAGCTTCTACACGTTATGCAAATTTAACATTCCGATTTATAAATACAAAAGTATGCTATTATCCGTCCATTTTCAATGTCAAAACTAATTAATTTGGCGCATATAAATTGTTCCTATTTCCTATATACACGGTCGTTACAAATTTATTTTCTTTACGTATCTATGCCTCTTGATCTATAATTTCCACGACAATATATATATATATATATATATATATATATATATATATATATAGCCGTGGATTCGGGGATTAAGCTTTTATGCTTCACCAGTATCATGAAATTATTTTCAAAAATGCAAAAATTTAAAAAAAAATTCCTTACCATTTTATTTCTGCTTCAAAAACCTTCTGCAGCTTCCCTGACTAGCTCAGCTGTGCCTCTTCTCGGATACCTAAATTTACCATACTTCTTTCACATTCGCACACCATTCAATAAAATCACCAAATAATACAACAATCATACAATCTTGTATTTACAGCCATTAACAGATAAATTATATTCACATGTATAAAAAACAGTTTGCTACACTAATTTTCAAACTCAAAATGTGGTATGTTTTAAAGTCCTTGATTTTCTAATTACTTTCAAACAAATTCAATAATATATGAGTAGATGGGCTCCACATATTACCCTAAATTGACTGTACACTGGAGTATGGTGAGCTCATAATAACCCAGTTTAGTTTGTATATGCTTTCTACACCTTGCATACATTAAAACAAAATTTATAGACCCGTTTACCCTTTACAATCCAGAATAAAATTTTGCAAGTTTTAAATACACCCTTTTTCAATATTTAACCTTAATAAATTGTCCTGTACATGTATCTTGTCCACTACATTTCTACAACCCTAAATAAATAAACCCAACAAGTCAAGTACACAGCACAAAATTTCACAAATGTTTATCAAACAACAGAAATTTCAAATAAATTACCTGGAGAATTCTTCAGGCTTCCATTCCTTCGAAGATGATCTCTAGAACCCCTCTGCTTTGTTACTGTTCGCAGTGATGCTCAGTGGATCCACAGACGATAACACCATTTAAGAGCCAAGCGCCTTAGTCTCCCAGTACCATTCCATATAACTGCTTACCCCACATATATCACGCTTCCATTTATTGATTTTAGTGCTTTGTATTGTAGTAGCCAGACCTCCATTAATTTAATATACACTACACGTATTTTGCGTTAATAAATAGATCCCGCTACTACTGAGTTACACTTGTAACCACTATTTACTGTATTATCAACACATACAATACTCACAATAAAAGCTCTACTATTATGATGGTCAGCAGTCAGTACTTTATCAAAGTAAAGTAATCTAGAAGCGAATAGAATACAAGAGAACCGTAATAATTTAGCTAGATTATTTATGTCGTTTCAAACCACTACCCCTGGACACACTTTACTTGAAAAGCTTATTTTCAAATCTAAATTGTACAAATTTTGAACACAACCGTCTTTAAATTCCTGAAATTTTGTAGCTTGCTACGTGCTGTTTCACCGATTCGCTTTCACCTGTCGCGTGTGCGTACGTTTGGAAAACTGTCCATTTTTAACCAATGATAAAATTCTCTGTCGTCACAAATCCCGCCTAAATTATATTCATCTCAGTCTTATGCACTGTCTGCTGTCGCGCTCAAAACCCCACTTGAGTTATAGAAAATCGATATTGATGACAGCCTATCTCCACTCCACGTGTATATGGTACGAGTTTTTTAAATCTTAACGCTTCTCTACCTGTCTCTATCTGTGGTATATAACCGATCGTGCATTTTCCTTGCTCTTTAAGAAGTTTGTTTAGCCTTGTTGTTCAAGCCAAACTGACAGTTGAAAATATTTTCTATGAAATCCTATCTTTACACATGCTCGTAACCTTTTAAAAACGCAGGTGTTTGTTAATTATCGAACGTTTAACACAACAATTCCTAGAGTTTATATTTCGTCGTATTTGTATAAAACGAACTATATTTGCCTTGGAATTATTGATTTTGTTACACAAGCACGTTTTTTTATGCTTATACGTGTTGGATTAAAATAAATTAAAATTAATAGTGAACTTCTATTTGCTTTAAAACTGTTTTTTCTTTATGTGAATTTTAACATCCCAATCATGAATTATAAAAATACGTCAATACTTGTCCGTTTTCCTTAAATGACTCAAATTAATTTTGCGCGTAAATAAATTGTTCTTTTCTCTATACAGGGTGGTTGAAATTTTGTTTACCACTGATTTAACCTTTTAAATCCATAACAATATATATATATATATATATATATATACAGGGTGAGTTTTTAGTGTGGCAATGGTCGATAACTCCGTTATTATAAAAGCTATGTAAACCAAATTTGGAGGCATATTAGGCATGCCTAAAGTGCACATTTTAAAAATATTTGGAAGCATACAGGATGTTTCATAATTCCAGGGCATATTAAACTTGTATTTTTTTAAATGGAACACCCTATATATTATTACATTTTTGAAAAGCCCATAAAAAGAGCTTTAATTTGATATGAAATTGTACCTGTCTATTCCTTTTAGTTTTTGAGATATTCAACTGTTTTTAGAAAAAATGACCTTGATTAGATACATTGCCACTGCACTAATGCACAACTTATATTAATTTTCAAGATGCAGAAAATTTTACCATATACCATAGTATATTTGTAAATATCACTTTTTTGAAATTTCTTCCTAGTATACAGGGTGTGTCAGGTTTCGCAAAATGCAATTTTTTAAATTTTTTTTAAATGGCACCCTACCAATTTTATTGCTACAATGGATAGTTCATTAAGTGTCCTTTCATTTTGGTTAAGCATTCCCTATACCTAAATCCATTACTTTCTGAGATATATTTGATTTTCTTCAAATTTTATTAATGTTTTTAATTTACATAACTAAAAATAACTTACTATTGGAGAATATTGTAAAACAATTAATACATATTGATTAACAATCAACTACACTTATCCAATAACAATTTTCACTAAAGATATAACAACCTACAATAATACGCTATCAACAGAATTCTGCCAGATCAACAATATGCATTTTATAGAAAATGTTCAAGCAGGAAATCAGGCAAATTAACATAAGTTGTGTATTAGTGCAGTGACAATGTATCTAATCAAGGTCATTTTTTCTAAAAACAGTTGAATATCTCGAAAACTAAAAGGAATAGACAGATACAATTTGATATCAAATTAAAGCTCTTTTTATGGGCTTTTCAAAAATGTAATAATATATAGGGTGTTCCATTTAAAAAAATACAAGTTTAATATGCCCTGGAATTATGAAACACCCTGTATGCTTCCAAATATTTTTAAAATGTGCACTTTAGGCATGCCTAATATGCCTCCGAATTTGGTTTACGTAGCTTTTATAATAACGGAGTTATCGACCGTTGCCACACTAAAAACTCACCCTGTATATACATACAGTGTGTACAGTATAAAATGCAGTACATGGGGATCTTGGAAACTGTAGGAGATACGATCTTGGTTAAATGGGACAAAAGTTGCATAATCATGAGGGTATCTCAGATCGGTTTTCAAATTTCAAAAATTTTTCATAGGTTACTAGATAGAGGCAAAAAACACAAAATTGACGATTTCTTTATTTGCTCGTAGTTAGTCTACTAATTGAAATAGAATGTTCAAATTTGGTACATCATGGTTATTTCCCATTGCGCTTCACATTTTCAACTTAGATTTTGTCTAGGGCATCTAGATTTTGCGTGACGATGTTCAACTTTTTATTTTTATATAGCCGCCATATTGGATTTTTACATTTTTGAAATGCTGACAAAAACCCTTTCCAAAGAGGTATAAGTATAAGTATCTTGCAGAGTTTAAATTTGCATAATAAAAAAACGGACCTATAATGTACCTTCCAATAATACCAATCCAGACGTTGAATCCCCATTTAACTTGATGTCTAACTTGGCAGTTCAAATGTGGATTTTCATCTGACCAAAAAATTGTATTTTTGCGGTTGAACATACCACAATTCGTAACTCGACTTTCGTCAGACCACAAAATTGTATATGCAAAATTTGAATTTTCGTTGCACTTTCTGATGTACCAAGCACAAAATTCCATTCTTCGAATTTGATCTTTAGTACGCAATCCCTGACATGGTCGTTCATGATATGGATGGTACTTGATATGTTTTAAAATAGCTCTTGCCGTAGAATGAGCAACACCTGTTATATTCTGAATTTGTCTAAGAGAAGTACGAGGATTTTCGACAACCGTTTGTAAAACGCTGTTTTCATTATCTTTTTTAATTTGCCTATTTCTCTTAGACAAGCCAAAACTACCATAATTTATTAAATTATTTTGTAATCTCCGAAACATACATCTGTTTGGTTGATGTTTTTCTGGGTATTTATTTAAATACAATTCAGCGGCTTAACATCATTCCTTCCAGAAAGAATAAAACATTCTAACATTTGATATTTATCATGGTTAGTAAAGCGATCCATTTCAAGCGCAAATGCTTTGCTTAAATTTCTATGTAAATTAATTAACTGTTTTTTTAAACTGCACTACTTGAAACATAAAATAAAGGACAAACTTTGACGTTTCTCAGATGTTGAGCAATTGTTTTTCTTTGTCATAATGGAAATTAAAGCCTACTACGACCAAAACATAATTATGTGATTTTTAGTGTTTTGATTCAATCATACATAGCCATGTTATACCTCTTTGGAAAGGGTTTTTTTGTCAGCATTTCAAAAATGTAAAAATCCAATATGGCGGCTATTTAAAAATAAAAAGTTGAACATCGTCACGCAAAATCTAGATGCCCTAGACAAAATCTAAGTTGAAAATGTGAAGCGCAATGGGGAATTACCATGATGTACCAAATTTGAACATTCTATTTCAAATAGTAGACTAACTACGAGCAAATAAAGAAATCATCAATTTTGTGTTTTTTGCCTCTATCTAGTAACCCATGAAAAATTTTTGAAATTTGAAAACCGATCTGAGATACCCTCATGATTATGCAACGTTTGTTCCATTTAACCAAGATTGTATCTCCTACAGTTTCCAAGATCCCCATGTACTGCATTTTATACTGTACACACTGTATATATATATATATATATATATATATATATATATATATATATATATACAGAGTGTACGACGATACGATAACAGAGAAATTTTACCCCCCTTTTCTCTAACACTTCCTATTGAATGAGACAAACGAAATTAACCAAAATTTATATAATAACCAAAATATGTACAATTTGTAGCTGCATAAACTTTATAATATCATTCACTATTTAAGAAAACCCCTGAATCAAAATAACAATATAAATCAATTTGTCCCCAAGTTATAACTCCCTTTAATCAGTTTAAAGCCCGCAAAAATATTGCTGTAAATTACTTGAAGTATGTTGAACGTTCAATGACCTTCTTTCCCTTTTACTTAATTTTCTACCTATAAAAAAAGTTTTGATGACCCTTTACATAAATATCTCAATGCATACAAAATTAAAATGTTCAAAAAGAAATTAATATCTTAAGATATTAATGAATTTTATCTCTCACCTGTTGTTTGTCCTTGTTGAATTCCTTGTTGTAAGTATGCGTCTCTGCATGCACCCCAACTCTTAGAACTGCCCCTGCATGTTGTTTGACCAGTATCCTTGGATAGTTTTTGGTTAGATTTTCCTGTTTGATTTTATTTGGTAGTTATTTATTTAATTGCTGTAGTACAGCTTGCTTAAACTCTTAATTTAATTCTTGGTGGATCATAGATTTTCAGATAGACGCTTATATAAATTCCCAGATAGATTCTCAGATCGATTCTCTGATAGATGCTTAGAGCCCTAAGTTATATAAATCTTAAAATTATGTTTAATTAAAATTTTGAACTTAGTTTTAAAGTCAACGCGAACTTTTATTGTATATTTGCACTTGAATTTTCAATCACCAACATTCACTTGAATATTATTATACAAATTGTTATTTTTAGCGTCGCGTTTTATTTTGGTTCAGAGCAGTATGGAGTGTGCCTTCTTTGTTGCAAGCCTGGCCCTTTATCAGCTCCGACAGTATTTAAAGACCAGTGTATCACCTGTTTACCATTGGCTTATCCAGCTTATCTGTTATTGCATAGGTGTTACTCTAGGTTATTGTCCATTCCTTGGACTTTCATGGTATTACCTATACTATAACTTGTCGAAATGTTCCCGTCGGTCACGTATACGTATAGTTCTGTATGTGGATTTTGTTTGACCATGGCACATTGAACCTTATCAAGTCACGTCTTTTTATTTGTATAAGAATTTATTCAAATTTTCTGCTTAATTCTGCACGTAGTCAAGCGTATGTTTCCTTATTTCGTTTTGGGTTTTGTGTTAAATTCTATATAGCAGATCACATAGGCAATTTTATAATGACATAAATTTTATACGTTTGTTTACTTCTTTTTACGCTCTGTAATTTGCTTGTTTTGCAAGACCCGTTTGCTATGGGTATGCATGATTATTAATGCATCGAGTTAAAAAAAAAATCGTTTTATGTTTGACTTTCAATGTTCCTGATGTATGTTTATTTTAAATTTATGAATGCATTGCTATAAAAATGAATTGGATTACATACAAAGTTATTTAGTTTACTAAATATAATTGAATTCTTGAAGAAGCTTCCTTTTATTGATTAAAGTTGGTTGTAAATATTATACAGTGTGTTTGCTTTTTGTATAATTGGCGAATTGTTTACTCTTTATGATAAAATGTTTAATTTTCTAGACTTTGGTGTCGTTTACATGGAAGGTACAACCTTTGTGACCCTATATACCCCTAAATAACCCTATTATCATAGCTATATATATATATATTGCTGTGAAATGAATTTATGAAGCCCCTACGATTTGGGTTGCCATTTTTTACTGTGATATGAAATTCGCCCCACGCTTGGGCATGATTTTTATTGCTGTGAAATTAAATTTTTGCTATAAAGTTCGTCTGTGAAATATTATTTTAGGATCTTCCCCCGACTAGCTTATTGAATAAATCTTATTGAATTCAAATAAAACAATTCTAGAACACACAATATAATAATTGATAATATGTACAATACCAGATTTGTGCTTTTCTGAAAGCCAGCAAAAATATCTTTTAATTACATTCAGGGACCTTCGAACGTTCCAAGATACCTTCCCTTGTTTTTATATTTTTAAGTGACCTTTTTGATGACTTACAAATATACAATGTATAGCAAATATTAAATTGAAAACAGTCTTTCAATAATAAAGTGTATTAAAATTGCTAACCTGGAATGGGTTCTGGAGTTCCATCCTAGTCTATGATCTGCATCCCCTTGTTGTGTCCGCTTTGCTTATTGGTATTTTATGTTTGCGTTAAGACATCAACAAAATTTGTGTCCACAAAATGGCATCAACAAAGTGCCGTCCCCATTATAAGAATCGCCTCCCATAAAAATCGCTTCCAATTAAAGCCGTACCAAATTAAGGTACGTCCCAAATTAAAGTATGTCCAAAATTAAAGTATCACCAAATTAAAGTACATCCCAAAATTATAATTACGTCCCAAATTGGAGCCCTGTTTTGTTTACATTAGAAATGAATTTAATTAAGTTGTTTAACTTACGTCTATCTGTAGATTGGCTTATATTTCGTTGCACAAAATTCTTGCACTTTTAAATTTTATTTATTTAATTTTCATTTCACTAATTACATGAGTTTTTACCATCTTTGAACATAGTTGTTGCTCAGTTAAATATAGACTAAAATGTTCAGTTTCTATTGTATATATAAGCCCTTCCTCCAATAGTTTTCATTGGCGTGTTTACAATCAAGGCTGGTACCTTACCTTATCTGGCAGAACTCTGAATTTTTACAAATTACTTAGTTTAAATCTTCGACGAATGCTATATTCCTCTCGCACCCGTTCAGCATATTACAACATTATAATCGGATTTCTCAATTTTGACTTTTCATCAAGTCACGTATTCGATGTTTGTTAATTTATCATATAATTGAACCGCCTGGTGTTTATTCGTTTGCCACAGAATGTTGGTTTTTTGAACAAATGTGTTCTTCTCTAGTCAAGTAACGATTTTCTAATAATGAATTATTTACGATGCGTTTACGTTGATATTTTCGACGCAATTGTTAAATATTTGGAATGCCAATTATCTATGTTTCCTGGTAATTTAATTTTAATGCAATTTGTTGCATTTTAAAATCTTATTTTTACTTGTAAACTATACTTAAACATATTTATGTTCTCGTGCATCTAGTTACCTATCTTTTATATACAGTGTCCTCTTAATTGACAATATGTAGAATAGTCGATTTACTCTTATAATTTCTGGAATTATTTGCTTTTCTTAAAGTTAAAGTTGTTTATATTTATCCTACGACCCTATGACTTAATCTACTCTTAAACTACCCTATTATCATAGCATTATATATATATATATATATATATATATATATATATTACTCATATTTATACCAGGGTAGAAAATTAATTAATTACATCAAATAATTTTAATCACCGTGTATAAGGAATTTTATTAGATAATACGCTTTATTAAAAAACCGTGGAGCATAAAAATTCATTCGTTTCATTAAAAATAAGAGATTTAAATTATTTACAAGACGCTTTCTATAAAAAGAAGCAGTATTAAAATGCTCAACGTGTAGTTTAATTATTCCAAGTAAAGAAACAAATGGAAATTATGGGCAAAATTTATATTAATTAATTCAAGTTTAAATAACGAGTATTAAACAAAATGAACAAATAATAATTGAATATTTAATTAGGATTCACTAAAAATTAAAGGGTATTATTTTAATTGGAGTTAATGGAACCATTAGTAACATATAATATGCATAAAAGCTTGTAAAAACCCAATAACATTCAAATCGTAGAAGTGTTAGTTAGAAGTAGGACGATTGAACACCTGCGTATTTTTAAAAGTCTCGTTCTGCGTAAATTTTGCAGATAACAAATGGTTACAGAGAATGTTGGAGAAACCGTCGCTTAATATTCACGAGAAATGCTAATAAGGTGGGTTATTTCACAGTCCACATGGATTGAAAATAACCTATACTAAAGAATATCAATTTGTACCACTCAGAACAGGGTAGATAGAGACGGATAATATGCGCAAGACAGAGACACATATATTAAAAGGCGTGAATTGAGCAACGTCACTGGGTTGCGATTGGTTGAAAATAAGAGGCAAACATGAGAGGTAAAAATAACATTTCTGTATAAAAATTGATTAGTTATTCTCAGACGTTGCGAGCCGTGTCGAAATTTCATAGATTTTAAACTTGGACGTGTGCAAATTTTGTGGAAGCTGTGCCGAGCGATCGAAAAGGGAACATAGAATGACGAAATTCTGGAAACTGTTCGTTTTGGGGACAAAAGCGACGTATAGGCTAGCGATTATATATACCCGTGTTAATATGAGTTTCTCTCTCTTAATTTTTCGATTTTGATTCAATAATTTAAACAGTTTGCTCGTATATTTTGGTGATTATTTAATACTTTAAAACAGTTTGTTCTTTACGTGCTACAATGAAAGTAATTTAGTGCACTTAGAAAAGAAGATGCAAGGTAATAAAGTCTAGGTATAATTGCGAGTACTGTACCAATTATTCAAATTTGCAACGACAAATCAATAAACAAAAGTAGGCAGTTTTGGCGTATAGCGTGAAAGAAGTATGAATTTCTTTGCTATTTTTTGGGGGTGTTAATAATTAAATGATTCATAAACGTGACTGGATCCACAAAACAAGATACAGATATACACAGATGAGTTCCGGAAAAGCACTGAAACAACTTTAGATGAATGGTGGTGTAGAAAATTTTAAAGGCGACCAGTAATCCGAGGACCTACACATAACCCAGTTGGAATGGTGTGATTAACAGAGGACGATGTACATTGGAGCCACGAGTGTATTAACCTTCAGGTAACTTATGCTTTGTTGTTCGATTTTTGATGTTTTGGTGTGTGTTGAATAACTTTATAATTTATTTACTTAAAATGGACAGTAGTGAATTTGTACTAACAACAAATTTTTAATTTTAAGGTGAAATTTTCTTGTTTAAGTAGAAAGGGGTATTTAGTATTTATGTTCTGGATTATGATGAAAATTTGGGTATGTCTTTGAGCTCAATTAGACGAACCTGTTTAATTAACGTAAAGGGGTGGAAGATGCTCTCTTTGTACTCAGACTCAGGTCTGCATATATTGTTATATTAATTAGTAGGCATCCTACAAGGACTTTAATTCTGTATGCACATTAAAATGATAATAAATTTAATCTTGAAGTTTTCTGATACTGAAATTTATGCTGAAATTTAATTTTGAAATTTTAATGTATTATGAATATTGATGTAAATAGAGTTAACGTTGATGTTTGTGGTAGGAATGTATTTGTTTTTTTGTGAATGAGGATGAAAGTTTTAACTAGGTGAGCAGCCGAGGCGGAAAAGAGTTAAGAGGCGATTAACAAAAGAAAGTCAACGGACCAGTTAATTTAAAAGGTTTCACAGCATTCTTGACAAACAATCTGTGGGGCTCGAATGTTTTTTTTTTTTAAAGGGCCAGTTCCTGCAGATATGAGAGGACTCACAGCATTTCTTGACGCCCAATCTGTGGGGCTCGATTTGAAAACCTTAGTTTAAGATTAATGGAGAGGCTTTTTGTACATTTCACAGCAATATATATATATATATATATATATATATATATATATATATTACTCATATTTAGACCAGGGTAGAAAATTAAATAGTCACATCAAATAATTTTAATTTTGTGTAGAAGCTTTGAGAAAAGGTACGCGTTATTAAAAAACCGTGAAGCATAAAAATTCATTCGTTTTATTAAAAATAAAAGATTTAAATTATTTATAAGACGCTTTATATAAAAGGAAGCAGTATTAGAAAGCTCTACTAGTAAAGAAACAAATAGAAAATTACGTGCAAAATTTATATTAATTAACCCTATTTTAAGTAACCAGTATTAAACAAAATGTACTGATAATAATTGAATATTTGATTAGGATTCACTAAAATTTAAAGGGTATTAATTTTAATTGAAGTTAATTGAACCGTTAGTAACATATAATATCTATAAAAACTTGTAAAAACCCAATAAAATAAAGCTCTGAGAATTAATATTATGTTTGAACACCTGCGTAGTTTAAAAGTCACGTACGGCGAAAATGTTGCAGATAATTAATGGTTACAGAGAATCTTGGAGAAACCGTCGCATAATAGTTACGAGAAATGCTAAAGGTGGGATATTTCACAGTCCACATGGACTAAAATAATCGATAATAAAGAATATCAATTTGCATCAATAAGAACAGGGTAGATAGAGACAGATAATATGCGCAAGACCGCGACACATATAGTAAAAGGCGTGAGTAGAGCAACATCATGGGGTTGCGATTAGTTGAAAGTAAAAGGCAAAATTTGAGAGGTAAAAATAACATTTCTGTAGAAAATCCAATTAGTTATTTCCAGACGTTGCGTGCCGTGTCGAAATTTCTGAGATTTAACTGGGGCGAGTACAAAATTCGTAAAAATCGCATGCCGGGCTACGGAATGGGAACCGAGAATGCGAAATTCTTTAGAATTGTCCGTTTTGAGGACTCGACCGACAGACAGGCTAACCTCTATATATACCCAGGTGAATATGAACAAGCTCTCTTACATCTGCGACTTGATTCAATGCGTTAAACAGTGTTTTTTTAGTGTGATAGAATAATTTAAAGTTTGCTCGTATATTTTGGTGATGTAAAACAGTTTGTTCTTTACGTGCTACCATGAATGTACTTTAATGCACTTAGATACAAGGTAATAAAATTTAGTATCACTGTACCAATTAGTAAAATTTACAACGACAAATGAGTACACAAAAGTAGGCAGTTTTGGCGTATATTGGTGAAAGACGCATGAATTTCTTTGCTATTTTTCGGGGGTGTTAATAATTAAATGGTTCAAAACGTGTCTGGATCCACGAAACAAGGGTCAGATATACACAGAGGAGTTCCGGAAAAGCCCTGAAACAACTTTAGATGAATGGTGATGGAGAAGATTTTAAAAGCGTTGAGAATCAGAAGCCGTAAATATAACCCAGTTGGAATGGTGTGATTAACAAAAGGGACGATGTACATTGAAGCTACGAGTGCAGTAACCTTCAGGTAAATTATACTATTTTGTTTGAACTTTGATATTTTTGTGTGTGTTGAATAACTTTATAATTGATTTACTCAAAATGGACAGTAGTGAAATTGTACTAACAATAAAATTTTAATTTTAAGGTGAAATTTGCTTGTTTAAGTAGAAAGGGGTATTTAGTATTGATGTTCTGGATTATGATGAAAATTTGGGTATGTCTTTGAGCTCAATTAGACGAACCTGGTTAATTAACGTAAAGGGGTGGTAAATGCTCCCTTTGTACTCAGACTCAGGTCTGTATATATTGTTATAGTAATTAGTAGGCATCCTACAAGGACTTTAATTCTGGATGCACATTAAAATGATAACAAATTTAAATCTTGAAATTTTCTGATACTGAAATTTATGCTGAATTTTAATTTTGAAATTTTAATGTATTGTGAATATTGATGTAAATAGAGTTAACGTTGATGTTTGTGGTAGGAATGTGTTTGTTTTTTTTTTTATGAATGAGGATGAAGGTTTAACTAGAGGAGCAGCCGAGGCGATTAACAGAAGAAAGTCAATGGACCAACACAGTTAAGGTAATGAATAGCTTTTTGTAGGTTTCACAGCATTCTTTGACGCCCAATTCGTGAGGCTCGATTCAAATACAGGGAAACACAGCATTCTTTGGCGACCCAAAAGTGAGGCTCGAGTTCCAAATAAAATTTTTTGTGATTTTATTCCAGGAAACTGGCGATCTGAGAGAGAGAGTTTCTGTGTGTGTATAAATTTAAGAGTATTTTAGAGTGTGTGAGAGTGATTAGAACGGATGCAGAGAAAAGAGTGGTTAAGGAGTCAAGGAGTGGAAATTGGAAGTGACGATAGTGCACTGTGTGAGAAAAATTCGAAAATGGAAGAAGCTGGAGGCAGTAGAGATCGGTCGAGGACGGAATCAGAGGATCAAGGAAACGAGATGATAATGAGAATGCTAGAGAGGATGAACGAAGAGTCCAACCAAAAATTAGAGCAGATAAGCGGGAAAATTGAGCAGTCGACTAAAGAATTTACAGAATTTAAAAATAGTCTTACCGTGAAAATGGGGGAGGTTGAAAATAGGGTTGAAAAGAATGAGCGTGATATTACAGGTCTTCGACAGGAAATGGGACATTTAAGGTCCGAAGTACGCATTTTTTGTGAAGAAGAGATTAATGTAAAAATGACTGAAGTGACAGACTCATGTAGGGATCAGTTAGGCAGGGTAGAACGCGAAGTTAGTAGTATCAAATACAACATGTCAAATTTAACGGGGGATGGTCCCAGATTTTCTACAGGTGGAGTATCATTGGACCAACACATGAAGTTTTATGGCGATAACAGGGTAAATCCACAAATTTTCATTAATAGTGTAAGAAATCTAGTGGGAAATGTATTTGACGAACAGACTAAACTGAATACGATAAAGGCTTTATTGAAAGACAACGCGGAAGCATGGTACAATTTAGTAGAACAGGACATAGACACCTACACGGACTTTGAAGACAGATTTTAAAGCACTACTGGAGTGACCACAGACAAGACCAGGTACGAGACGACTTAATCACAGGAAATTTAAGGAGAATTTTCAGGAAGTAGGAGCAATATGCTATACGCAAGTATAGCATAGCAAAGCAACTGAACCCACCACTGACGGACCGACAAATTATCAAGTATTTATCACGACACTTCGAGGTAGAAGTAAGACAACACGTAGCACTACAGAACATAGTAGACAGAGAAATGTTTTAGAATACCTGCAGAGGTACGACGACGTAAGTAGTGGACGACCTCGGGATAATAGGAAAGACAGATCAACACAGTTAGGTTTGACAATAGACGGGACAACTATGCTAGAAGGGGAATAGTTACGGATACCAGCGACAGAATTGGGAACAGAGACGACCATACGTTAGAAGTAATAGTTTAGGAAGGGGACCTGCACCGAGACCGGAACCTACCAGAAGGAATAGTTCACCGGACATGAGGAGGACAGCTAATACAGACACGGAACGAGTGGAAACGCCTAGGACATACGCTGAGGTGACGGCTAGACCAGGACCAAGCAGGGAAAACAGACCTGGACAGGATTTTTAGAACGCGACAGACCACTAGATTTTAGTGTAAATGTATATGAACATCCACGTGAATTTTTCAAAATTGAGGAGGAAGTAGAGCCAGAAACTAAGGAAAAATTATGTTTGCCAATTATTAATATAGAAATTTTTGAGAATAGTGTAGAAGTATTACTTGATACAGGGGCAGAGGCGAGTTTAATATCGGAGGAATTCGTCAGCAAAATTAGGGATAAGGTTTGTGATAGAATTATGCCTATAAAGCGTAGCCATTTAGTAGCTCCAAATAAAAAGAAGTTTGCTGTAGTAAATAGTGTTGTGGTGCTTAGGATAGATATAGGAGGTTTAAGCTGTGAACAGGAGTTTGTAATTGTACCTGGACTGAAGTTTCAGAGCATTTTAGGTGTTGACTGTATGATGAAGTTAGGGGTTTTGATAGATATGGAGAGGAAGGTAGTAAGGATTAAGGATAAGATAGTGCCATGGAAGGGCAGTTATGAAGTCACAGAGGATGACACGGGGTTTAGTATTAATGTAGTAGAGTTAGAGGATGATGAAGTTAAACAGATCAACACGATAATATGTCCAGAGGATAGGAGAGTAGAGGTTCAAGTTTTATTACAAAAACATGCAGAATTAGTGGGGGTAGAAGCAACAGCAGCATATCGGGAGCAGGTGAAGGCACAATTAAATAAAGATGCACGAAAAATTAGTCAAGGGACCAAACCGCAATTCCATTGTCCACCATCCATGGACACATTTTTGACAAGGTTAAATGGCAAGTTTGTTTTTAATAAAGTAGATTTAAGGAATTCATTCTGGCGGATTCCATTACATAAGAATTCTAGAAGGTACATAGGATTTTCCATAGAGGGAAAAATCGATAATTTTAAAGTAGTATCGTTTGGTTTGTCGGCAGAAAAGGAAATGATAATGAATAAGAAACAGACAAGTATAGGGCATGAAGAAGAAGCAGTATTTAAGAGTAAGGATAATAGGGATGATAAGTTTATTTTATGTGAGATAATAGGGATGTTAAGTATGGATGTAGAAGGGGGAGAAATAGGGATGAAGAGTATTAGGATGGTAAGAAGAAAGACGTGGAGGGTCAAGAAGAGAGTTAGATTTAAATAACTTGATGCACAAAAGATAGAGATAGGTGAACTGTAGTATAGATATAGAAAATAAAGCTAAGTATAGGTTAAATATGGGAAATAGTTAGAAATAGGTGTTTAGGATGAGAATAAAGATTAAATGTAGGAAGAAAATAAGATAGGTTAAGTATAGATATTTCATATAAGATTAGTGGGGAGTTAGGAATAGAGTAAGAGTAGGATAGGTATATAGGATTAGGTAGGATGAAGTAAAGTATAGTGAGTATAGTTAAAAGTTAGGAATAGGATAGGGATATAGGATAGGTGTAAATATTTTTTTTTGATTGGATATAAGGTAGATAAGTTAGATAGATAAGGGTAGAGAGAGATAGGCAATTTTTTTTTGTAAATTTTTTTTGTCTAAATGTTTTATATTTGAATTCGAATAAGTGGGATTATTTGTATTCAAATAGGGGAAAAATACTCATATTTAGACCAGGGTAGAAAATTAAATAATCACATCAAATAATTTTAATTTTGTGTAGAAGCTTTGAGAAAAGGTACGCGTTATTAAAAAACCGTGAAGCATAAAAATTCATTCGTTTTATTAAAAATAAAAGATTTAAATTATTTATAAGACGCTTTATATAAAAGGAAGCAGTATTAGAAAGCTCTACTAGTAAAGAAACAAATAGAAAATTACGTGCAAAATTTATATTAATTAACCCTATTTTAAGTAACTGGTATTAAACAAAATGTACTGATAATAATTGAATATTTGATTAGGATTCACTAAAATTTAAAGAGTATTAATTTTAATTGAAGTTAATTGAACCGTTAGTAACATATATTATCTATAAAAACTTGTAAAAACCCAATAAAATAAAGCTCTGAGAATTAATATTATGTTTGAACACCTGCGTAGTTTAAAAGTCACGTACGGCGAAAATGTTGCAGATAATTAATGGTTACAGAGAATCTTGGAGAAACCGTCGCATAATAGTTACGAGAAATGCTAAAGGTGGGATATTTCACAGTCCACATGGACTAAAATAATCGATAATAAAGAATATCAATTTGCATCAATAAGAACAGGGTAGATAGAGACAGATAATATGCGCAAGACCGCGACACATTTAGTAAAAGGCGTGAGTAGAGCAACGTCATGGGGTTGCGATTGGTTGAAAGTAAAAGGCAAAATTTGAGAGGTAAAAATAACATTTCTGTAGAAAATCCAATTAGTTATTTCCAGACGTTGCGTGCCGTGTCGAAATTTCTGAGATTTAACTGGGGCGAGTACAAAATTCGTAAAAATCGCATGCCGGGCTACGGAATGGGAACCGAGAATGCGAAATTCTTTAGAATTGTCCGTTTTGAGGACTCGACCGACAGACAGGCTAACCTCTATATATACCCAGGTGAATATGAACAAGCTCTCTTACATCTGCGACTTGATTCAATGCGTTAAACAGTGTTTTTTTAGTGTGATAGAATAATTTAAAGTTTGCTCGTATATTTTGGTGATGTAAAACAGTTTGTTCTTTACGTGCTACCATGAATGTACTTTAATGCACTTAGATACAAGGTAATAAAATTTAGTATCACTGTACCAATTAGTAAAATTTACAACGACAAATGAGTACACAAAAGTAGGCAGTTTTGGCGTATATTGGTGAAAGACGCATGAATTTCTTTGCTATTTTTCGGGGGGTGTTAATAATTAAATGGTTCAAAAACGTGTCTGGATCCACGAAACAAGGGTCAGATATACACAGAGGAGTTCCGGAAAAGCCCTGAAACAACTTTAGATGAATGGTGATGGAGAAGATTTTAAAAGCGTTGAGAATCAGAAGCCGTAAATATAACCCAGTTGGAATGGTGTGATTAACAAAGGGACGATGTACATTGAAGCTACGAGTGCAGTAACCTTCAGGTAAATTATACTATTTTGTTTGAACTTTGATA
This sequence comes from Platerodrilus igneus, assembly GCA_036346225.1. NCBI lineage: Eukaryota > Metazoa > Arthropoda > Insecta > Coleoptera > Lycidae > Platerodrilus > Platerodrilus igneus. The sequence continues at coordinate 1,682,907 of JARFIW010001233.1, forward strand.
TTTTGTGTGTGTTGAATAACTTTATAATTGATTTACTCAAAATGGACAGTAGTGAAATTGTACTAACAATAAAATTTTAATTTTAAGGTGAAATTTGCTTGTTTAAGTAGAAAGGGGTATTTAGTATTGATGTTCTGGATTATGATGAAAATTTGGGTGTCTTTGAGCTCAATTAGACGAACCTGGTTAATTAACGTAAAGGGGTGGTAGATGCTCCCTTTGTACTCAGACTCAGGTCTGCATATATTGTTATAGTAATTAGTAGGCATCCTACAAGGACTTTAATTCTGGATGCACATTAAAATGATAACAAATTTAAATCTTGAAATTTTCTGATACTGAAATTTATGCTGAATTTTAATTTTGAAATTTTAATGTATTGTGAATATTGATGTAAATAGAGTTAATGTTGATGTTTGTGGTAGGAATGTTTTTTTTTTTTTATGAATGAGGATGAAGGTTTAACTAGAGGAGCAGCCGAGGCGATTAACAGAAGAAAGTCAATGGACCAACACAGTTAAGGTAATGAATAGCTTTTTGTAGGTTTCACAGCAATATATATATATATATATATATATATATATATATATTTATCAATGTCACGAGAGGTCTATGAAAAAGGTAAAATTTCTCTATATTTAATTTTCTACCTTGAGTAAACATACGCGCATTCCATTAGCACATAAAATAAGATTCTCATATAAGATAACATTCTTTAAGGACACATATAGTATTGTTATGCGATTTAAGAAGCTGAACTTTAAACCATGTGTAAATAATGATTAAGAAATAAAACTTTTTGTATTGCATTTACAAATCATAAAGACGAAGCCCTCATTACTTATGTTGAAACATATTTTTTCTATAAATAGCTGGCCTCACGTTGTGAGCCAGTGTAACGAATTTTTCTTATATTATTTATAATTATTTTAAGTATCTTACAAGCGTGGCATCAGTGATACTTATTGTTCTAAAAATCTTCCGACACAACTAGGGGTCTATTCCTTGGGTAGAGCTATGAGAAATGGGGGGGTAAGTCGAAATCTGTTTGCAGATCAAACGTAAGCTAAATCAAATAGGCGCCACCAAATCCTGAAGTAATTATGATAATTGCATAGCATATTTCTAAGGGCAGACGTGGAGACCCAAAGAAAAAAGGATCGCCTTCGCTGACAAAAACCTGTCTTAATAAAATAAGACGCAGCTCCTGTAAGAAATTGTAATAGTTAAATAAATAAAAAAGTGGAACACCATTTGTGTCCAGCAAAAATACATAAAGAAGTAGTAAAAATGTATTTCCAATATAAAATTGGCATCAATTTGATATCTGAATATAAGTAGATTATCAAAGGACGATGCCTGCTTAACGTATTACTTTTGAAGTTGAATGCAAATTATTATTGTTATTAATAAAATTGTTACATTATTCTTAAAATTATATGGAAGGATTTATTATCGAAAATAAAATTGTTACAATGTAATTAAAATCCGTGTGTAGGCATTTATGCAGACTGAAAATGAGTTGCATACACTTTTATAATGCTAGATAAATTTTTGTGTGTAAATATATCATCTAAAACAAAAACAGAATATTTATTCTCGTTAAAAATACCACTTTATGAGTTTTAAATAAAACATTTTTTTTCAAAGAAGTTAGTTTTGAATTAATTCGAGAGTTTTTGAACGTTTGCATTATTTAATAATGGAACACAACATTTCTATTTGAGAGAATTCGAAAAGTCATAAATTATATGTCATTTTACTAGAAATGTTCTAAAAGTCATTAAATAAGGTAAGCATTTTGTATCAATGAATAAACGCCCCAATTTAAAGAACACTCTCCTACCGGAAAAGCTATAAAAAATAATATATGCCTTTTAATAGCTCTGTTTACAGGGGGGGAGACAGTGACTATTAGAAAAGAATGGAAGAATTTACGACCACGCTAACTTTACTTAATTAGTTCGTTAAAATGCGAAGAAATTTGCGTAATTTTTACATCATCCCTGACTAATCCTCGGGAACATGGTCTACAATAGAACGAAAAAATTATGTATTTAGAATTTTAGTATACAGTGTGCCCAAGATAAGGATGAACAGCATGGGGATCTCGGAAACCGTAAAAGTTACAAAGACGGTTAAATTACAGAAAAGTTGTGCGATTTGGTGGTCAATAATATGCTGTTGAGAAAATCCCAAAATTTCGGCTTACGTCTGGAAATATTCGAAATATTGCAATGATGTTTTAATTTTTTTTAAGCTATTTGAAAATTTATAAAAAACAAAAAAAAGCACTTTGTCATTGCCACTATTTTAGATGTTCAAGACGGTGTTTACAATTTTCTATAGAATGTTTAGTTTCGAAGAAATCATAATCTTACCTTTTTATATGGCTCTTAAAAATACGCTTTCTATTAAATAGTATTTTCTACTATAAATTCATTGATGTATGGCATGGTATCGCTGCCATGTGTTTTATTTAAAAAAAGGCTTCTTAATAAATTTCCAAGGTTTTCGTGTTATTTTAGTAATTTAGTTATTTTAATATAACCAATCATGTTTTGAAGCAAATTGGAATAACTAAAAAACAGTCCTATAATAAATTTTCAAACAGATTATCTCTGTTTTTCATACAGTGGTAAGCTGGTCTCACTGTAGATCTAACACATGACTTCACATTTTAAAAAGTAATTATATTAAACAGTAGGTGTTGAAACAAAATCAATTTTATTGTGATATTACTATTATTTGTGTTGCGTTTTTGAATTCAATCTTAAGTTTTCTTCTGTAGCAATAGTTATTATTCTGCATTTTAATTAATTTTGCTTACAATGGAGTGAAATTGTTTTATATCTGAAGAAAAATTTGGTATGCTGTGCTGCTACATTTTATGCCAAAGAAATGGTGTAAAAGCCGGACACATGTATTTGAACAAATACGCGGAAGAAAAATAACCTGACAAGTGTATTTTTAGGTGTTTAGCATTTAATCAACTTGTTTAACGAAACTATCATCAACTTATATGATGTACATGCACCGATGCGTACTGTTAACATAAAAAAGAATATTCCACCATATATTACTGCAACAATTCGACAAATGATAAAACTACGTGATGTGGCTTATAACAGATACAGAAAACAAAGGACCGATGCAAAGTACAACTATTATAAGACTTTGAGGAATTATATTAGCCAGCCCATTAAAAATGAGAAAAAAGCTTATCTCGAACATCAATGCAGACAAAACATCAATGCTCTATAAAAACTTTGGAAGGCATTTGATAGATGCAAAATTCATTCTACAGTGAAACACCAGATATCTCCAGAAATTAATAATCCTGATGTTATAAATGATTTGGCGGCTCTGTGGCATAGTGGTATGTGTGTGACTACTACGCCCAAGGTCCCGGGTTCGAATCCCGACACGGTCCGCTTGAAAAATGTTAGGCGAGCATTTTTCACAAAAATACACCCTCGTTCGGATGAGAGGTAAAATGGAGGTCCCGTGTGTGAGTGTTGTCACGCACGTTAAAGATCCCTACCTTGTTTGGAACAGCAAGGGTTCGGCAAAATTCCAAATTTTCCAGGTAACAAAAACTCGCTTCCTGGCCAGTGTAGTACCTTCGGGTGGAGCATTGGAAAATCACATGTAATGTTATAAATGATTATTTTGTTAATTCCATATCGCATCAAAAGGTGGAAAAAGCTGAGATCAATCAGTATATGCATAATTGTCTACCCGGCATAAACAAGTTTACTTGTTTCGCAACTGTAAATGATGAAGTAGTTAAAGCATCTATAAAACGCATAAAATCCAATGCCTGTGGTGTTGACGGTATCAATCTTAAGATGTTATTACTAATAATGCCCTACTGTATCGAAATAATTACATATCTGGTGAATTTATCATTGCAAGAAGGCATATTTCCAAATTCTTGGAAACGATCTGTCATTGTACCTATCGGGAAAAAACCACTATCCTGCTCGACTTCCGATTTACGGCCTATTAGTATACTGCCAGTGATGTCAAAAGTCATTGAGCATATAGTATATACACAAACGTTGGAACATATTAATAGATGTGGCATCCTACCTGAACTCCAGTCTGGATTTAGAAGCGGGCACAGCACAGCTACTGCATTGACCAAGGTACTAAATGATCTATTACATTCAGCAGACAAATCAGAGGTTACATATCTCGCATTCATAGACTTCAGTAAGGCATTTGACATTATCGTGCATGACCTACTAATTGCGAAACTGCACTACTTTGGATTTGATAAGACTACCCTTGAATGGTTCACTAGCTATTTAAATGGCAGATATCAGAATGTCATACTAAATAATAAAACCTCACAATCGCTACATGTAACTCAAGGTGTTCCTCAAGGAAGTAACCTTGGACCTTTGTTATTTGTGATTTACACAGCAGATTTACCGCAGGTCTTAACGCCGACTTGTAGATACCACATGTATGCAGATGATGTATTATTATATACATCGTGTAATACTCTAACTGTAAATTCTGCAATCAATCTACTAAATAAAAACCTGGCTGCTGTTAGTAGATGGGTCCAACGTCATGGACTACTTCTCAATGTCTCCAAAACGGAAGCACTGTGTCTGTTCTCAAGAAAATTACGCAAGAGTAGAAGAAGCTCAGATAAATAGTCTTACTATGAATGGTGCAACAATTAACATTGGAAGTGCTGTTAAATATCTTGGAGTAGCATTGGACAAGCAATTAAACTTTGAAAGTCATGTCAATAAAAAAATCGGACTTTGTTACTATAAGTTGCGCACCCTATACAGATATAAACAATTTCTAAGCCCTGAAGTAAAGTGGAGAATATGTAATTGTCTAATTCTATGCCATCTGGACTACTGCAATGTAGTATACTACAGCTATCTAAACGCACGAATGAAACGTAGAATACAAGTCTTACATAATACATGCTTCAGATTTGCATATAGCGTACCTTATAGACAGCATATCACACTGTTCTATAACTTGCGCTGCAAGCTTAAATTTGACCGACGAGCAACCTTATTTTTAGCTACATTCATATATACTATTATCACCTCTCGTACCCCACTTTATCTGTATGAGATAATGAAACCAAGAGCTAGTATGCACCTACTAAATTTACGAAATAACAATGACCTCAGTATCATGCAGCATAAAACTGCTAAATATGAGAGTTGTTTTGCTTACATGGCTACCCAATTATATAACAAATATAAAATAATCTTTTATGAAACTTCAAAAGACAAATTTTACAAGAAGCTATATGATGTCTTACTATATGAGCAATCACAAAGCTAGGCTGATGGAAATCTAGGAAACGCGGGAATCCTTTCCTCTATTTATCAATCTTACTTAGTTTGGCATATGTACATTGTGTTTAAATATTACTTATATTGTTAATTTATAATTGTTATATTTCTTAATTTCTAGGAGGAATTTAAAATCAGCTTTGCTGAATTCCTTTCCTTTTGGATATACCAATAAATTTTTGATTGATTGATTGAATCTAAAGGAATACGGTTTATTTAAAGAACTTATGCTATCCTGACAAAAAAATATCAGCGTGGAAAAATAATACCACGTTTTACAATGCGTTATTGAAAATCCAGAAACATCAACAAGAATAATAGAAGACCAGACTGAGATAGTCAAATCTACAGTCCAATTTGTTTTAAAAAGGAATCAAGTTAAGCCTTATAAATTTGTAATTTGTCAAGGATTAAGACAAGGTCATGACGAACGACGTAAAAATTTCTGCGAGTGGTATACTAGGATGTGTGAGGACAGTGTAAATTTTCCAGTTAAAGTAATTTGGTCTGACTAAAGTATGGTAACCAATAATGGTATTTTCAACAGACGCAATACACATTCATTGGTTACAAAGCAATCCACGAAAAAGGGCCAGATATCAATATCGCTTTGAATTTAATATGTGGTGTTGTATTTTTGGCACAAGGATAATAAGTCCTTTTATCTATCACGGTTCCCTAAATTCAGACCGTTACCTTGATTTTCTGCGACACAATCTGGAAGATGCATTAGACAATTTGTCGTTGGGTGTTGTACATGATTGCTGGTTGTAACAAGATGGTGCCCCAGCACATAACTAGAGATGTTCGTTATTATTTAAATGAGCAGTTTTCAAGATAATTTATTGGCACTGATAGTGAAACACCGTGGCCTGCAAGGTCAAGGTGGCTCCGTGGTGTAGTTGGTATGCGTGTGACTACTATGCTTAAGGTCCTGGGTTCAAATCCCGATGTGGTCCGCTTGAAAAATGTTAGGCGAGCGTTTTCACAAAAATACGCCCTCGTTTGGGCGAGAGGTAAAATGGAGGTCTTGTGTGTGCATGTTGTCATGCACGTCAAAGATCCCTACCTTGCTTGCAACAGCAAGGGTTCGGCAAAATTTAAAAGTTCTAGTTTTAAAAAAAACTTGCTTCCTGGCTAATGTAATACCTTCGGGTAGAGCATTGGAAAACCAAATGTAGGGCCTACAAGGTCATCGAACTTAACCCCTTGGACTTTTTTGTGGGGTTACATAAAAAAATCAAGTATTTGGGGAAAATTTTGAAAATGATGAACAATTACTTCTATTCAAAATTTGTAAAAGCTGTCTTGTACATCTAAAATAGTGGCAACAACAAAGTGCCTTTTGTTTTTGTACCTTTTCAAATAACTTAAAGGAAATTAACACAAAATTGCGATATTTTGGATATTTTCGAATATCTCCGGAAGTAAGACGAATTTTGGTATTTTCTCAACAGAATATAATTGACCCCAAATTTCACAACTTTTCTGTAATTTAACCGTCTTTGTAACTTTTACGGTTTTCGAGATCCCATGCTGTTCATCCTTATCTTGGACATGCTGTATAAGACAAAAGTAATTTGGTATTTTCATTCATTCATCATAAAGTGAAACACCAAGTAAGTTTCGAGTAGAGTTTCATTCTTTAGTTTATTTTATGACATGAAACATATACGTTTCAAGTGATTTGTAATCTATTTGTTGGCGTTCCACAAGTAACATAGAAGTTATCAAATGTAATTATTTGATAAAGTATAATGAAGATTTATCACAATAATATGAATAATCTTGGTACAAGATCAGAACTGCTGATTTAATCGAATAAAAATAAATGCACTTTGCAAACCGATATTTCGACATCAAGAATGGTTATAAATGGAGTTTTGAAATGGAACCAGGAAGTATTCAATGCCGTTAATTACAATGGAAATTATATTATTATAAAGCGCTATAAAGAAATATTTGACAATACCAATTGCAAGTATAGTTTTGTTTTTTTACCTAATAGTAAATTAAGCTAGAATAGGATTGTAATTTTTTAAAAATTATTTGTGAGGGAGATAATTTCCAGCAGTTTTGAGGTCAAAGTTTGAAGCATTTTGCCTTTACCAAATTATCTGTCCGACATTATTGGTCAATTACACTGACAAACGGGATAATAAAAGGATAGGTAACTTATCCCAAAACTTTAAAGAGAATTTTGTATCTCACATAGATGTTTGGGTTCTGTAATTGTTAACAAGGATTAGGTGAAGATTATTTAAATAAGGAAGTAATTAAATAAAATTTTCTGTCTAAGATTAAGCTGTAAATTGTTTTTATAAGCATTCTTTATAGCTGTTCAATGTAAGAGATTCTTTAGATAACGTGTATAAAGGACATGTTTTTGAATGCTCATAAGACTGTTCATAGATGTTTCTTGAAATTTGTTTTAGTTCTTTTGAAAAAAATCCACAACATATTTTCCACTGAACTAGCCGGGCAAGAAAAAAGACACGATAAGATAGTGTTTTTATATTTTCTTATTGCATACTCATTAATACAATTCGGCTGTACCTAAGCCAGCATAATTTGTGAGCTCACAATGTAAAGCCGTGTCACAGCAATATATATATATATATATATATATATATATATATATATAAAGGAAACGGTAAAAAGTGCTCTAACACAAGCTTTGGTTTAACTAATTGTGACTTTGAGAATAATTACATAATTGCTCGCGCACTGTGAACATTTCTTGGTAACGTGCAATATGCAATTTATTGGGAAATCGTGAGTACGATGCTACAGAACCAGCAAAAGAAGTGTATATTTTCCACAACAGCATCAAAAATAAAGAAAACATAAAAGCTGTACCTTAGACCAAACTGTTTGCCGCTTTGGTAACATCCTTGCTGTGTATTTATGGTAGTAGTAATATTAATTACGAAATAACTAGACACGTAGATTCACAGTTGATTTATTGACTGTAGATAACATAATTATTTGAGACACGTCTATTGCTTACCAAGGCTGACATCGTACTAGTGGGAGAAATATACAATTATCAACTAGTGCATAAGTACTACATTTTCTTAAGCAGCCAATGGCGTGCCATACATAACATTTCCCTTCTTACATAATTTTTTTTAGAAAAGAGAAGAACAATCCTTATAAGACTACTAAGCTATAAGTCCATACGCTTTGGCGCTGTACGCACTCGCGAACTACGACGCAATTCACATTCCACTTTAGCCGGAACTTCATCACTCACGGGCTTATTATCTAACTTATTCGATATTGACTTTGTAGGGGAAATCACCTTATTATCGAGGATCACCTTAGAAGGTGACGTTACCTCTGGACTAATATCATTTACAGGTATGCTTTTACTAACAGAACAATCTCCTTTAGGTGAACTTATCTCTATGGTATTTTTAACAATTGGTTCACAATAGGATTCAAACTTAGATTTTTCTAAATCTATATCAACAGCGTTGTTTAGTTTTCTTAGGCTGTTGACATGCTTGTACAAAATTTTGTCGCCTATCTTTACAAGGTATGTTACTGCACTAACAAATTTTACAATACTACCTTCCTTCCATTTTTCTTTAATGTAAGGCCCTAAATTGCCTACTAACACTTTTTCTCCTGCAGTAAAATTTCTGGTTTTACATAATCAAAATCTGAACTAAATAATACCTTAGCCCCTTTTTTTGGTCTTAACATGTCTAACCTGGTCCTTGGCTTAATTTTAAAAATAAATTCATTCGGCGTTACACCTGTACTTACACATGGTGTATTTCTGTAACTAAATAGAAAGTTCACCAGTTTCTGTTCAATAGATAGTTTAAACTTATCCGATTCAAACATATACTTTTCAATAGCTTTTTTTACTGTTTGTACTTGCTTTTCAATTTGTCCATTTGATTGTGCATGGTATGGAGGACTTTTTAAAACATTTATACCATTTACTTGACAAAATTGTACAAAACTATGAGAATTAAATGGGGGTCCATTGTCTGATACCAGAGTGTCTGGTAGACCCAAAAAAGCAAATGTACTTTTAAGTTTCTCTATTGTTTGTACTACACCGTACCGTTTTTCATAACATGCGCATCAACCCATCGAGATTTACTGTCTACTATTAATAATATAGTCCAATCATCAATGTGATGGAAGTCTATATGAATCCTTTCAAAACATTATTGGTCTTAGGCCACGATATTAAACATTTTTCTTGATTATTTTGAGTTAATTTACACACGTTACAAGTGCTAATCAAGGTTTCTATATCTTGTTGCATGCCTGGCCACCACATAACTGATCTTGCCATCATTTTAGACCTAACTATCCCGATATGATCTTCATGCAATAACTTTAAAACTTCTTTTTGTAATAAGACAGGAATTACTACTTTAGTACCCATCATTAAACAATTTTCTTCTACCGATAAATCGTTTCTTTTTACAAAATAGGGTTTGAGACTAGGATCGGCTATTTTAATAGGCCACCCTGTTTTAACAAAATCTATTATTTTAATTAAGATACAATCTTTAGACGATACTTTGGCAATATCTTCATATGACAGCGGTAACTCACTACTTAAATTGAACGAGTTAATTGTGCTATCTATACCTGTTAGGTCTGGCAAAGGTAATCATTATAACATATCTGCTTCATACATGTGTTTGCCTTTCCTATATTCAATGGTATAATTATACGCAGATAGAATTACATTTTATCGAATAATTCTAGATGCTGACATTACCGAAATTTGTCTGTCTGGATTAAAAATAACCTTTAATGGTTCGTGGTCGGATACCAAAATAAAAGACCGTCCATAAATATATTTATGAAACCTTTTTATGCTAAAAATAATCGCTAACGCTTCTCTTTCTAGTTGCGAGTAATTTTTCTCGGCTTTTGACAGTGTACTAGACACAAAATATATAGGACGTTCTGTGCCATCATGGTATCTATGGCTTAGAACACCACCTATTCCATAATTACTTGCATCACAAGAAACTACTAACGTTATCTTGGGATTATAGGGTACTAACACATTATGTGTGTTAATTAATTGTTTACTAAGCTGAAAAGCTTTTCGTGCTACCGCATTCAATTTAAATTCTACACCTTTCTCTAAAAGAGTATACAAGGGATATAATTGTGTCGATAACATTGGAATAAATTTACAGTAATAATTTAATAAACCCAAGTATGACCTAAGTTGAGTTATATTTAGAGGCTCAGGTGCCTCATTAATTGCCCTCAATTTCTCGTCTGTTGGGTGTATACCCTCACTATCTAATCTATGTCCAAGATATTCAACTTGATTTTCAAAAAATTTACATTTTTCTAGGTTTACCTTAACATTATAAGTATTTAACCTACTTAACACTATATCCAACTGTTTCTTGGCCTGGACAAAATCTTTGCTGGCTATTAGAATATTATCTAAATAACAGTGGACTCCCACAATGCCACTTAAAATTTGGTCTATAACTGATTGAAATAGAGCTGGAGCACATGAGAGCCCATATGTCAAACGAGTGTATTGAAACATACCGATATGTGTATTTATGGTTAAATATTTCTGATAATCAGGGTGCACACGTACTTGCTGATACGCCCCTGTCAGATCGAGTAAACAAAAAATAGTACCTCCTGACATACTTGCAAAAATATCATCAGGGGTTGGCAAAGGATATTGATCCACATTTAAAACTTTGTTTACAGTGACTTTAAAATCTGCACAAATACGTACATCATCTGTCCCTTTTTTAGGTACAACTACTATAGGTAAGGCCCACTCACTGAAAGTAACAGGTTTTAGAATACCTACTTGAATCATTTGTTCAATTTTCTTTTCCACCTTAGCTTTTAATGAATATGGCATACTATATGGTTTTTTAATTACAGGAACACTATCCTCTTTCACATTAAATTTCAATTCGAATTTATCTATAGTGTTACATAGGTTCCCATCAAAAACTACTTTATTTTTGACTTTAATATCATTAATTACTTCCTCATAACCTGATTCCTTAACGTTTCCTAAATAAAATTTCTGTTGCCATCTTGGGAACAAAACATCTAACCAATTTCGTCCAAGTAATGGTACAAAGTCTTTGTTCGATTCTATTATGGTTAAAGGCAAATTAAAATACTTGTTATTACCATGCACTTCAACCAGACATTCGCCTACAGCTTTAATATTTTGTCCACAAACCGAATTTAACTTGTATGTTACAGGACTAAGATTTATATTTAATAACTCTTTAAACCTTACTTCTGACATAACAGTCTTACACGCACCTGTATCTACCTCAAACATTATACTTACATTGTTCACTGATAGCTTGACCTTATACGTGTTACCTGTGTCTCCTACAATATTAAACAGAAATAGATCCTCGTTAACGTCCTCGCTAGTAACGTTTACATCATCTAATTTTTCCTCAACGGCTGCTATCGTACCTCTACTTGTAGTAGGACACATTGATTTAACATGACCCAATTTCTGGCATTTGTAACATTTCCATTTTACTGCTGGGCATTGCGACTTGGAATGTCTACGTCCACATTTATTACATGCATTACCAGTCATCTGCCTAACCTGTTTAGCACATTGACCTACATTTACTGGTGGAGCAGCTACATAATTCCTATTTGCAAATTTACTTTTAACGACATGAATACTACTACCATTTTCAGTTAATGATTTCACTTGTCGTTGAGCTAATTCCGCAGCTTGAGCTATTTGACATGCACTAGAAAATGTTAACCCAATTTCTGCTAAAAGCTTTTTTTGAATATTTTCTGCTTTAATACCACAGACGAAACGATCTCTAAGCGCCTCTTCTAAGAATGCTCCAAAATTGCAACTACTTGCTAGTTTATGCAATTTCACTATATACTCAGCAATAGATTGATCGGATTTCTGGTTACATTGGTTAAAAACAAACCTTTCATAAATTTCGGACACTGGGGGAGAGTAGTGCTTCAACAATTTTCCTTTGATTTCACTGTAGGAAAAATCCTTAGGTTTTTGGAGCCACTAGATTCTTTAATACTTGATAAATTTCTGTACCTGCTAGTGTTATAAATAAGGAAACCTTTTTTTCCTCTTGCACCACATTTACTAAAAACAGGTGTTCTAGTCTTTCCAAGTAAGATTCAATTTCTTCCCCTTGATTTCCTCTAAAAGGCTCTATATTCCCAATTAATGCCATTATAATAATTTATTACTCAAAAAAAAATTATTATAACCTTATTTTACAGCTGTTTGTTTACACCACAACAATATGCTTACTCGATGTGCCAGATGCACACGAACCATACACGAACTGATCCGATTACCGTTATCTACAAATTTGCAACTTAATAATGCAGGTGCATGTGCTAACAAATTTTTGTTTAATCTTGCACAAAATTAAATGCACATAACTTTAAAAATCAACTTTACTCGTCGCCATTATGCTGTGTATTTATGGTAGTAGTAATATTAATTACGAAATAACTAGACACGTAGATTCACAGTTGATTTATTGACTGTAGATAACATAATTATTTGAGACACGTCTATTGCTTACCAAGGCTGACATCGTACTAGTGGGAGAAATATACAATTATCAACTAGTGTATAAGTACTACATTTTCTTAAGCAGCCAATGGCGTGCCATACATAACAATCCTTAAGAATTCTAAAGTGCAGGCTGCACTTGTCTACATGCTGGATATGAGATCAACTAATTTAATTAGATTAGAACACTACATACAAACAGTATCTTAAAATTGCAACTCACTACATTTCTTTTCACTAAAAGAATAATGTATTAAATAGCATATGTTGTGTAGATTCGAATAGAATCGACCTCTTGCAAAAGACAGATTGACCAACATTCTTCAAAACCATTCTTTCCAATACTGCATGAAGTATTCTGCGAACACCAGTATATATATATATATATATATATATATATATATACATCTGGTACCTATGCAATCTTGCATACAGCGGAATGGTGAGAAATGTATAGCAGGTTGTCTAAAGCTTATAACGATGAATACGATTTGTTATATTATCAACCAGGGATACTGAGTATGAATTAATGAGGGGGCTATTATTGCCCATAAAGCTTGAGCGAGATCAACACGTGCATGTTAACGTAATACAACTTCTCAGTACAAGTCATTAAATTATTTTATATTTGTACTCTGCAGCTGTACCGAACATGGTTCGAAGAAGAAACTATTGGAAATAATAAACAGCTGCTTTATTTCCATGAATTTATATAGTGAAATTGTTTTAAAGATAAGCAAGTGGTGGTTTAAGACATATTTCAGCGAACTTTTAAAACGAAACATTTGAACAATAAGCAGATATTTCGGAGAATTTTGAATTTATTCCACTATTTTTACGCATAAGGAAATTTTTATATAGGACGGTTTTTAAATATTCATTTTAATTGGAATAGCATAAAAAGAGGGTTGTTGCTTGGATTAGAATTTGTAGGAAGCGTTTATTAATACGAAGTAAACAAAGTAAAAAATTTTTGTGTAGGATTGCAGAAATCAATTGATTCCAGAAATGTAACGTAACCAACCCCTCCCAGCCCCAAGAAAAAACAAAAGGTCGAAATAGGAAGCAAAAGCAACATAGCAAAAGAAAATTCGTTTGAGAGAACCCAAAGAAAAGCAAAAAACAAAAAAAAATAATTTATCCGTCTCGAAGGACCAATATACACTAATAGGATGAACCAAAAGAAAATTCTTTGCTTAAGAACACTACAAGAAAACTTCAAAAGTCAACAAAAGACTTTTTATCTGACTTGGAGGACCAGTATATTGGATCAAGTCAAGAAGTATAAAGGACAGGAAAAGTAGAAGATAGTAATCATTGAGAACAAAGATGGAATGGCCTGACACTGCAAAAAGTCTTCGGAGGATGTATATCTCTATTAAAGAAATAGTATAGTTTTCAATCTCAAGAAAAGAAATTGGTTTCTCGCAAAAAACCAAAAAAAGTAGCATTGGGATGGAATGTTTCTATTTTAGCTTTGGTAGAAATGCGAAGATTGTCCAGAGTATGGAGTAATTGCCAACGGATTTTTGCTCCACCTCTGTTGGAGGGAACTTACTACAACGACTTCCTCTGTGGAGCCACAAGGAACTAATGCGCTTGAATGCAAGTGAAGATTTATCACCATCAAATTCAGTAAGGGATATTTGAAGACTATCTGGGTTAAATAACCCCGTATCGCACCTTCTCGTGAATATTAAGCCACGGTTTCTTCAAGATTCTTTGAAACCATTTGTTATCTACACAATTTTCGCCGTACGTGATATTTAAACTACGCAGGTGTTCAAAATAATATTAATTCTCAGAGCTTTATTTTCTGGTATTTCGTGCTAAAGCATCTGACCGTTTCCAATATCCTTAGAATCGACATGTTTATCTAAACAAATTAAACTGAAATTGCCTTTTAAAATACGCAGGTGTGTTCAAACATCCTACTTCTAACTAACACTTCTAGGATTTGCATTTTATTGGGTTTTTACAAGTTTCTATAGATATTATCTGTACGTTTTGTTCAATACCGGTTACTTGAAATAGAGTTAATTAAGATAAATTTTGCACGTAATTTTCCATTTGTTTCTTTCCTCGGAATAATTACATTACCCGTAGAGCTTGTTAATACTGTTTCTTTTGATATAAAGCGTCTTGTACATGATTTAAATCTCTGATTTTTTTTACTGAAACGACCGAATTTATTTATGCTTCATGGTTTTAATGAAGCGTACCTTTTCCCAAAGCTTCTACACGGTGATTAAAATTATTTGATGTGATTATTTAATTTTCTACCCTGGTCTAAATATGAGTATTTTCCCCCTATTTGAATACAAATAATCCCACTTATTTGAATGCAAATGTAAAGCATTTAGACAAAAAAATTACAAAAAAATTGCCTATCCCTCTCTATCCTTATCTATCTAACTTACCTACTTTGTCTCCAATCCAAAAAAAATTTACACCTATCCTATATCCCTATCCTATTCCTAACTCTCACCTAATTCTATAAACTGAAATTATCCCTAACTTCATCCTACTTATCCATCTAATCCTATATGCCTATCCTATTCTTACTCTATTCCTAACTCTCCACTAATCTTCTATGAAATATCTACACTTAACCTATCTTATTTTCTTCCTACATTTACTCTTTATTCTCATCCTAAACCTATTCCTAATTATCTCCCATATTTATCCTATACCTAGCTTTATTTTCTATAAACATCTACTTCTACTCTTCGATATACACCTATATCTACTCTCTATTCTATTCTTATTCCTATATCTATACTAAAATTCACCTATCTCTATCCTTTGTTCATCAAGTTATTTAAATCTAATTCTCTTCTTGACCCTCCAAGTCTTTCGTCTAACTATCCTAATACTCTTCATCCCTATTTCTCCCCCTTCTATATCTATACTTAACATCCCTGTTCTCTCACATACAATAAACTTATCATCCCTATTATCCTTACTCTTAAATATTACTTCTTCTTCAGTCCCTACACTTGCCTGTTTCTCATTTATTATTGTGTCCCTTTCTGCCGACAAACCAAACGATACTACTTTACAATTCTCGATTTTTCTCTCTATGGAAAATCCTACGTACCTTATAGAATTCTTATGTAATGGAATCCGCCAGAATGAATCCCTTAAATCTACTTGATTAAAAACAAACTTGCCATCTTTACTTAATTTCGCCTTCACCTGCTCCTGATATGCTGCTTCTACCCCCACTACTTCTGCATGTTTTTGTATTAAAGCTTGAACCTCTACTCTCCTATCCTCTGGACATCTTATTGTGTTGATCTGTTTAACTTCATCATCCTCTACCTCTACTACATTAATACTAAACCCCGTGTCATCCTCTGTGACTTCATAACTGCCCTTCCATGGCACTACCCTATCCTTAATCCTTACTACCTTCCTTTCCATATCTATCAAAACCCCTAACTTCATCATACAGTCAACACCTAAAATGCTCTGAAACTTCAGTCCAGGTACAATTATAAACTCCTGTTCACAGCTTAAACCTCCTATATTTATCCTAAGCACCACAACACTATTTACTACAGCAAACTTCTTTTTATTTGGAGCTACTAAATGGCTACGCTTTATAGGCATAATTCTATCACAAACCTTATCCCTAATTTTGCTGACGAATTCCTCCGATATTAAACTCGCCTCTGCCCCTGTATCAAGTAATACTTCTACATTATTCTCAAAAATTTCTAAATTAATAATTGGCAAACATAATTTTTCCTCAGTTTCTGGCTCTACTTCCTCCTCAATTTTGAAAAATTCACGTGGATGTTCATATACATTTACACTGAAATCTAGTGGTCTGTCGCGTTCTAAAAATCCTGTCCAGGTCTGTTTTCCCTACTCGGTCCTGGTCTAGCCGTCACCTCAGCGTACGTCCTAGGCGTTTCCACTCGTTCCGTGTCTGTATTAGCAGTCCCCCTCATGTCCGGTGAACTATTCCTTCTGGTAGGTTCCGGTCTCGGTGCAGGTCCCCTTCCTAAACTATTACTCCTAACGTATGGTCGTATCTGTTCCCAATTCGGTTGCTGGTATCCGTAACTATTCCCCCTTCTAGCATAGTTGTCCTGTCTATTGTCAAACCTAACAGTGTTGATCTGTCTTTCCCTATTTTCCCGAGGTCGTCCACTACTTACGTCGTCGTACCTCTGCAGGTATTCCAAAAACATTTCTCTGTCCACTATGTTCTGTAGGGCTACGTGCTGTCTTATGTCTACCTCGAAGTGTCGTGATAAATACTTAATAATTTGTCGGTCCGTCAGTGGTGGGTTCAGTTGCTTTGCTATGCTATACTTGCGTATAGCATATTGCTCCCTACTTCCTGAAAATTCTCCCTTAAATTTCCCTGTGATTAAGTCGTCTCGTACCTGGTCTTGTCTGTGGTCACTCCAGTAGTGCTTTAAAAATTTGTTTTCAAAGTCCTGATACGTGTCTATGTCCTGTCCTACTAAATTGTACCACGCTTCCGCATTGTCCTTTAATAAAGCCTTTATCGTATTTAGTTTAGTCTGTTCGTCAAATAAATTTCCCACTAGATTTCTTACACTGTTAATAAAAATTTGTGGATTTACCCTGTTATCGCCATAAAACTTCATTTGTTGGTCCAATGATACTCCACCTGTAGAAAATCTGGGACCATCCCCCGTTAAATTTGACATGTTGTATTTGATACTACTAACTTGCGTTCTACCCTGCCTAACTGATCCCTACATGAGTCCGTCACTTCAGTCATTTTATATTAATCTCTTCTTCACAAAAATGCGTACTTCGGACCTTAAATGTCCCATTTCCTGTCGAAGACCTGTAATATCACGCTCATTTTTTTCAACCCTATTTTCTACTTGCCCCAGTTTCACGGTAAGACTATCTTTAAATTCTGTAAATTCTTTAGTATTTTGTTCAATTTTCCCGCTTATCTGCTCTAATTTTTGGTTGGACTCCTCCTCGCTCTATTAGATTCTTCGCTAGCAGTTCTAATTTTCTGTTGGACTCCTCCCTAGCTAATCGCATTTCCTCTAACATTCTCATCATTAACTCATTTCCTTGATCCCCTGATTCCGTCCTCGACTGATCTCTACTGCCTCCAGCTTCTTCCATTTTCGAAATTTTCTCACACAATGCACT
Source organism: Platerodrilus igneus (assembly GCA_036346225.1). NCBI lineage: Eukaryota > Metazoa > Arthropoda > Insecta > Coleoptera > Lycidae > Platerodrilus > Platerodrilus igneus. Next base: position 1,700,973 of record JARFIW010001233.1, read on the forward strand.
ATCGTCACTTCCAATTTCCACTCCTTGACTCCTTAACCACTCCTTTCTTTGCATACGTTCAAATCACTCACACACACTCTAAAATACTCCTAAATTTATACACACACAAAAACTCTCTCTCTCAGATCGCCAGTTTCCTGGAATAAAATCACAAAAAATTTTATTTGGAACTCGAGCCCTCACGTTATGGTCGCCATAAACTGCTGTGATATTCTCCTGTGTATGCGGGAACTGGGTCCCTTTCAACAAAAAAATTCTAGCCCCACGTTGGGCGCCATAAACTGCTGTGATATACTCCTTTGAATGCGGGAACTGGGTCCTTTCAACAAAAAAATTCTAGTCCCACCGATTGGGCGTCATAAACTGCTGTGATCCTGGTTTCGCTTCAGCTGCTCACCTAATTTTATAAAACTCCTCATTCATAAAATTAAACAACACATTCCTACCACAAACATCAACGTCAACTCTATTTACATCAATATTCACAATACATTAAAATTTCAAGATTAAAATTCAGCATAAATTTCAGTTTTAAAAAGAATTTCAAGATTAATTTTATTATCATTTTAACGTGCATCCAGAATTAAAGTCCTTGTAGGATGCCTACTAATTAATATAACAATATATGCAGAGTAAAAAGGGAGCATCTACCACCCCTTTACGTTAATTAACCAGGTTCGTCTAATTGAGCTCAAAGACATACCTAAAATTTCATCATAATCCAGAACATCAATACTAAATACCCCTTTCTACTTAAACAAGCAAATTTCATCTTAACATTAAAATTTTATGGTTAGTACAATTTCACTAATGTCCATTTAAAGTAAATCAATTATCAAGTAATTCAACACACACAAAAATGTCAAACAAAATAGTATAATTTACCTGAAGGTTACTGTCCTCGTAGCTTCAATGTACATCGTCCCTTTAGTTAATCACACCATTCCAACAGGATTATATTTACGGCTTCTAATTCTCAACGCTTTTAAAATTTTCTCCATCACCATTTATTTAAAGTTGTTTCGGGCTTTTCCGGAACTCATCTGTGTATATCTGACCCTTGTTTCGTGGATCCAGACACGTATTTGAACCATTTAATTATTAACACCCCGAAAAATAGCAAAGAAATTCATGCGTCTTTCACCAATATACGCCAAAACTGCCTACTTTTGTGTATACATTTGTCGTTGTAAATTTTGCTAATTGGTACAGTGATACTAAATTTTATTACCTTGTATCTAAGTGCACTGAAGTACATTCATGTTAGCACGTAAATAACAAACTATTTTGAATCACTAAAATATACGAGCAAACTGTAAATTATTTTATCAAACTAAAATGCACTGTTTAACATCTTCAATCAAGTCGCGGATGTAAGAGCTTTTAACGCATCGAATAGTCAAAAGTCTAAGAGAGCGCTTGTTTATATTCCCCTGGGTATATATAGCAAATAGCCTCTCTGTCGGTCTGTTCCCCAAAACGGGTAATTCTAAGAATTTCTCATGCTATGTTCCCATTCCGTCGCTCGCGCGTCGGTTTTTACGAATTTTTCACTCGCCCCAGTTGAAAATCTCAGAAATCCTCACACGGCACGCAAACATGTCCGAGAAAAGCTAATTAATTTTGTACAGAAATCGTTGTTTCTACCTCTGATATTTGCATCCTATTTTCAACCAATTGTGACCCTCGTGACGTTGCTTAAATCACGCCTTTTACTATATGTGTCTTTGCTTGACGCATTTTCTCTTTCCTTTTCTAACCTGTTCGCATTGGTGCAAATTGATATTCTTTATTATCGATTATATTTTAGTCCATGTGGACTATCTGGGTTAAATAACCCCGTATCGCACCTTCTCGTGAATATTAAGCCACGGTTTCTTCAAGATTCTTTGAAACCATTTGTTATCTACACAATTTTCGCCGTACGTGATATTTAAACTACGCAGGTGTTCAAAATAATATTAATTCTCAGAGCTTTATTTTCTGGTATTTCGTGCTAAAGCATCTGACCGTTTCTAATATCCTTAGAATCGACATGTTTATCTAAACAAATTAAACTGAAATTGCCTTTTAAAATACGCAGGTGTGTTCAAACATCCTACTTCTAACTAACACTTCTAGGATTTGCATTTTATTGGGTTTTTACAAGTTTCTATAGATATTATCTGTACGTTTTGTTCAATACCGGTTACTTGAAATAGAGTTAATTAAGATAAATTTTGCACGTAATTTTCCATTTGTTTCTTTCCTCGGAATAATTACATTACCCGTAGAGCTTGTTAATACTGTTTCTTTTGATATAAAGCGTCTTGTACATGATTTAAATCTCTGATTTTTTTTACTGAAACGACCGAATTTATTTATGCTTCATGGTTTTAATGAAGCGTACCTTTTCCCAAAGCTTCTACACGGTGATTAAAATTATTTGATGTGATTATTTAATTTTCTACCCTGGTCTAAATATGAGTATTTTCCCCCTATTTGAATACAAATAATCCCACTTATTTGAATGCAAATATAAAGCATTTAGACAAAAAAATTACAAAAAAATTGCCTATCTCTCTCTATCCTTATCTATCTAACTTACCTACTTTGTCTCCAATCCAAAAAAAATTTACACCTATCCTATATCCCTATCCTATTCCTAACTCTCACCTAATTCTATAAACTGAAATTATCCCTAACTTCATCCTACTTATCCATCTAATCCTATATGCCTATTCTATTCTTACTCTATTCCTAACTCTCCACTAATCTTCTATGAAATATCTACACTTAACCTATCTTATTTTCTTCCTACATTTACTCTTTATTCTCATCCTAAACCTATTCCTAATTATCTCCCATATTTATCCTATACCTAGCTTTATTTTCTATAAACATCTACTTCTACTCTTCGATATACACCTATATCTACTCTCTATTCTATTCTTATTCCTATATCTATACTAAAATTCACCTATCTCTATCCTTTGTTCATTAAGTTATTTAAATCTAATTCTTTTCTTGACCCTCCAAGTCTTTCGTCTAACTATCCTAATACTCTTCATCCCTATTTCTCCCCCTTCTATATCTATACTTAACATCCTTGTTCTCTCACATACAATAAACTTATCATCCCTATTATCCTTACTCTTAAATATTACTTCTTCTTCAGTCCCTACACTTGCCTGTTTCTCATTTATTATTGTGTCCCTTTCTGCCGACAAACCAAACGATACTACTTTACAATTCTCGATTTTTCTCTCTATGGAAAATCCTACGTACCTTATAGAATTCTTATGTAATGGAATCCGCCAGAATGAATCCCTTAAATCTACTTGATTAAAAACAAACTTGCCATCTTTACTTAATTTCGCCTTCACCTGCTCCTGATATGCTGCTTCTACCCCCACTACTTCTGCATGTTTTTGTATTAAAGCTTGAACCTCTACTCTCCTATCCTCTGGACATCTTATTGTGTTGATCTGTTTAACTTCATCATCCTCTACCTCTACTACATTAATACTAAACCCCGTGTCATCCTCTGTTTTACCTCCAAATTTTTGGAACACCGATGGGGTCTCCCCTCAGCCCCATTGTTGCTACCATAGTTATGGATTTTCTATTTGATAATGTTATCCCTTTATTGCCCACACCGCCAGCCTTTATCAAGAAATTTGTTGATGATGTAATTTGCTCTGTACCTACCAACGAAGTTAATATCGTTATAGAACTTTTTAATAAATTTAATGAACATATACAGTTCACATTGGAACAAGAACAAGACCGCAGCATTTCTTTTTTAGACATGAAAGTCATTAGAAACAGTGATAACACTATTATATTAGATTGGTACAGGAGACCAACAAATTCTGGTAGATATATTAACTTCCACTCAAATCATAGTATCCACCAAAAATAAATGTAATAATTAATTTAAAAAATAGAATAAAACAATTGTCACATCCTTCCTTTCATTTAAAAAATTTTAATATATTAGCTAAAATAATGATGAACAATGGGTTCCCAAAACCACTAATAAATAAACTGATTTTTCATTCCAATAACATAACAAAAAACGTAACTATCCAAACACAAAGCACAATCTTCAAAAAACTTCCTCTAGTCAAAAACCTAACTAATAAAATAGTTCATATATTAGCGGACCGGTCTATCACTATAGCTCGGTATAATCCATTTACGGTAGGAACACTTTTCTCCAAATTAAAAGACAGAACTCCAATGCTGAACAATTCTAATGTAGTTTACTCCATTCCATGTGGAGATTGTAACCAAATCTACATAGGCCACACCTCACAATGGCTGCGGAGTAGAATTGTTCAGCATAAAAGTGACTGTAAAATTTCTAAAAATTCCTGTGCTTTAGCGCTCCATACCAAACAAACTGGTCACATACCTAAATTTGCAGGAGTAACTATTTTAGACAAAGAAGTCAGGTACAAAGGCAGACTTTTCCTAGAAATGGCTCACATTAATGCATCTAAAGATGTCCTTAATTTTAAGTCTGATACGAATAATTTAAACTCTATATATTCGTATTTGTTAAATTTTAGAGTCCTCAACAACAGTAACAATAATTCGATTTGCTCAACGCGAGTGACTGGGTAGTATATTATTCGTTATAGTTTTTCTTTTGTTGGTTTTCATTAATTGTTTAAAAACGTGTCGAATCTATTGAATTTATAATTTAAATTATTTATTTCCCAATTATACAGTAGGCCTGGTTCATGTAGAACTGGTACGTGATAATTTATTCTGTGACAAATGTGTCTAACAAACCTTGTTTTACTTTAATAATGACCGTTAAATGTTTGTTAAAAAGTTTTAAATGTAGGAATTATAGTGTTGTATTATAAATGTGTCAGCTAAACCCTAAATTTGCTAAATGTATATTTATTTATTTATAATCTATTTAGTACTCATGTTTTGTAAGTATTTATAATTTTTTAGTATAGTTGATGTTCGTAACTTCTCTTATATAGGACCCTGATGAAGATTTAAAAAATAAATCGAAAGCTTGGCGAAAAAACAAAGAGTTTGATTCAAAAAATTGGACCAATAAACCTGTTATTGCATATACATATACATATACATATACATATACATATACATATTCTCTCAGCGTACAATGTGAGACACGCTCAAGGGAAAATCACATATGAAGTGAGGTCCATCACAAAGTGAGGACCAATATACGGACCTCAAAATGTTAAATAACTGGTTTGTATGGTATTCTAGTACTGTACATTCGTCTAAAGCAAAAAACCACAGACCTCATTTGGTGAGAAAACCTGTCAAAATTGTATACTTTATTGTGCAATTATTCCGCTAGGTGGCAGTTTGTCAAATTTATATTTTTTAACCATGTATATTACCTGTTCAGTAGTAATGTACTAGGTATACAGTGAGGACCACAGAAGTGACAACCATGTTCAAGCAGAGAAATGTAATCTTATTATGGTAGTGCATTAACCTATAAACTGCATATTGAATTTTAACAAGGCTATCATCACACAAACGATTTTCTTTAATAAACAAAGCCTACGTTTGTATAAAATCATAATGCACCACTTCAGAAAAGTTTTATGAACACTTTAGCCACGGACTTTCGTGTTTACAATTAATTCCACTGCACCTGTCGACAATAAAACATTTGAAAAGTATGATACATATACAAGTGTTCATGCGTTAAAGCAATAAATTAAGTATTTTTGTCATATTTATAAAGAAATACTACCCAGTTAGGAAGCTTTTCATTTCACCGAACCGAAGAACTTGATTTTGTTTGTTGTGATATCATAAATTCTCTACATTATATAAATAATTTTGAATCCTATAGAATATAATTTGGTTTATATTACTTGATATTCTTAAAAATTATATTAATATTGGAATAAAATACTAAGTGTGATAATAAACACTTTAGAAACAAATGGTAATTGTAAATCTTGCATGCTGTAGTGGTTATAATACTAGCTTTTGATCAGTCGTTGAGGGTTCAATTCCCCATTGCGGGTTTCCTTTTTTTTTAATTTGGTTTCTAACTATAACTGTGGTGTTTACAAAAAGTTTTTCTACAAGTGTTTATATTTAGATGATTCATGTAGTCAGCTTATTTGCGGAAGTACACTAGTGTAGTTAAATAAATGACATACAATGAATAATTGGACATAATTATAATAAACTACGTTACTGAACATTATCATAAATTTTAGGAATGCAAGAAACCCTTAAAGTAGTTCAGCATCAATATGTTTAATACCCTATATGTTACAACATAGAAATGTCTCAAAACAAAGGAGTAAAATGAGTTAGCTTTGTAGGTTAACATGAAGGTAGAGCACTAATGTGGTCATACTTTTCTGTGTGGTTAATTTTTGATTTTACATTCATTAGTTAACTGACTGCCAATAGTCTCTGTGTAAATTTAACATGGACTTGCTGAATAAGTAGTTTAAGTTCATTATATGTATGCTCTACTTGCCAAACATACTTTTGATATAAATTCCTTTGAAGACCAGGTATATTAAGTTGAAGGTTATGGTTCTGAAGAACTTATATGAAATGTTTTAAAATTTAAAAATAGTTGAGGAGAATTTGCATAAGAGAAATAATTGATCAAATATATACAGGATAGAAAAAATTATTTGGGTCAAAGGTGACCATGAAATGGAAAATGCTTCGTTAGCTTATAACATCAAACTTTAACGTTCAAACAATTATTTGAGTAAATTTAAAATGCAAAGTTTATATTTTAAGATCCATAGACACCTTTGATTAAAATAATTTGTAGTATCTCGGTATTAATCATAAAATGTCTCTGCCCAATTATTTAGGAAGAAACTATACTGAACGTAGCTAGAAGAAAATTCTTGCATTATTCTAAACAAAATATTTGAATTACATCTAATGCTTATGCACACAGCGTTTTCAATAATTAGTATGGACATGTGTGTGTGTCTACTTAAAACCGCAGTTAATACATTTGTTTGCCAATGTCAATATCAGCTAGGTATAAGTTATATCCAACAATTCAAGCATATTCTTGCAAACATTCTAATCTCCATACCTACTTTGAGGGTAATTCTCATGCTTAATTGTTGTAGAAACCTTATAATTTCAACTTGACATTTACAAGGAATCTTCCAATTCTCTGCACAAGTTATGTGTACTTTTATTCCATATAAGTTCACAGATGCAACAAAATTGCGATTTAAATTTGAAATTCCCATCTGTTTAGTTTGTTTATTGTAAGTCCTTCAAATGTAAATTGAAATTATAGGGTTTTAATCTAGAATCAAGAACGCCTTTTACAGTATCATATTCCACCTCAATGTCCCTGACTTCCTATAGAATAATCAACTGTTAGATGATTGTTCATTAACATTAACAGTTATGTTGGTATCAAAATATAGCTTTCTACCAACTGAAAATGGTTCTTAAAAAATACTTATTTTGATATATGGATATAAGGTTTGCAACTGCAAGTGTATTGTATTAGTAATTTAGAAATTTATTAGTCAAAATTTGAAACTTTACTCTACTATATTTTTCACAATTACCAGATGAATATCTAAACATGTATATTTTTGCATTTGTTGATCAAGTCATTTAATTATCTTATCAGTGGCCTAATTTGAGCAATTTTAAAAGAAGTTCAGGCTCGTATAGTATGTTCTGAAATTACCTATTTAACCTCCTTAGTCTAAAACATTAATTATGGTAGTCAAACCCTTTAGTAATGCACGCACTAGTAAATCTTAAAAAAGTATCAAATCTAGTATACAAAAACTTCTAATCCCAATCCATTTGAATAAATAGAACTGCTTTGCTAGTCTAAAGCACTTCTTTTGGATTTGATCAAAATGATAACTAAATTATCTACACTGTAGTTGCTGAAGTTATAGAAATAAACCGTTTGTCATATATCAAATTTAATGTATGTTGTTAAAAATAGTTCAAATTAATTTCATTTAAACCACCTTTTCCCAAAAACCCTGTACAATCATATCGTTATTTAGATGTATAGACAGTTTCATTTTGCCGACATAAGATGATGTCCAATTATTGACAGAAAGTTATTTTATCACATTAACCAAAACATCAAGCTTAGGTAAAAGACACTTAGAGAAGGATTCTTTTAACCCTACGATTGTTTAAATGCTACCATAAACCAACAAATTTGTATATTTCAAAATCGTTAACACAAACACCAATACCGTTTCAAAATAAGTTTTATTTGTGCATTTGATTCTTAAGGGAAAGCGATTAATGGCAGAATGCTGTCATACCAAATCTCCAAAGTTAAGTAATAATGATACAACTGATAGTATATATTTATATTTTATTACTAAGTTTCAATCTGCCTTAGTGTAGGCATTTAACACAAACATTTTAATTTTTACCCAACTTTTGTTGGCAAATATGCCAGGATTTTGCTCTTGCAGCTGAAGACATTCATTTTTCTTTGGAGGAATTTTCTCTGCCAAATGTTGTTTCAACCAGTCTAATGTAATTTGCGTCTGTCTGTCTGTCTGTGGTTCAAGGATGCACTTTGTTTTTCTTTGAGGTGTCACTGGTTTTCCCTAAAATGCAGAAAAAATAATTAAGTTTTCAGCTTGTATCATGAATTTAAGTTGAATATGATGAAAACATTTTTTTGTAGGTAATTTAAATGTTTTTTTGTTTGATTAGTCAAAATAAATTTTGTATGGGCAGAGCCCAAAGATTCGAATGGTAAAAAGTGTTATATCTACATATTCGAAAAATATTAAGGAAGGTAGTAGTAGTATCGTTATTATTATTACAAAACATTACAGAAATATATTCAGTATAATATTTGGTAACCCTCAGCGATATTTAGGCTATAAAGCCCACTTATGCACCTAGGAACACAATATACATGCATCCATATATGCACGGATCTTCACATAAGAGTATGTATAGATGGATATACAAACATGTATGTACACACATTTGCACATTGGACTATAAATTTTCAGCAATCACACCTTTAAATAATATCTTTTAATAACTTGAAAACAGGTGCTCGCCATAACATTTTTTAATTTAATTAAAGTAATAGAGATTTTTATATTATTGGAAACAGAATTCCAAAAGATTGAGGCGGATACATGAAAGATAAATGAAACATTTCAGTATAATGTAGGTGAATTATCAAAGTATTATCATTTCATGAGTTATGATTTCTATGTGGCAGAGGAAAAAATTTTGAACTTAGAATATGCTGGGCCAAGTTTTGAAGTTATTTGTACAACATAATAGCAACATGTCTGATGTTGTTCATTCTACTTCAACCATGACAGTTATTTAAAAAGTGGCGGTATATGATCATGACGCTTAACATTGTAAATAAATTGCATACAACTGTTTTGCACATTTTGTAATCAATTAATATTAATTTGAAAGTAAACACTGGTATACAACATCACCATAGTCAAATAAAAGTTGTATAAGAGATTTGACAATATGGACCTTTACATTAAAAGGTAGAAAATGTATTACTCGGTTTAGAGAATGAAATGGAGCAACTACCTTTTGGCAGTTATATGTAGTATGATCTCTCCAAGATAAATTAGAATCGATTATTACTTCAAGAGTTATAACTGAAGAAGAAAGTGTTATAGTTGTATTGTTTATTTCTAACCAAGGAATATTGATAAATTAACCTTGCTTAACAATGTATGGTTACCTAATAAAATTGCCCGATATTTGGATCGATTTATTGAAAGTAGGTTATCGTTACCCTGAGATTGATTTTTAGCAAGATGTCAAAAAAAATCTGGTTTATCTGAAAAAAGAAATTAGCGAACAGAAAAAGAGATGTGCATATTTAGTTTTCTTTAACTAAAATTTTGATGGAGTGTTTCAAAGGTACCAAAATCAATCCTACTTTATCCTAAAACTATCTGTTCCCATATTTTTAACAGTAATTGGTCTACATTGTTTCACTTGCCTAATTGTGTACTCAACTAATTTTATTCTTGTTAAACTTCATAATTTTTAGAGAAGTAGATATTTGTGGAACGGTACTCCTTGGCCCTGAATTTTAAAGCCAATTCAAAATAGACTGGAAACTGAACTTATTTATCCATCAACACCTACTGTCTATGAACGAGTTTAGTGTTCAATAAATTTGAGATTTTAAAACCTAAGATAGGTGTAGATCATAAAAAATATAGAGATGCTGAAAAATGAAGTATCGATGAATTGTTTTTATACCCAAGCTATACTAATTCATTTAGAATTCATCAAATCCCATCTTACTGCAATAAGATCAATACTTGAAAACTACAAATTCTAACAGTGGATCTAGATGGATGTTTTAATTTCAATATGGAGTGTATATTTTCAACAATAGCATCAAAAGTAAACACAAAAACTGTACCTTAGATCAAGCTGTCTGCCTCTTTGGTATCATTTTCACGAATTTGGAAGTGCGTGCTGTACTTGTCTATGGGCTGGATATGAGATCAATTAATTTAATTAGATTAGAACACTATGTACAAACAGTATCTTAAAATTCAGACTCACAACATTTCTTCTTGCTAAAAGGATATTGTATCGAATAGCACATTATGTGGAATCGAATCAAATAGAATAAAAATGACTTCTTGCAAAGGTTCAGCTTGTATTATACAGATTGACCAACATGCTTTGAAACCATTTTCATCCATATTGTGTGAAATATTCTGTGAACACAAGTAAACATATATTCCAGACAACAGCTGCGAATTATTCCTCGAAGAATAGCCAATTAATTCAAACAAACATGCTATAATGACTTCTATTGAAATTTGTTGGAAAAGCAATATCTATTTTAAAGTATCTAGTACCTATGTAATCTTGCATACTGCGGAATGGTGAGAAATGTATAGCAGGTTGCCTAAAACTTATAACAATGAATACGATTTGTTATATTATCAATTGGGGATTCTGAGAATGAATTAATGAAGGGATGGTTATTACCCATAAAACTTGAGCGAGCTTAACACGTGCAGTATAACGAAATAGAATTTCTCAGTGAAAACCATTAAAAGCTTTTATATTTGTACACTGCAGCTGTTTTGAACGTGGTTAGAAGAATAAACTATTGGAAATAGTAAGCAGCTGTTTGCCTTATTTCCATGAATCTATATAGCAAGGTTGTTTTAACGATAAGCAAGTGGTGGTTTAGAAGGCATTTCAACGAACGTTTAAAACGAAGTTGTTGAACTATAAGCAAATATATCAGAGAATTTTGAACATGGTTTTAAAATATATTCCACTATTTCTACACTTAAGGAAATTTTTATATAGGGTGGTTTTTAAATATTCATTTTAATTGGAATAGCATAAAAAGCGGGCCGTCGCTTGGATTAGAATTTGTAGGAAGCGTTTATTAATATGAAGTAAACAAAGTAAAAAAATTGTATGTAGGATTGCAGAAATTCGCGCATTCCAGAAATTTAATGTAACAGAAGTTCTATTTCAATATGTAACGTTTTTTAGGTTATTTAATTTCAAAGGTATTAAATGGTTCTACTACAATAATAGTAATAAATATTGGCATTATGAATGTACGAGACTTTGGAAAATAATCGTGCTGTGATATGAAACGTCAAATTGTCATTTATCACTTATAAGTGTTAGAGTGTGTTATAAAATAGCAAAAATGTCAAGATTAGGTTATAGTAATGAAGATTTCTTAAATTTAATAATTATTTATGGCGAATGTAATAGAATAATTAGTTGAACTTGTCGACTATTTGCAGAAAGGTATCCTTATCTTCAAAAACCTAATAAGAATACAGTTAATCGCAAACTTCAAAACTGTTGAACAAATGGAGCATTTTTTTCACACATCAAACGCAGAAAGCCGCAGGTTGATAATGAAGACAATGAAATCACTGTCTTGGATTTTTCCCTGCTTTCCCTACTGCGTCATTACATGAAGTTGAAAGAGAAATAGGTATATTATATATGACCATTTAAATTAAAAAAGTTGAGCATATTTTTGGTTAAACCGGAAGTACATTATTAACAGAAAAATCACATCAGATGCATTTTGCGTTATTGCACTTCAAAGTTTCGTAAATATTGTTCTTTTCATTTTAAAGATATTTACTCGGTTTCATACTTTATCCCAATCCAGTATATTTATTAGTTTAATAAAAATGCGCCATAATCTTTTCCACTTAATATTTATTGAAACAGTTATAGTTTGTTTTTATCTGTTACAGAGCTTGGTTATATTATCCAGATTACCATTTATTAAATTGTTCAGGAAGGTTGCTTGTTTAATTGCAGCTGATTATTTTGAAAATGGAGAACCCAGTTTAGAAACAGCTTGTTATAGTATTAATAAATGGCCTTCTCCAGTACCTGGAAATACACTAAGTTTGCCATTATTGGGTTCTGTATTCCAGGTTGGTATATATTTTTATAAATTTGTAATTATAACCGTGTGATATAGGCTTATATTCCATACAATAATACTTCTATGGCTACAAAACAAGGTATTAAAGACTTATGTTTACCATTAGAAAACAAAACCCATATTCTCTCTGTGGAGGATTTAGATTTATTTGACATTTTGCAACCTGTATTATCTCACATACATTTGCTATGGGAATTAGTTCTTACATCTGAACCAATAGTTGTAATGGCATCATCTCCTGCTTATTGTTCATCAATGGTTGTGGCTTTAACAAGGTTAGTATTTGCTATTTTTTAATTTATAAAAATGATTGGTATTATAGCTTTTTTTGGTTATTTTTATTAATATAATTATATAAGATATTCTGTTCTCATGCTTTTATAGGTTCGTTTTTAGAGAAATCGAGCTTAATATTTATGTTGATATACTTACATATAAAACGAAACCATTAGTTCTTCGGCATTACTATAGGAGGGTGATTAACATGTTTCTGTGTCTGCACAGCATAATTTCACATGGATTATTGGCTAGAAGCTGGAGGTTCAGAGCAATCATTGACTTGTAGTTTTGAAGACACTGGTCATAGTTTTCCTGATGCGATATATGCCGCATTCAGTTTAGTGTCATTAACTTGTTTGCTTTTGTGTTTATAGTGGTATGCACTATGTAAATATGGGATTTGTGATCGATATTTTGTCGTGACATCTTCGGGTCCACATTTATTGAAATGATCTGTGTTTTTTCATGTCATGATATAATGAATGTGGGGCTGAGTGACCTTTGTACAAGGTTTTGGTGATGTAGTATGCAGTCCTTGATCTTTTTCTCTGCTTTCCTGATGGTTATTGTAATCTGCAGGGTTTTGATTTCTGTTATTAGAATAAGTTATATTCATTATGGTTTTTTCCTCATATAATTATTTTCGTTATTTACATTATCGTTTGTATACTAATGATCATTGTTTGCATCACTCATCACAGTTTGTTGATTAGTGGAATTATTATTATACGAAGCATAGCTGCAATTATTTCTTTGATATTTGTTTACTACCATCTGTCTAGCTTATTCAAATAATCACCAGCTTCATCTCGCAATTTGCACACTGCCAACCCCATTTTTACTTCGGGGAAAAAATATTCACATACGTCATGAAGAACTTGGATTTCACTAAGGAGAGGTCTAAAATAAGATTCTTCTGTTGCACATTTTTGGAAACATTCTGCCCTTTAACCTCTTTGATGTTGTCCTAATTTGAACTTTTTAAATGCCTTGTATTCTATATCCGTATTCAGTTACTTTTCCTAAAATAATTTGCAAAATCATTGAAGTCTTTGAACTTGTATTCATTTAATTCGGCCTAGTTTGTAGCTGATCCTAGTAAGACTTTTATTAAAAACCAAATCACGCATTTTGGGGCAACTCTGCTTCCATTAAATTTTTTCTAATTTTCTAATAAAAGCAGCTGGATCAGTATTACCTGTTTGATTAAATTTAATTGTTGATTCTACCAAATTCTGTCGCATAGTAAAATAATTAAATTTTTTATTATTTCCACAATTGTAATGTTACTTGCCATCAAAATCTATTAATTTTCCCATTTTATATTGTTCAGGCCTGTTATTTTATGCTATTTCTGCCTCCTTTTGATCTAATTATTCCATAACGGTTTTTTGTATATCATCCTGCCTTTGCTCTTGTTGTTTGATTTGTTGATGTAATTGTATTTAATGCTTAATGAATTGAAATTACATGGCCATTCCTTCTTCATTTTATCGATATTTTTAGTAAATAATCCTAATATAGTTTCTAAATTATTTTTACCTTCCTCCTCCAGACAACTAACATTCTTCATGCTTATATTGTTCCTTGATTTTTGATTTAATCCGTCATTTTGATTATTTAAATTGTCAAAAGGGTTGCCTGATAGGCTACATTTCTCTACTGAATTTAAAACATATCAGTTATGCTTTTACCATTTATTATATCATTCATATTTATATTACAGTAAGCTTCTTAAATATAAATCGTTTAAATTTTAAACCACTAATATTTATGCTACAGATTGCTTTCACCTTTCCATTTAAGTCAATTTCTTGTTACATCTGTTATTTTATACTGTAATCGCAAATTCGCCTGCATTTACCTGGTTGGAACTGGTTTACCCATTGATTCTAGTAGTCAGTCAATAACTTATTCAAAATTCTCACGCGCCACTTGGAAACCAATTTTATGTAGAGGTTTTGAAATGCTTTGTGAATACCAGCTTTGTTCTCTTTAATCTTAGGGTCCTGGAGGTTCTTTGGCGGTAGAAATTAGAATATGAGTCATTAAAGCTTTTTCCAAAGTATGCTACTGTTACTCATATGTTAAACCTTACATTAAGTATAACAATAATATTATGCAATTAACGGTCTCAAAGTTATACATAAAGACAAATAATTCGAAATATCTCTACAGAGTACAGATTTATCAAGCTAAAACATTATTGGATGTTTGCATATAAAAGTTCATATGTGCTTAATATTGCATAAATTTATCCCACACTAATTAATAATGGTATAGCATGCTCATCTGTATTATATTATAATTAAGCTTTTGTTTTGTACTTGCAATCTGGCTTTTGATTCAGCTTCTTACGTCATGCAGAGTTTTCAGGTAGCTGTGAAACAATACGGCTACCCAAAGAATAATTCAGAATTCAACCTCTTGCCATACCAGACGACAATCAGGACGTCTTATGTCTTCCTATTGCGGTTTAAAATCTGTCATCTTTGTGTGTTCACGTGCATCTTCATATTCAGGCGCAATTAGCTTATTTATTTGAGAACTTGGCGGGAACGCAAACAGAATTATTACACAAAGGGTGCAGAATTTTTGTATTTGGTGAGAAGGTTAGGTATTTTGTATGCAAAGAGGTTGTATATATTCATTTAGATACACAAACAATAGCGGCTATATAACCCCCGACATAAACACTAGACTAGAAAGTTTTACAACCAAACGGTCCACCTCGTCTACTACTAATGCAATCAAGCTGAATGATACCAACATTTTATCTCATTTTGCAGAACCTGTAAAAACTAGCCAATTTGTTGATGGAGTCTTTTCAGAGCCCTAAACACGAAGCATGTACAACAAAAAGAAAAGTTAACACAGTTGTAAACTAGTTGCAAAGCATATAAATAGGAAGACATTGAGTTAAGATGTTAGTTTCTGTTTGTTATTGAACAGCCAGCGCCAATATTGCCTAAAAATGAATACTTCAATAGTGGTAGAGGTTCAAGGTTTCAAAACTAATAAAAAAGTTGAAAATGCAAGGCATTGTCGCAACGAACTTCCAAATGTAGACTTACTTTAAAACAATTTAAAGAAATTAAAATTATTATGTTGTAATAATTATAAGTATTCGGATAAAAATAAAAATTAATTCCCCGGGGGGATCGGGTATCCGTGGTCAGATTTTGTGGGGGTACCATATTTCGACTCGGCTATGTTAGGGGAGTCCAAATATGTATCGCACATTAATTTTGGACCTATTTGAAATTTTAATTTTCCAGACGGAATATCGCGGGGGCACGGCGTCCCCGTGGCCCGATTTCAACTGACATCAAAACTTAAGCTCAGGACACCGAGCTGAATCGATTGATGTATCACACATTGATGTCCGACCATTAGAAAGGCCTCGGACGGACAGACAGACGGACGACAAATCGATTTCATAAACGAACGAAGTTCGTTGAAAAAACCGTAGGTTGATATCTGTCTTGACAAATACACTCGTGATGATTTCATGGAGTTGGAAGCTTCATGGAATAACAACTCACAACTAGGTATTTTGTATGCAAGAGAGTTGGATATATCTCATTTAGATGCACAAACAATAGCGGCTATATACTCTCTGACAAACACTGGACTAAAAAGTCTTACAACCAAACGGTCTACCTCGTCTACTACTAATGCAACCAAGCTGAATGATACCAACATTTTATCTCATGTTGCAGAACTTGTGAAAACTAGCCAATTCGTTGATGATGAAATGGAGTCTTTTCAGAGCCCTAAACACGAAGCATGTAGAACGAAAAAAGAAGTTAGCATAGTTGTAAAAAAAAACTGTAGGTTGGTCTCTGCCTTGACAAATACATTCGTGATGATTTCATGGAGTTGGAAGCTTCATGGAATAACTAGTCACAAACAATAGACTTTATGCTGTTCACAGATTTTTTGTCTGAAGTGAATGGTAGCGATCAGCTACTTCAAATTGCAGCAAATTATACAGACGATATAGACAACTTGCTGTAACGAATTGGAGATGCATCAAGCGCTATTACACCTTGAACTTCAATAGATAGGTACAGGCACTTTATATAAATAAATAAAGCTTCTTCTGATGCAAAACCAATGCTTCTTTATCATCCCAAACATCAGAAGATTCTCAGGGAAATCTTAAAAGACTTTATTCAGCAGAAAGGTTAGTCAACGAAGAAAGCAGATATTAAAGGTTTTTCTCTTTTAAATCAAAATTAATTAATATTTCCATGGCATTATAAACTCTAAATCTTCTCATATTAAATGTAAAAAATATACAAAGTAACTTCAAATGTTTACGATTAGAACAATTTCTTGCACAAGTCGTGCCAAGTATTGTATTTTTACAAAAGACTAACAGTGTCATTGGCTTAACTAATTACAAAAAATTACAAACACGATGTTTTGTGTAATTCTTGTTAAAGAATTAAATATATACAGATTGTGAAACCATGAAATTTTATACACATTCTATCTGCAACTACTGTCAGTTTTAATATAAAACAATAGCTGATATATTATTGTTGTATATTGTTCCCGTGATGCACAAAAAGGCAGAGGATATTTTGATTGCTTTAGAAACATTTCTTACGGGCCTCACCATTCAAATCAGTTATGACGAGAACTCCCAAATAAAATTAGGTGACGACTTCAGCTGTACATTATAACCCTTACTAAACCACTGTAATGCACATGAAGTCTGACCAGCTAATCGAAAACTGTTGGAAAAGTTTATAAAAAGTTTTAATCTAGTGAACACGTTGAGGCCTTTTAACAGAAAAGAAAAGGTGCATACACTTTTGTAATGGCTGGTTTCACAGGTAGATGGGATTGTATATACTGTACAGTAAATATGGTCAGCATCTAACACGAATATACATTAATCCTTTTTAGACCATCTAGCATTATGAGTAAATATATGAGTTTGCAGTACTCACACCAGTAGTTTGCCGCCATATTGGATGTTTGACGACTTATTATTAAGTCATCAGACGTATTTTATAATGAATGAATTTTTTTCTAACCGAAGAAATCAACAATTCATTACTACAGGTTGATCTCTTATCATGATGGGACACTTCTAAAATCAAAATTAAACATATCTGTTTAATGTATTGAATTGAAAGGAACCCGGGTACTAAAATTCTTCTGCAAAGATTGTGAACAGGAATTGCTCTAAGTACCGAAACTTATAAAATTAATTGATAAACTATGGAAAGAAGTTGCATTACTAAAGGCTGCTCATAAATTCCTACATCAATTGCAATGAAGCAATTATTCAAGAAGTCTCAGAACAACAACTAATGTCCAACAATGTTATATTATACTATATACCCGAGTCACAGGAAACCAATATTTAAAAGAGAATTGCACATGACTTGAAGCAGGTACGAACTATACTTGACAATGCTGAAATTACAATTAAAAAATTTATTTGACATAACAAATTAGCCACTTAAGGCAATCTTGCAGTGTTTCTAAGACAAGTCTGATTATACACATAATGCTTCTAGAATGAATACGATATTTAAGATATCAATGGATAAAGCTTTCATGCAGGGGCACTTATAAAAATGCAGAGCAGAGTTAGAAGAAAGAAAAGCAAAAAGAGAAATAGGGCTATACATTAAGCATATCAGATGAATACCAACAATCATAAAATTAAACCACACTTCGAAAACATGTAAATGCACCATATTAACTCTTCTGGCTTGTGTCTTACTTTATTTACCTAACTGTTATAAAGTATTTTGCAGAGCAAATCAACAAGTCTTTTACTAGTGCTCTCTTTCCGTCTTACTTCAAGTATGCGATTGTTATACTAGTTCATAAAGGTACATCATTCACTGAAAATAACTACTGTCCTATATGCTTACCGTCGACTCTCTGTAAAGTGATGGAAACTTTTATCAAAAATGATGTAATTTGCTTAGCTCTAAAGTATAACATCTTTATCTTTGCTCAATTTGGTTTTGTGTCTAACAAATGCACCATTGATACAATACATAATTTTTTTTAAAGCTGTATACAACATTAAATATGATTAAAAAATCTACCACTGCTGTTTTTTTCTATTTAAATTAGGCATTTGAGTGTGTTAATCACAATATACTTTTACAGAAGTTACAGTTCTATGGAGTCTGGTGTATTACTAATTCATGGTTTAAATACCTCAGTAATAAATTACAATCTGTTAGATTAGTATCAAACACCATCACTACTTTTTTAAACAGGGTGTTCTTCCACATAGGAGTTCTGCAAAGATCAGTTCTTGGTCTTGTACAATTTTTATTTTATATAAATGACTTTGTCGCAGCAATCCAAAACGCACAATATACCTTTATGCTGATGATATTAGTCTTCTGTGGGAAGCTTTTTCTGTCACTTCTGTGTCAGAGAATATAGCAGTAGATATTTTATTTGATGAAAACTCGTACAGAGTAGACGTGTGTTTTGTTCTGCAGTTACTTATTTAAATAATCATGCTTATAATCTAATTTTAAATAAATTGTGCTCAAGATGCCAGATACGCGTAGCAAGTTAACATCTGATCACCCATCAGATGAACTAGCTAATAGGTTAGTTGATAAATTAATTACTTCACATGCATTTATTGAATTATTATCGAATGTGGTAAACCAGGCTATTCGAGGACAATTAGGTGAAGTAATAAACAAGGTTAATGATAAGATTACTGGTCTTGAGACCAAAATAAAATGACTTGAAACTGATTTAAAAGACGTTATAGAGGTCCAAGAACAGTACTTGCGAAAAAATAGCTTAAGAATTGTTGGTGTTCCTGAACGCAATGGCGAAAATATAGATAATGTTGTTGGGGACTGTTATCAGACAAACTGCAAATTGACATTCCAGCTGAAGCCATTGATATTAGTCATCGTTTAAAAGGGAGAGAAGGTAAACACAGACCCATTATTGTCAAATTTGTTAATTGGCGTATAAAGCAATATGTTTACTATAATAAAGAAAAATTGAAAAATTCCAGGTTAATTATAAAAGATCTCACAGCTTTGCGATTTCGTCTATATAAAAACATAGTTCATAGATACAGCAATAAAAAAGTTTGAACGAGCAATGGTGTAATATGTATTAAAACTAAGGATGGTATCAAGAAGATAAAAAAATTAGCGATTACGATATACCTGAAAACACTTACAAATAATAATGGTAGCTGCGGAACATAATGTACTGAATCTGGATTTAGATACAACTATATTATATAAATTTAGTGCTTTAATTGATTATGAATAATTTAAAGGTAACACTAATAAATGTAAGATCTCTGTTACCAAAAATTAATCAAGTTAAAGATCTCGTTGATAACAATGGTCTTGATATTTTAGCAGTTGTAGAGACTTTGCTTTTGAGTATTGATGATAACGTAGTTGCCATTCCTAACTTAAACATTATTAAACATGATAGAATAAGTAGGGGTGGCGATGTTTGCATCTACGTTAATAAAAGCCTGAAATTTAATGTCATAGTGGTCAATAATAACATTGAACAATTGTGGTTAAAGATTGATGTAAATAAGCAGCCACTTGTATTTGGAGTAATATATAGACCTCAGACCATATCTTGTGTTGAGTTCTGTAACATTTTTGGAGAAACCATGCTAAACTTAACTTCTCTATGAAAATGTTGTGTGCATGGGTGACTTTAATTTCAATATGCTCGATGCTATCAATTATGAAATGTCAACATTTCATGATTTGCTGCAAGCTCTGGGCTTGCAGCAGCTTGTGACAACTCTTACAAGAATATCCAGATACTGTCAGCCATTATTAGATTTAGTTATTACCTCTAATGTGGCTATTGTATGTGATGTAGCAGTACAGAATGTCTACCTATCGAATCGTGATTTGGTATCCTTTAAGCTGTGGCTAAAATCTAGTGTCTATTATAAAAAATATGTTAGTAGTCATAATTTTAACCTTATTAATACTGAATTATTTAACAATGACCTTCAACTAATTCCTTTTCAACAGATATTTTTTATTACAAACATTAACCAGGAAGTGTAATTCCTCGAAGGCAGCATTTGTCAGCTATTTACTACACATGCTGCTATTACTTTGTTTAGTGTATCTAAACAAACAGAACCCTGGGTTACTGATAATCTCCGATTGCTAATGTCTTTTACAGACAAAGCTAGGAAAAAATTTATAAAAACTAACAAAGATAAAGACTCGCAATATTTTAAAGCTCTTTGTAATTTGACCAATAAAACAACAAACGCTGAACAAAAGCATACTATTACTTAAAATTAACAAATACGAACATTAAACAGACTTTGAAGGAGATTAGAAATTTTACCAATAAAGCTAGGGATGTTGTGCAAGTCCCACCACATCTATCTGATTATAACCAATTAAACCAGTACTATGCTAACCAAGGTGCCATCAATAGTAAACCGTTATTGGATGATATACTAATGTCAAATTACAGGGTGCCTAGTGTGGTTAATGAGAATATGATGCACTTTAAATATGTGAATCAGGATACAGTCTATAAAATTCTACTACATATCAAAACCAGTTCGATAGGAATTGATGGTATTAGTATAAAGATGTTACTGTTGTGTTGCCCAAAAATTCTATCATATTTCACTCATTAATCAACTGGAAGACTTATATAATCATTCTTATACCAAAAATGCCTATGCCAGAGCAATTTAAAGACCTGAAACCCATTAGCATTTTACCAACCTCATCAAAAGTTATTGAACATGTAATGAACAAACAAATAGTCGATTACATGAATGAAAAGAGCATTCTACCCCCTTTTCAATCAGGATTCAGGAAAAATTACAGTTGTATAACTGCCCTGGCAAAAATCACAGATGGAATTCTAATAGCTACAGATAATAGAAAAATAACTTTTTTGGCCTTGCTAGACTTTAGCAAGGCATTTGATACAATCAATCATGCTCTCCCGTTACATATACTATTCTTCTATGGTTTTAGTGCATCATCTTGTAGCTTGTTAGAAAGTCATTTGTCAAACCGAATACAAAGGGTTAAAATACGCACGGAATTATCAGATCCTCTGCCTGTTGTGGCTGGTGTGCCTCAAGGATCTGTTCTTGGGCCACTACTTTACAGCATATAGACTGCTTTGCTGTGTAAAGTTGTTTACTTTAGCAGGTACCATATGTTTGCGGATGATGTCCAAATATATGTCATTTTATCCAAATGAAGCAATAGAAGGTGTCTCGAATTTTAATAAAGACCTAAACTCTCTTGCAATTTTTCACACCAGCATAATCTGTTACCCAGCCCTTTCAAGACTGTTGTACTTCTATGTGGTAATAAGAATTATGTTCGAGATATTCAAAACAATATATCAATTGTAGTTATGAATCATACTATACCTATCTCTCAATCTGCATGCAACCTAGGACTTATAATGGACAACTCTTGCAGATACAGCTTGCATATTAAAATTGCATGCAAAAGTGTTATGCTAACTTGAAAGCAATATTTCCCCTGCGACAATTATTGTCAGTATCAACCAAACTTATGCTGTGTGAAACGCTGGTCCTAAGCCATTACATGTGATTTTCCAATGCTCCACCCGAAGGTACTACATTGGCCAGGAAGCGAGTTTTTTTTTACCTGGAAAATTTTGAATTTTGCCGAATCCTTGCTGTTCCAAGCAAGGTAGGGATCTTTAACGTGCGTGACAACACTCACACACGGGACCTCCATTTTACCTCTCATCCGAACGAGGGTGTATTTTTGCGAAAAATGCTCGCCTAACATTTTTCAAGCGGACCGTGTCGGGATTCGAACCCGGGACCTTGGGCGTAGTAGTCACACACATTCCACTACGCCACGGAGCCGCCTTGGTCCTAAGCCAGCTTATAAATTGTGTACCTGTCTATGCTCCCTGTTTGGATTCAACTACTACCTTCCAAATACAAAGGATTCAAAATTCTTGCTTGAGGTTTACATATCTCATTAGGAAATATGAACATATATCGCATAAGTTGAAGGATGCTACATGGTTAATAGACGAAAACTTTCAACTGCCTGTTTTTACCATAAAATTATTAATAACATGAAGCCTCAGTATGTAGCTCGTAAAATTACTTATCGTTCTGATGTGCACAACATAAACGTCTCTAATAGGGGTGTAATATCACCCCCGTTACTTCGAACATCTTTTTTTAAAAGTTTTTTTTATACCAAGCCTATTTTTGTTATACTAAAATTAATCTGATATACCCTGGTGTATTTAATAAACCTTTTAGTACTTTTAAAACTACTCACAGGAGATACTTATTTAATAATCAAAATGACTAAACCAATATGGTAGTGAACACGGGTGTGGGTGTTCACTGGGACCTGAGTATGAATATGTGTGTGTGTGTGGATATATGTGAGTGTGCATGTATTTCCAGAGTGGGTATTATGCCTGAGTTTGTGAATGTGGTTGTGGTGAGGTTGAGCATGCATGCTAATGAGTATGTGATAAGTTGTAATGAACTGACGAGTATATGGATACATGTGAGTGTGTTGTATGACCACCTGCAGGTAGCTTTGAAAATGTCAAGAATGTCAAAATACCCTAATTATTATGTTACATTAGTTGTTTGGGTAGCAGATGCTTACATCTAACCGTGTATTAAATCTATTATTAAAGCGAATATGGTAATCATTAAATTTTTAACTGAATTTAAATTAAAGTAAACTTAGTGAATTTGTTTGTAGTATTATATTGTTTTTCTCTTCTGTCTATTAAGGAGTAGTAGGTAGAACAAATAATATTTGATACTGCTGCTTAAGATTGTCCATTTATACTTTGAATACTCTTTATTTCTTTTTCTCATGTAACATAACAATGACAATAAAATTATTATTATTATTATTATTATTATTATTATTATTATTATTATTATTATTATTATATTGTTAGCACATCATTGGTGTAAAATAAACAAACTCTCTGTGAATGAAAGTAAAAACCTGATGGATCCTGTGTAAACCGAATGGCTTCGTGGCTTAGTTGGTATGCGTGTAACTACTAAACCCAATGTTCTGGGTTAGATTCTCAACACGGTCTACTTGAAAAATGTTAGGCGAGCATTTTTCACAAAATACGCTATTATTCGGACGAGAGGCAAGATGTATATCCCATGTGTGTGTTGTCACTTATGTTAAAGATCCCTACCTTGCTTGAAACAGCAAGGGTTTGGCAAAATTCAAAATTTCCAGGTAAAAAACTCCTTTACTTGCTAATGTAGTACCTTCGGATATAGCATTTGAAAATCAAATATAGTATATCCTGTTTAGACCTGCATACCTTGATAATATCACCAATACTAATATATGTCATAATCAAGTTCTAGCTTCTAAATTTTTGGGTATAACTGATAACCAACATCTAACGTGGGCAGACCATATTAATTTATTAATCAAGAAGCTCGCCTCCACTTGTTTTGCAGTTAGATAAGAGTTAAACGAATTATCTTTTGCTTGCATTTGTAAAGTATATCATGCCCTATTTGAATTTAAAATGAAATACGGTATAGCTTTCTAGGAGAACACAGCCGAAGTACTTACATCATCCATATTTAAAATTTAAAAGAAGGATATGCGTACTATGTGTTGCACAGACAAGGACGCATATTGTATACTTTTATTTAAGAAACTTGCTATTTTTACTTTCACTGGTATGTTTGTATATGTGACATTCATTTTATTCTACAAAAATAGGTGTAATTTTTGACCACAAATACTATTTACCATCATAATATTAGACATGCCAACGACTTTTATAAACAATTACCACACTTCAATAGAGTTCAAAATTTTTTTACTTATCTAGCTCCCCTACTATTTAACAATCTTCACAATAGAACGAAAGCATTATCTTCATTAAAAAAATTTAAATCTGCTTTGTACGTCCCCTTTACCAAGATGGCTTACTATAATCTATGGGAATTTTTGGGTGACGACTTTATCAACAGCTCATACGTATTGGCTATAATATTTAGGACAATCATAAAATGTATCTTTTATTTTGTGTACTACAATTATAAACATTAACTACCATATAACTACATGGGATCAAATAAAATTTATATATCTATCTATCCATATTGTTTTCACCCACCATACAAATTTTCATTGATTAAGTGATAATCACACATTCAGTTCGTGTGAACCCAGAAACTACAACCTTTACACACAGTAACCTAATTAAATTAACGATGGGTGAAAAGTTTTCCTTTTGGATTAAAAATCCCTATTCCTAATATTAGAATAAATCTTTTTTCAATTCTTTTCTAAAAATTAAAATGTTAATGATATATTTTAGTGCATTTGTAGTTCTTACCTATTATCAACTTTTTATTCATCAAAATGGAATCTTCAGTCATTCTTTTATGAGCCTGTTTGAGTAAAATGTGTTTCTGAATAAATGCTTCTGTTTAGATAGGCTTTGGTCTATTCTAAATTGTTTTCTTTTATGTTTAACTGATATGTAGGATGAAACACTTTTGTCTTGATGATGTCTGGATGGTTGGATTGCAATTGGCACATCTTCCAGTTCTTCATCTGTACCATAAATGTCTGAATCGCCACTCTCGCTCTTCTGATACCAATTCATTGATATTAATGTTCAGTTCATCTAAATTTTCCTGTCGGTATTCATCTTGCATTTATCTTTTCCATCATCATTAGAAATTTATTAACTTTTGCAACTTGAAAGATATTTCTGGCAAGCAATAAAATATTTAATGTACATCTTTCAAATGTCTCCTGAAATTTGCCAAATGCTCAACATTGCCTTCGGTTAAATTTAAAAGTTGGGCAACTGTGGCTATTTGTTTTCTTAATTTAGTTGACATATTGTTATGTTTTGTGTTTGTTTTCGAACCGATTCCGTATTCCTTAGAATGAACTGCAACATCCCCCAACTTATTTATGGTCATTTATTTATTCTGCAACAATTTTGACTTCTTTTAGAAATTTAAATAACCCTGTTAGTTATTTTGCTCCACCTTGTATAATTCTAATCGGCTATTTGTTATAGATGACAGCTCCTTTTAATTCATGCAGATATAACATGTAGATATGGTTTTCTGTTCATCTAGTTATTGTTTTAAATTTCTAATATCTTGTAATGTTATGCCTAGATTGGGAACCAGATTCTACATACATTACTATCGTAATTGTTGATAGTCCATATTTTGTACTAGGCGATTTTCTTTTTGTTACTCACTCTACTACATGCTTTTAACTTTTGATTCGCGTTATCAAGTTTGATGCGGATAACTAATGGGAAATTTTGGTTTACAAATTAAATTTATAAATCACTCTTAATTGTTGTTCCACTCATATATGTATTGGTTTTGTGTTTTGTCTTGCAAATGTTTCACAAAGCAGTACACGTTTTGCTTCCTAATTTATATCCTGCGTGTATTGGTACGTATCCGTGTGTGTCTGGTGACTTTATTTTTAGCTTTTTCTTGGCTTAGATGTCTGTCTGCATTACAAGGGGTTATTTTATACCTTATCTGTTTTGGTGAATTGTATATGTACTGCTTTTGTAGGTTCCGTTGCGGTAATGGAGTATTCTTTAGAGTGTTATGCTGCCTATCTGGATAGGATAGGGTAAGTGGACCTATGTCACATGCCACTTGACTAGTTGTAGTGGAGAACAATTTGATACTGGTTATAGGCAAGCCATATGTTACTGCACCGTGGTTGGCATTTCTAGTAATAATATTTTATCGATTATATCACACTTTAATTTAAAATAAGCTCCATTTATGCACAATTTTGTTTTGAAACTCGCTAATTTATTCTAAGTGGACATAGAATTTCTGTTTCAACTTACGTCTCATATGCCTACTATATGTGCTGTTCCCAAGGATTCTTTTGCTTATTCAGAGTGTTGGTAATATGGGACTACCCTCTACAAGACAGTTTTAGTACATATTAATTAACAGTTATACTACAAACTAACCAGTTTATTGTTTGGTGCTCTTGTACAAATTAATTCTTTATACTAGGAACTATAATCTGTTCCACAAGAGAATAAAGTAGAGGGAAAATCATACTGAGAGCCATTTACACCATTAGAATATCATGAGTGGGAAATTCAAAATAGTTACTTAACCTTATTTATTGAATGTTTCACATATAAGTCCGAGATGGCGGAGAAAGACATTATGCATGTTGACGATGCTCATAATCTTTGTGTAAAGTCTGTGAAAGAGGTGCCTCAGGGGCCCAAGTATGTTAATTGTAAAATGTGCAAGACCGTTTTTCATCATAGTTGTGCAGAACAGAAGAAATTGCATGTAGTTGATGATTCAAACGTAATTTGCAGTTGCTCTAATATTGATGTAACATCGGTTGTTTTTGTCAATGTGGTAGTAAACGAAGTGAATTTGGTTGACATTTTAGATATTCATAAACAACTTGTTACGTCCTTAAGGAATGAAATTAGTCTGTCACCCGAAAATAATGGTTTACTCAAGGATAAAATAAATTGCCTACATTATAATTTAATTAAGGGCGCTATGCTTGCGGCCACGTCTAATGCTCCACCGAAGGTACTACACTGACTAAAAGAAAGTCAATGTCATAACTAAATTTGTGCCAAAACAACTTTCGAGAACAATAGCAAATTTGAGCAAACAAATTTCAAAGGCAAAGTAAAATTTAAGCAAACAAATTTTGAAGCCCTAAACGTTGAGGCGTCAGTGAAACGAATTTTTGTTGTTTAATGGGCGCCAGGGAAACAGTAAAACGTATTTTTGAAGTTGTTTTGTGGGCACCAGTGAAACGTAATTTTATAAATGGGCGCCACCAAGTCCTGAGATAATCACGATAAGATCAAAGCACAATTCTAAGGGCGGACGTGGAAACCCAAAGATAAAACGATTGCCTTCGTTAACAAAAATTCTTCTGCAAAGATTGTGAACAGGAATTGCTCTAAGTACCGAAACTTATAAAATTAATTGATAAACTATGGAAAGAAGTTGCATTACTAAAGGCTGCTCATAAATTCCTACATCAATTGCAATGAAGCAATTATTCAAGAAGTCTCAGAACAACAACTAATGTCCAACAATGTTATATTATACTATATACCCGAGTCACAGGAAACCAATATTTAAAAGAGAATTGCACATGACTTGAAGCAGGTACGAACTATACTTGACAATGCTGAAATTACAATTAAAAAATTTATTTGACATAACAAATTAGCCACTTAAGGCAATCTTGCGCAGTGTTTCTAAGACAAGTCTGATTATACACATAATGCTTCTAGAATGAATACGATATTTAAGATATCAATGGATAAAGCTTTCATGCAGGGGCACTTATAAAAATGCAGAGCAGAGTTAGAAGAAAGAAAAGCAAAAAGAGAAATAGGGCTATACATTAAGCATATCAGATGAATACCAACAATCATAAAATTAAACCACACTTCGAAAACATGTAAATGCACCATATTAACTCTTCTGGCTTGTGTCTTACTTTATTTACCTAACTGTTATAAAGTATTTTGCAGAGCAAATCAACAAGTCTTTTACTAGTGCTCTCTTTCCGTCTTACTTCAAGTATGCGATTGTTATACTAGTTCATAAAGGTACATCATTCACTGAAAATAACTACTGTCCTATATGCTTACCGTCGACTCTCTGTAAAGTGATGGAAACTTTTATCAAAAATGATGTAATTTGCTTAGCTCTAAAGTATAACATCTTTATCTTTGCTCAATTTGGTTTTGTGTCTAACAAATGCACCATTGATACAATACATAATTTTTTTTAAAGCTGTATACAACATTAAATATGATTAAAAAATCTACCACTGCTGTTTTTTTCTATTTAAATTAGGCATTTGAGTGTGTTAATCACAATATACTTTTACAGAAGTTACAGTTCTATGGAGTCTGGTGTATTACTAATTCATGGTTTAAATACCTCAGTAATAAATTACAATCTGTTAGATTAGTATCAAACACCATCACTACTTTTTTAAACAGGGTGTTCTTCCACATAGGAGTTCTGCAAAGATCAGTTCTTGGTCTTGTACAATTTTTATTTTATATAAATGACTTTGTTGCAGCAATCCAAAACGCACAATATACCTTTATGCTGATGATATTAGTCTTCTGTGGGAAGCTTTTTCTGTCACTTCTGTGTCAGAGAATATAGCAGTAGATATTTTATTTGATGAAAACTCGTACAGAGTAGACGTGTGTTTTGTTCTGCAGTTACTTATTTAAATAATCATGCTTATAATCTAATTTTAAATAAATTGTGCTCAAGATGCCAGATACGCGTAGCAAGTTAACATCTGATCACCCATCAGATGAACTAGCTAATAGGTTAGTTGATAAATTAATTACTTCGCATGCATTTATTGAATTATTATCGAATGTGGTAAACCAGGCTATTCGAGGACAATTAGGTGAAGTAATAAACAAGGTTAATGATAAGATTACTGGTCTTGAGACCAAAATAAAATGACTTGAAACTGATTTAAAAGACGTTATAGAGGTCCAAGAACAGTACTTGCGAAAAAATAGCTTAAGAATTGTTGGTGTTCCTGAACGCAATGGCGAAAATATAGATAATGTTGTTGGGGACTGTTATCAGACAAACTGCAAATTGACATTCCAGCTGAAGCCATTGATATTAGTCATCGTTTAAAAGGGAGAGAAGGTAAACACAGACCCATTATTGTCAAATTTGTTAATTGGCGTATAAAGCAATATGTTTACTATAATAAAGAAAAATTGAAAAATTCCAGGTTAATTATAAAAGATCTCACAGCTTTGCGATTTCGTCTATATAAAACATAGTTCATAGATACAGCAATAAAAAAGTTTGAACGAGCAATGGTGTAATATGTATTAAAACTGAGGATGGTATCAAGAAGATAAAAAAATTAGCGATTACGATATACCTGAAAACACTTACAAATAATAATGGTAGCTGCGGAACATAATGTACTGAATCTGGATTTAGATACAACTATATTATATAAATTTAGTGCTTTAATTGATTATGAATAATTTAAAGGTAACACTAATAAATGTAAGATCTCTGTTACCAAAAATTAATCAAGTTAAAGATCTCGTTGATAACAATGGTCTTGATATTTTAGCAGTTGTAGAGACTTTGCTTTTGAGTATTGATGATAACGTAGTTGCCATTCCTAACTTAAACATTATTAAACATGATAGAATAAGTAGGGGTGGCGATGTTTGCATCTACGTTAATAAAAGCCTGAAATTTAATGTCATAGTGGTCAATAATAACATTGAACAATTGTGGTTAAAGATTGATGTAAATAAGCAGCCACTTGTATTTGGAGTAATATATAGACCTCAGACCATATCTTGTGTTGAGTTCTGTAACATTTTTGGAGAAACCATGCTAAACTTAACTTCTCTCTATGAAAATGTTGTGTGCATGGGTGACTTTAATTTCAATATGCTCGATGCTATCAATTATGAAATGTCAACATTTCATGATTTGCTGCAAGCTCTGGGCTTGCAGCAGCTTGTGACAACTCTTACAAGAATATCCAGATACTGTCAGCCATTATTAGATTTAGTTATTACCTCTAATGTGGCTATTGTATGTGATGTAGCAGTACAGAATGTCTACCTATCGAATCGTGATTTGGTATCCTTTAAGCTGTGGCTAAAATCTAGTGTCTATTATAAAAATATGTTAGTAGTCATAATTTTAACCTTATTAATACTGAATTATTTAACAATGACCTTCAACTAATTCCTTTTCAACAGATATTTTTTATTACAAACATTAACCAGGAAGTGTAATTCCTCGAAGGCAGCATTTGTCAGCTATTTACTACACATGCTGCTATTACTTTGTTTAGTGTATCTAAACAAACAGAACCCTGGGTTACTGATAATCTCCGATTGCTAATGTCTTTTACAGACAAAGCTAGGAAAAAATTTATAAAAACTAACAAAGATAAAGACTCGCAATATTTTAAAGCTCTTCGTAATTTGACCAATAAAACAACAAACGCTGAACAAAAGCATACTATTACTTAAAATTAACAAATACGAACATTAAACAGACTTTGAAGGAGATTAGAAATTTTACCAATAAAGCTAGGGATGTTGTGCAAGTCCCACCACATCTATCTGATTATAACCAATTAAACCAGTACTATGCTAACCAAGGTGCCATCAATAGTAAACCGTTATTGGATGATATACTAATGTCAAATTACAGGGTGCCTAGTGTGGTTAATGAGAATATGATGCACTTTAAATATGTGAATCAGGATACAGTCTATAAAATTCTACTACATATCAAAACCAGTTCGATAGGAATTGATGGTATTAGTATAAAGATGTTACTGTTGTGTTGCCCAAAAATTCTATCATATTTCACTCATTAATCAACTGGAAGACTTATATAATCATTCTTATACCAAAAATGCCTATGCCAGAGCAATTTAAAGACCTGAAACCCATTAGCATTTTACCAACCTCATCAAAAGTTATTGAACACGTAATGAACAAACAAATAGTCGATTACATGAATGAAAAGAGCATTCTACCCCCTTTTCAATCAGGATTCAGGAAAAATTACAGTTGTATAACTGCCCTGGCAAAAATCACAGATGGAATTCTAATAGCTACAGATAATAGAAAAATAACTTTTTTGGCCTTGCTAGACTTTAGCAAGGCATTTGATACAATCAATCATGCTCTCCCGTTACATATACTATTCTTCTATGGTTTTAGTGCATCATCTTGTAGCTTGTTAGAAAGTCATTTGTCAAACCGAATACAAAGGGTTAAAATACGCACGGAATTATCAGATCCTCTGCCTGTTGTGGCTGGTGTGCCTCAAGGATCTGTTCTTGGGCCACTACTTTACAGCATATAGACTGCTTTGCTGTGTAAAGTTGTTTACTTTAGCAGGTACCATATGTTTGCGGATGATGTCCAAATATATGTCATTTTATCCAAATGAAGCAATAGAAGGTGTCTCGAATTTTAATAAAGACCTAAACTCTCTTGCAATTTTTTCACACCAGCATAATCTGTTACCCAGCCCTTTCAAGACTGTTGTACTTCTATGTGGTAATAAGAATTATGTTCGAGATATTCAAAACAATATATCAATTGTAGTTATGAATCATACTATACCTATCTCTCAATCTGCATGCAACCTAGGACTTATAATGGACAACTCTTGCAGATACAGCTTGCATATTAAAAATTGCATGCAAAAGTGTTATGCTAACTTGAAAGCAATATTTCCCCTGCGACAATTATTGTCAGTATCAACCAAACTTATGCTGTGTGAAACGCTGGTCCTAAGCCATTACATGTGATTTTCCAATGCTCCACCCGAAGGTACTACATTGGCCAGGAAGCGAGTTTTTTTTTACCTGGAAAATTTTGAATTTTGCCGAATCCTTGCTGTTCCAAGCAAGGTAGGGATCTTTAACGTGCGTGACAACACTCACACACGGGACCTCCATTTTACCTCTCATCCGAACGAGGGTGTATTTTTGCGAAAAATGCTCGCCTAACATTTTTCAAGCGGACCATGTCGGGATTCGAACCCGGGACCTTGGGCGTAGTAGTCACACACATTCCACTACGCCACGGAGCCGCCTTGGTCCTAAGCCAGCTTATAAATTGTGTACCTGTCTATGCTCCCTGTTTGGATTCAACTACTACCTTCCAAATACAAAGGATTCAAAATTCTTGCTTGAGGTTTACATATCTCATTAGGAAATATGAACATATATCGCATAAGTTGAAGGATGCTACATGGTTAATAGACGAAAACTTTCAACTGCCTGTTTTTACCATAAAATTATTAATAACATGAAGCCTCAGTATGTAGCTCGTAAAATTACTTATCGTTCTGATGTGCACAACATAAACGTCTCTAATAGGGGTGTAATATCACCCCCGTTACTTCGAACATCTTTTTTTAAAAGTTTTTTTTATACCAAGCCTATTTTTGTTATACTAAAATTAATCTGATATACCCTGGTGTATTTAATAAACCTTTTAGTACTTTTAAAACTACTCACAGGAGATACTTATTTAATAATCAAAATGACTAAACCAATATGGTAGTGAACACGGTGTGGGTGTTCACTGGGACCTGAGTATGAATATGTGTGTGTGTGTGGATATATGTGAGTGTGCATGTATTTCCAGAGTGGGTATTATGCCTGAGTTTGTGAATGTGGTTGTGGTGAGGTTGAGCATGCATGCTAATGAGTATGTGATAAGTTGTAATGAACTAACGAGTATATGGATACATGTGAGTGTGTTGTATGACCACCTGCAGGTAGCTTTGAAAATGTCAAGAATGTCAAAATACCCTAATTATTATGTTACATTAGTTGTTTGGGTAGCAGATGCTTACATCTAACCGTGTATTAAATCTATTATTAAAGCGAATATGGTAATCATTAAATTTTTAACTGAATTTAAATTAAAGTAAACTTAGTGAATTTGTTTGTAGTATTATATTGTTTTTCTCTTCTGTCTATTAAGGAGTAGTAGGTAGAACAAATAATATTTGATACTGCTGCTTAAGATTGTCCATTTATACTTTGAATACTCTTTATTTCTTTTTCTCATGTAACATAACAATGACAATAAAAATTATTATTATTATTATTATTATTATTATTATTATTATTATTATTATTATTATTATTATTATTATTATTATTATTATTATTATATTGTTAGCACATCATTGGTGTAAAATAAACAAACTCTCTGTGAATGAAAGTAAAAACCTGATGGATCCTGTGTAAACCGAATGGCTTCGTGGCTTAGTTGGTATGCGTGTAACTACTAAACCCAATGTTCTGGGTTAGATTCTCAACACGGTCTACTTGAAAAATGTTAGGCGAGCATTTTTCACAAAATACGCTATTATTCGGACGAGAGGCAAGATGTATATCCCATGTGTGTGTTGTCACTTATGTTAAAGATCCCTACCTTGCTTGAAACAGCAAGGGTTTGTAAAATTCAAAATTTCCAGGTAAAAACTCCTTTACTTGCTAATGTAGTACCTTCGGATATAGCATTTGAAAATCAAATATAGTATATCCTGTTTAGACCTGCATACCTTGATAATATCACCAATACTAATATATGTCATAATCAAGTTCTAGCTTCTAAATTTTTGGGTATAACTGATAACCAACATCTAACGTGGGCAGACCATATTAATTTATTAATCAAGAAGCTCGCCTCCACTTGTTTTGCAGTTAGATAAGAGTTAAACGAATTATCTTTTGCTTGCATTTGTAAAGTATATCATGCCCTATTTGAATTTAAAATGAAATACGGTATAGCTTTCTAGGAGAACACAGCCGAAGTACTTACATCATCCATATTTAAAATTTAAAAGAAGGATATGCGTACTATGTGTTGCACAGACAAGGACGCATATTGTATACTTTTATTTAAGAAACTTGCTATTTTTACTTTCACTGGTATGTTTGTATATGTGACATTCATTTTATTCTACAAAAATAGGTGTAATTTTTGACCACAAATACTATTTACCATCATAATATTAGACATGCCAACGACTTTTATAAACAATTACCACACTTCAATAGAGTTCAAAATTTTTTTACTTATCTAGCTCCCCTACTATTTAACAATCTTCACAATAGAACGAAAGCATTATCTTCATTAAAAAAATTTAAATCTGCTTTGTACGTCCCCTTTACCAAGATGGCTTACTATAATCTATGGGAATTTTTGGGTGACGACTTTATCAACAGCTCATACGTATTGGCTATAATATTTAGGACAATCATAAAATGTATCTTTTATTTTGTGTACTACAATTATAAACATTAACTACCATATAACTACATGGGATCAAATAAAATTTATATATCTATCTATCCATATTGTTTTCACCCACCATACAAATTTTCATTGATTAAGTGATAATCACACATTCAGTTCGTGTGAACCCAGAAACTACAACCTTTACACACAGTAACCTAATTAAATTAACGATGGGTGAAAAGTTTTTCCTTTTGGATTAAAAAATCCCCTATTCCTAATATTAGAATAAATCTTTTTTTTCAATTCTTTTCTAAAAATTAAAATGTTAATGATATATTTTAGTGCATTTGTAGTTCTTACCTATTATCAACTTTTTTATTCATCAAAATGGAATCTTCAGTCATTCTTTTTATGAGCCTGTTTGAGTAAAATGTGTTTCTGAATAAATGCTTCTGTTTAGATAGGCTTTGGTCTATTCTAAATTGTTTTCTTTTTTATGTTTAACTGATATGTAGGATGAAACACTTTTGTCTTGATGATGTCTGGATGGTTGGATTGCAATTGGCACATCTTCCAGTTCTTCATCTGTACCATAAATGTCTGAATCGCCACTCTCGCTCTTCTGATACCAATTCATTGATATTAATGTTCAGTTCATCTAAATTTTCCTGTCGGTATTCATCTTGCATTTATCTTTTTCCATCATCATTAGAAATTTATTAACTTTTGCAACTTGAAAGATATTTCTGGCAAGCAATAAAATATTTAATGTACATCTTTCAAATGTCTCCTGAAATTTGCCAAATGCTCAACATTGCCTTCGGTTAAATTTAAAAGTTGGGCAACTGTGGCTATTTGTTTTCTTAATTTAGTTGACATATTGTTATGTTTTGTGTTTGTTTTCGAACCGATTCCGTATTCCTTAGAATGAACTGCAACATCCCCCAACTTATTTATGGTCATTTATTTATTCTGCAACAATTTTGACTTCTTTTAGAAATTTAAATAACCCTGTTAGTTATTTTGCTCCACCTTGTATAATTCTAATCGGCTATTTGTTATAGATGACAGCTCCTTTTAATTCATGCAGATATAACATGTAGATATGGTTTTCTGTTCATCTAGTTATTGTTTTAAATTTCTAATATCTTGTAATGTTATGCCTAGATTGGGAACCAGATTCTACATACATTACTATCGTAATTGTTGATAGTCCATATTTTGTACTAGGCGATTTTCTTTTTGTTACTCACTCTACTACATGCTTTTAACTTTTGATTCGCGTTATCAAGTTTGATGCGGATAACTAATGGGAAATTTTGGTTTACAAATTAAATTTATAAATCACTCTTAATTGTTGTTCCACTCATATATGTATTGGTTTTGTGTTTTGTCTTGCAAATGTTTCACAAAGCAGTACACGTTTTTGCTTCCTAATTTATATCCTGCGTGTATTGGTACGTATCCGGTGTGTGTCTGGTGACTTTATTTTTAGCTTTTTTTCTTGGCTTAGATGTCTGTCTGCATTACAAGGGGTTATTTTATACCTTATCTGTTTTGGTGAATTGTATATGTACTGCTTTTGTAGGTTCCGTTGCGGTAATGGAGTATTCTTTAGAGTGTTATGCTGCCTATCTGGATAGGATAGGGTAAGTGGACCTATGTCACATGCCACTTGACTAGTTGTAGTGGAGAACAATTTGATACTGGTTATAGGCAAGCCATATGTTACTGCACCGTGGTTGGCATTTCTAGTAATAATATTTTATC
The DNA here is from genome assembly GCA_036346225.1 of Platerodrilus igneus. Classification (NCBI taxonomy): domain Eukaryota; kingdom Metazoa; phylum Arthropoda; class Insecta; order Coleoptera; family Lycidae; genus Platerodrilus; species Platerodrilus igneus. Next base: position 1,737,319 of record JARFIW010001233.1, read on the forward strand.
GATTATATCACACTTTAATTTAAAATAAGCTCCATTTATGCACAATTTTGTTTTGAAACTCGCTAATTTATTCTAAGTGGACATAGAATTTCTGTTTCAACTTACGTCTCATATGCCTACTATATGTGCTGTTCCCCAAGGATTCTTTTGCTTATTCAGAGTGTTGGTAATATGGGACTACCCTCTACAAGACAGTTTTAGTACATATTAATTAACAGTTATACTACAAACTAACCAGTTTATTGTTTGGTGCTCTTGTACAAATTAATTCTTTATACTAGGAACTATAATCTGTTCCACAAGAGAATAAAGTAGAGGGAAAATCATACTGAGAGCCATTTACACCATTAGAATATCATGAGTGGGAAATTCAAAATAGTTACTTAACCTTATTTATTGAATGTTTCACATATAAGTCCGAGATGGCGGAGAAAGACATTATGCATGTTGACGATGCTCATAATCTTTTGTGTAAAGTCTGTGAAAGAGGTGCCTCAGGGGGGCCCAAGTATGTTAATTGTAAAATGTGCAAGACCGTTTTTCATCATAGTTGTGCAGAACAGAAGAAATTGCATGTAGTTGATGATTCAAACGTAATTTGCAGTTGCTCTAATATTGATGTAACATCGGTTGTTTTTGTCAATGTGGTAGTAAACGAAGTGAATTTGGTTGACATTTTAGATATTCATAAACAACTTGTTACGTCCTTAAGGAATGAAATTAGTCTGTCACCCGAAAATAATGGTTTACTCAAGGATAAAATAAATTGCCTACATTATAATTTAATTAAGGGGCCGCTATGCTTGCGGCCACGTCCCCAATGCTCCACCCGAAGGTACTACACTGACTAAAAGAAAGTCAATGTCATAACTAAATTTGTGCCAAAACAACTTTCGAGAACAATAGCAAATTTGAGCAAACAAATTTCAAAGGCAAAGTAAAATTTAAGCAAACAAATTTTGAAGCCCTAAACGTTGAGGCGTCAGTGAAACGAATTTTTGTTGTTTAATGGGCGCCAGGGAAACAGTAAAACGTATTTTTTGAAGTTGTTTTGTGGGCACCAGTGAAACGTAATTTTATAAATGGGCGCCACCAAGTCCTGAGATAATCACGATAAGATCAAAGCACAATTCTAAGGGCGGACGTGGAAACCCAAAGATAAAACGATTGCCTTCGTTAACAAAAATTTGTCTTATAAAAATAAGACGCAGCTCCTGTAAGAAATTACAAAGATTAAATAAAAAATATGTAGAACACCTTTTGTGTCCTATAAAAGTATCAAAAATAAAAAATGTATATCCAATATGATATTGGCACAAAATTATTACCTAAAAATTCTACCTGTATGTTATCAGATTTGATCGCATTTGACCAAAATAAAAGTCTCAAAGTTTAACTAATTGTTTACTGAAGTAAAAAACTTTTTTTTAAAAATTCATAACTTTTAAACATGTAAAAATTCTCAACAATAATGTTTATAACAAAATCAAAATTTTGTCTTTTTAAAGCAAAAGACTGCTCTCTAAACATAAGCTTGTTTTAAATATTTAATCAAAAAAAATTTGTAAACACAATGCATGAACTTTCATTTCTATCCTGGGCAGATCTTATCAGGTAGATTACAGTTTCATAATTATTACGCAGCGGGTATTTAAATTTTGCAATGAAGTAAAATAAACTTCCATGTACATAACAAATTAAAAGTAATCAAAAGTTCACTGCTATTACTTATCAAGTACTTTTTGTATTAAGTATATAAATTTTCATAACCTCAAAATTTTGTATGAACACAAATGCAAACACTTTGCAATTGTCACTAAACGAATTTAAATTTTTATACTAAGTTTTTATAATTTATATGTGAATAAAAGCTAACTTTGAGATTGAAGAATGTTTAATTTTAATTTTAGGAAAGCTACACGAAGCATCTGCTTTCACGGCAAATATCTTTAAAATGTTACTACATCACAAAAAATAATATAACGTCGAAAATATACTTCGAAATTTATCTGAAGTTCGAATGTGAACAAAGCCTACAAATATATAAACCTAACCTGACAAAAATTTCTTTCTACAGTTTATAAAACCAGTTTAATAATAATCGAAAGTGAAACAGGTCATATGGCCATAAACATGATAGCAAATTTCGTGTTTTTTATATGACCGTCTGTTTATCAAAGACTAACGACATTCTAAACACATGCAAAAATTCTTAAATTTAATAACGAACCAAACTGATTTTCCTAGACAAATCCCAACAGAAGTTTCATCCGCTCCAAGCAACACCATAAACTATTTCCTGGGGTAACAGTAATCACGACCATATGTCTGCAATCTCCAATCCTTGTACAGAACCATACAACTTACAAAAACAAAATTCTCACTTGTACTTTTCTATTGTTTTTCGTAGGCACGCGTTAGTAGAAGTTATTGAAATTTATTCAAGTCTACCATGACTTGAACCACTCACACAAAAAATTTAATCAAAGGTCGCAAGCCTCTAGTCTGGAAAACATCTTGAGGAATTGATAGCTAGGCTGCCACTAACGAACCAAACTAGAAACGAATGATAGCGACGATTCAAAGACTCACGGTTAGAGGTGGGGAAATACGAAAGCCACAAGATTGCTAGAGATGCTCGACGAAATAACTTTATGTCACACAGATATTTTACTACAAGAAGATTATTAAAACGAAGCGTTCCATTATGTACTATATGGAACATTAATAAAGAATAAGGCACGCTTGGCGCATTATACTTGTAATTCAATGCGAATAAATACAGAGCAAATTAAACATGTTTCAAGATGCAACCTTAAACTGGGGCATGCATTGTGATAATCTGCGTGGCAAATTTTTGCCAAGTTATATATTTTATCAATTTTTTGTTCTTTTGAGTTCATTATATCCAGTTATTTTGCAATGTTCTATTGTCATTTGTCTTATGCTGTAGAAGTGTGGGGTCACTGCTTTTTTACAAAAAGCATTTTTCGATTACAACATCATGCTGTTAGGACAATGTCGAACTTAGCTCATAGGGATGATTGTCCCAACTATTTTATTAAATTTAAAATTTTAACATTTCCAACTATTTATATACTAAATTGTTTAATATATATAAAAAAAATATATATTAAGATTTATAAGCATTCTAGCATACATGATATTAATACACGTGGTAAATTAAATCTTGTTCTGCCCTATCATCGTATTTCTAGAATCAAGTTCGGTCCTAATTACTATGGCTGTCTTTTTTACAATGCCATAAATGACAATATTAGAGAATTGTCACTAGATAAATTTAAAAAAATTATCAAAAGTTTTTTATTGGATAATGCCTTTTATTCAGTTCAAGAGTATTTGAGCGAAGTGAAAGGCATGCAGTTGCCTCCTTTGTTTTCATAATTTACAATATTTATGAATGCTTATCATTTCATTGGCTAATTATGACTAATTATAATTCACTTTTGTGATCAACACATGTTTTTTATAAATAAATAAATAAAATAAAGCAAACAAAAAAAAACTATTTATAAAAATTTTTTAATAGTAACTATACATAAGAAAAGCTAGAAATAAATGGATGGAGGAGAATTGTAAGGGAATACAAGATGATTTGAGAGTAGGTAAGACAGACAGGGCTTACAGGGCAGTTAAAAAGTTTTTTGGGGAAGATAGGAAAAAATATAATGGTATTAGAGACGAGAATAATGAGCTTCTAATAAATAAAGTTGAGGTAGCAGATAGATGGAAAAGATATTTAGAAGATTTATATAAGGGAGACGATATAGATGAGTTAGAGAACGACCAAGAAGAGGATGTAGAAATAGGGTTCTCAATATTAAGAGAGGAATTTGATAGAGCTGTTCGGAATCTTAAACTAAATAAAGCGCCAGGGATAGACGATATTCCGCAGAATTAATAAAATATGCTAGTCAGAAAACTTTAGATAGATTATATGAACTAATAAAAGTAATATATGACACAGGTGAGGTTCCAATAGATTTCGAAAAAATATTATTATTCCAATCCCAAAAAGTCAGGAGCTGATAGGTGTGAGAATTTTAGAACGGTTAGTTTAACTTCTCATGCTTCCAAAATACTAACAACAATAATTAAAAATAGAGTAGAAGCTGTGACTGAGAATTATTTAGGCGAAGACCAATATGGTTTTCGTAAAGACAGAGGACTAGAGAACTGATACTAATGATTAGGGTAATTATCGAAAAAGGTTACAAAAAATAAAAAGACTCATTTGCGTTTGTAGATTTAGAAAAGCATTTGATAAGGTTAATTGGATTGTTATGTTCAGGGTTTTGCAAAAATAGGAATCTCTCATAGGGATAGAAAATTATTTACAGTCTATATAAAACCAAAGCGTAGTAATTAGATTGGATGAAATAGAAAAGGAAGCTAAGATTAGAAATGGTGTTAGACAGGGTTGTATACTGTCTCCTTCATTTTTAATGTTTATATTGAGGAAGCTTTAAACTTAGCTAGAGAGAGAAAGAGATAGGTATTAGTGTACAGGGACAGAAAGTAGACATGTTACGTTTGCAGATAATATAGCCATTATAGCAGAGTCTAGAAAAGAGTTAGGAGAGTTTTAAATATTTTAGATGAGATACTACAGAGTAACTATAGTATGAGAATTAACTCAGTAAAGACAAAGATAATGACAAGTGAGTTACAGCCTAGTTCTAAACCAAAATTAAAAATAGGTAATACCGAGTTAGAGGAGGTAGATGAATTTTGCTATTTAGGTAGTATAATTACAAAGGATGGACGTAGCAGAAAGGATATAGTAGCTAGAATAGCTCAAGCTAGAAAAATGTTTTTAAAAAAGAAAAACTTACTAATAGCTAATAGTATTAGTTTAGATAATAGAAAAAGTTTCTTAAAGTCGACGTATGGAGCGTTCTACTATACGGTAGTGAGACTTGGACAATTAAAGAAGTAGATAAGAAAAGATAGAAGCTTTTGAAACTTGGTGTTATAGGAGAATGTTAAAGATTAGTTGGACAGATAGAGTAACAAACGAGGAAGTTTATAGAAGGATAGGTGAGGAACCCTGTATGTGGAAACAATTGAAGGTCAGGAGAGATAGAATGATAGGGCACCAGTTAAGACATGATGGACTATTTAGTAAAGTCTTAGATTATAGACTACCAAATAAAAGTAGAGTAGGAAGGCCTAGACAAAGCTATATTAGTCAAATTATTAGAGATCTAGGTTGTGAAGGGTATGCAGACCTTTTTAGACTAGCTCAGAATAGAAAAGAATTTAGAGCTGCGTCAAACCGACCTTAAGTAAGGTCGAAAACAAAATGATGATGATGAACTTTACATAAAGCATAATTTTTAACAATACAATATTACGCCCTTTTAAGAAATTTTCCACTACACTTATAGTAAATAATTAAATGGCATAAAACCATGTCTATATATAGGACAGTGATGCATGTAATTAAACGAAAAAGATGCAGATATTATTGTTATTGTATAAGCACTTTATAACAGAACCACATCATCATCATCACTTGAATCACTACCTGAATTCAAATTCACACGTATCACTATTTTTTCACACATCTGCAATGCCAAATTACAAAACTTTGTTCTTCATTTCCGATAACATGATCGACACAACTTTTACACACAGCAGAAGTTACTCTTGTAATGGCATTTTGAAACATAGTTTTTACATCATATAACTTGAATGTGGTGTTATGTGCAGCAACATACTTTTTATGTTAGCCCATATCAATTCTAAAGGATTTAAATTGCATTCGTAGGGGAGGTAATTGCAGGTTTGTTCATTCGTTATTTTTCACCAATTCAGCAGAAACATATGTTGTGAGATGCAAAATACAGTACAACTTAACCAATGGGCATAACATTACCTTCAGATTTATCTGCTCCTTCTCTGCGAATTTTTTTTATGCAAATGAGGGATACTCCAGTAGCTGCTGCAGCTTGCTCAACCACAGAAGTTGTAAATCGCCCTATTCCATTTTCATAAATTTATAGATGCTATAAATTATTTTCCCGGCCTTGACTTTCGCTTGCTTTCACTTACTCGTTTTATATTCATAAAGATGCAGTGCAATTGAATAGTTGTAAAAACAACTGTTTGAAGGTGCAAAACTAAAAATACTATAAAATTACACACTGCAACATAAACAATAGACAATGAAGCAGATGAATTCAACTAACACACATACACAAAACACTTATATGGGGGAAATAATAAATCTTAATTTATTTTAAATTCTGTTAAGTAAATATTAAAACAAAATATTTTTCTTTTGCACACAATTTAAATTACTGTGTTAGATTACAATATTCGTATGTTTCAATAATAGTTTGGTTATTTACAACGTCAAATATTTGTCAAACCAACTCAATGTTTTAGGCTTCACTTTTAGTATGCATTTAAATTTCAAGCTCCTCCTTCATACAGCTGAAGGCTTATGAGATTTTGAAAGACATACATGTTTACTAGATTTTTAAATATTATAGCTTAAAATCAAATTGAATTGTTGTACTATCAGTATTATAGCTTTTGTTTGTATTTTAATGGTCTTTCAAAGGTGGGACTAATGGAAAAATTCATTTCATTTTTTAATCTTAACAAAAATTACTATAAAATTGTGTAGTTTTGAACAGGACATATCTAAGATGCCATTTTTATACTTTTAAATAGTCGGGTCCAAATTTTTGTTCAAAAATGTAGTTTAGTATAGCTTTGCTAGTAAACTAATGATTTGTTAATCTATAGTTTTAAATGAAATCAGATTCATGTCTTAAAGATTGTATTTGTATTGTAGTATTTCTAAAAATGGTGACAAGTAGAAATAGTTATTTAATAATTTTTTTGATGTAAAATAATAAATTTATTCTCTAATTTAATTCATAGTGTGCTCTCTTTGTTAATTTATTGAACCACACATGTTGGTAAAATTAGACATCTTATTTTTAAGGTTTTTAATTTATGAGTGCTATAAAATTGTTTAGGGTCTACTGTGATGAATTTTGAAGTCTCACTGCTCTAAACTTAAAACCAACTGCTTTAAATTTTATTTGTATTATTTCTGAACTCTTGCCAATTGTAGAATCCTTGTTTATACAAAAATAATACTCTATTGACATAATTTTAAGGCATTCTCACTTCATATGGTTGAAGAAAAGCTTTATTTGGTCGAAATTTTGTTTATTATAGTTTTTGTATATTTTTTTTTATTAGCTTTTAACACAAATATATTTTTTAGAACTATATTTCCTCTCAAGTTCTGTGCGGATTTTCGACCATACTTTACTATACACAACAGCGAGTTTAAACAGTTTACAAGCAAAATTCGTAATCCACCTCCTGTGATATTAGGTGTTACCAATCCTTTTTTTTCCAAAACATTACATCACTGGCCTCATACTATACGACTTTCAGATGATTCAGGTTAGTTCAATAGATATTTAACCATTGATATTATTGCTTGTTACAGGTCGTTCACAAAAGTTTAGATTAAAAAGGAATGATATTGATGGAAAAGCTTTGGATATCAATCCTGGAGTTTATACAACATACAAGTGTTTTTTACAAAAGGATAAAAATGTATTAAAGAACTTACTATTGGGAATAAACTCTAAGCGTCCAATGGAGGTACAATCAGCATTGCTAAAGCGACATTTACTAGAACTAACTCAAAGCTTTATAATACCACTAGAACGATATATGGCAAGTTTAATGCCATTATTGAGAAATATTTCACCATATAAGGTATGTGATAATATTAATTATAGTAAGCAGATTACTTTCAAAGTTGTGTAATCATACTAAACATATTTCCAGATATGCTCTTTATAATATGTTTTTGGATCTGAAATTTAATTTTGCTAACAATGTAACAGAAACATTACTGTTGAATATCGCTATATTGAGACTATTTGCAATTATTTATTTAGCTAAGAGGTTAATAAAAATTTATTTTTTAACAATCTCATACTTTAATGTGCTTATTTCAATATATTTTTAGTCTTCCTCTATCTTCAGAAAAAACTTTTGTGTTTACAGGATACCTAGACTAAGACCTTAAGGTTAAGGTTTATTGCGCTCATAAGGTACAAGTTGTTCATTAAGCCATGTCATAATATACATTAAATTTTAAACATTTATAATACTTAAGGTAAGAGAATAATACAAACAATCCCCTTTATTCTTTTCTATATATAATACAATTAGAGGCAGTACAAAACCCAGTCAGCAGTATTTATAGCGAAAAAAATTCATCCACTGAGTACAAGCAAAAGAATAGCAAGTTTTTCTTTACAATTTTTTTAAATTCCCACTGATGTTCATATTCATTTATTTCCAAGGGCTTATTTGGTTTGTCTTCTATTAAAAATTTGTATTTGTTGTAGATGGGCCTGATCTATTCGTGACCTCAGCATAGGTACCATTAATCCTTCTTGATTTCATTAATCCTTCTTCATGTCCTTGGTTGTTTTGGCTTCGGTTATCATTCCTAAATTGGTCTCTCCTGTTTGATTCTTGCCATAGTCGATTTCTTACATTCCAATTATTTCTCATATTACAGTTGGAGTTGTTTTTAAAATTTTTTCTATAATTATGATTTGTCCTTTCACATTGTATTCTGTTAATTGGTATACTTCTTGGCATTCTCTCTGGTTTTGTTGGTTGAGTAATCGTTCGACCTTCTTCTCTGCAATTCAATCCCATCTCATCGTATCGCTGCAGGTATTCTAAGGATATATCACGATTCATGATGTTCTGTAGAGCGATTACCTGCCTCACCTTTACTTCAAATTGTGCTGCCAGATATTTAATAATTTGTTTTTTTTCCAACGGAGGATCCAACTGTTTTGCTATACTAAATTTCTTAATTGCATGTTGTTCCCTGGTCATACCTAAATTTTTGTTGTATTTTTCCATAATCAAATCATCTCTCACCTTATATTGTTGAGTATCCCCCAATAATGTCGTAAAAATTTATTCTCAAAATCTTTGAAATGTTGTTAATTCATCTTTGATCAGATCAAACCACGTTTCTGCACTTCCTTTATTATAGCTTTTACTAAGTTTAATTTATACTGCTCATCCGTTATGCTCTGCATCAGTGTTTTGACGTCCTTTAGGAATAATTTCGGATTAAGCTTATTATCTCCTGAAAATTTCGAATACTGATCCAATGTTATATTTGGGTGATTTATTCTTGAGGGTTCTTGATTATATATCATCCTGTTCCTGCCAAATTTCATTATATTAATTTTTATATCCTCAATTTCTTTATTCATTATGCTAATTTACGTTCCACTATTTCTCTCTATGTTTTGTACTTTTTCTCCTAAGTTCATAATTCTTTCACTTATTTTTCTTTTATTAGCCTCTTGTATAGATCGTACTTTAATATCCTCGTCTCTTACGCAGTCAATATCTTCCATGAGATTTATCACTTTATTTTGTGTTTGGAATCGCATCTCTTCCATTTGCTGATTCGTCTCCCTTAAATCATCACTTAACTTCTCTATTCTGGAACTTAAATTTTTCCCTAATTTATCCAAATTTTTCTCAAATTCTAGCATATTTTTCATGATCTGTTCATTCTTCTCTGTCATATTTATCATGGCCTGTTCATTCTTTTCTGTTATATTTTTCATGGCCTGTTCATTCTTCTCCAGCTTGTCATTTAGTGCCATTAACATTTCTATTGTTTTTTAGTCTTGGGTGGACCGGTGTTCTTTACTATGACTCCTCTCCAACATTCTTCCTGCAGCTTCCATTGATGTGTCCTGTAATATCACACTTTCCTGTGAACCTATTTCTACTCCTTGATTTTTTAATGCCTCTTTTGTTTCCCTCATTCTTTTATCCATTTTTTATTATTACTCTACAATTATTTTAAATTCAAAATAAAATCCTTGATTTTGTTGCCTTTAATTTTTACTTGATTTATTTTGATCTAACCTCACGTTGATGCGCTATTTAACTTTGCATGTGATATTTTAGTTCAGCCCCTACGTTGACGGTGCCATATAACTTTTTCGGTGTTATATTTTGATCCAGCCTCGCGTTGGTGACGACATAACTCTTGTTGTGATATGGTAGCAATAACCCGGTGCGCCGTTTTTGGGAAATAATAAGGTTAAAATTTTTATTCTGTTTTGATTTTTAATTTAATTTTTAATTACCTCGGCTAGCTCAGTTTTTATTTAATTATGCACGGAGCTTGCAACAGTACAACAAACAAAGCCTTTAAACTCTCCTTCTACTTCCTGTTACTTTAAGTCAAAACACCATTAAACACAATTACTATAATGTCTTTGAATCAAATTCCTTTAATTATTATCATTCCCCAAAATTACTCAAAAAATCAGCAAAAATCTCCCTTATTATTATTATTTGAATTATTAGAAGCCCCATGAATGTTCAATAAACTTTTTTCATTATTCACGTAAATTATAACGTCTATTGATAATGATCTATGGTGACCCTAACATAAATATTCATGAAAGCAAATTTTTAGAATGTTCAAATAAATAAATATACAACCAAATATTCCCAAGCAAATTACAAAAAAATATTTGTATTGACTAACCTGCTATCTCCAGTTTATATAGTCCCAACTTCTGCATTTTTTAAATTCTGCTTCCCCTTTGTGAATTATTCCAGCGTCCAAATCCAGTAGTTAATTATCCAGAGTTCCCCTTATCGAATCCGGTAATTATTTGGAGTGGTTAATATTCATTAAACTTCTAATCAAATCTCATAATTCCTCAGAGTCCTTAATATTTATTAATTTTCCACATCGAATCTCGCAATTACTCGGAGTCCTTTAATATTTGTTGAATTTCCACTTCGATTCTCGTAGTTACTCAGAGTCGAATCTCGTACTTACTCAGAGTCCTTTATTTAATGTAGATATTAGAATTTTCTTTTATAAATAGCCTTTTTATTACTTACTTTTACAGGATCATAAACGACAATACCTTTTTTAATGTTGCACTATATAATATATTACTTAACAACTAAATCACATCAAATTTATTCACATAAATACTTTGTTCTGGGCAATGTGTACTATTCTTCAATTCATGGTAAAACTGCTTTGTTTACAAATCCGGTCATATATAAAGGCGTAACCTATCTATTGACAAGCTCATAGTTCAGTCGATTGCGTTTTGTACATAATTCTTGTGTACAAAGTTTTGGGATATTCCTATGGTATTTTGCTGTTTATTAAAATTGACGCTCTGATTTCGGCACGTAACATTTTGAGTTAATGTATTTATTCTCTTGGATTTTCATATTTCTAAATCACGTAGACCATTGTTTGTACAATAAATTTAGTGAACTTTGATTTTTATCACCATGCCGTGTTTGTTTCCAATATATCAGGTGTTGATTTTTGATTTCTAGTCACGTAGACTTAATACAATTTATGTATTAAATTATATGCATTTTATATCTTTACGCATTTTTAAACCTGCTTGTTTTAATTAGGATTCTTAGCATAATGATGCGTTATTCATGCGTGTCGTGTTTCAACTCCCGATCATGTTTTGCGATTTGTGAATTTGTTTATTTAAATAAATCTTCTGAAATATTTTTCCTTAACTAAATTAATTAGGATTAGGGTTTATATACAGGGCTTTGTCATTTACTTTTCAGCCTAATCATCGTATTTCTTGTGTTCTTCAGAAAACGGTATCATTTTCTGAGCTCTCAAGTGATTTATATGAAGTGCGCTATGCTATTGGTCCTAATTACCCTAAATGACCTTATTCACACAGCAATATATATATATATATATATATATATTGCTGTTATATTTTCACCCCCACGGCTTGGGCGTACATAAAATGCTGTGATATACCCCTATATTAGGCCCCACGACTTGGGCAGACCATAAAATGCAGTGTTATCTTTCTGTAGGAAAAATAATATACCTTTGTTATTCTATTAATATTTAGCCTCACGATTTGGGCATCATAAGATGTTGTGTTAATCGAGCCCCACGATTGGGTCGCGCATAAAATGCTGTGATATTTTGTTTATATTATTCAAGCACTTGTAAAAATGTTAATTTATAAATCTCTGCCTCAACTAGCTGTTTCAATTAAATAAAGCAATTCTACAATACACAGTATAATGATTAAATATTTACAACCTTTTTAAATATCTTCCCCTTTTTAAATTATTTACATCTGTCAGATTTTGAGAAAATGAAGCCAGCAAAACGAGATTTTTATTGTTACATTTAGAGACCTATTGAAACGTTTCAAGATGCCTATTGCCTTTCATAAATTTATCAAAGAAACCCCAGTTTTGTCGACTTACATTTTTGAATTATTGTTGAATTAAAACAGTTTACAGAAATAAATCATATTAAAATATCTAACCTGGAGTGGTTCAGTAGCTTCTCTGCATCCCCAAGAGTTTTCGTGTCCAGTCTGAATGTTTTGAGTTGAATTTGAAAGTCTACATCCAACCAAAATACTATCCAAATCGTTATTAATGAGTTTATTCCAATAAAAGGTTTTTTATCTCCGTAATTAACGAAACAGTAATAGAATATTTGCCAAATTAATTTAACAGGCAGTAATCTCCAGAGTCTTCCTGACTCATATCCAAGGCTCGTACCCAGGATCGTATCTAAGATCGTATCTAAGAGTCGTACCCAAGAGCCCTGTTTTATTTATTTTTAGAAATTGTATAATTTCACTAAATCTGGTTTACTTATGTCTGTAGTAGAACGGCTTGCTTACACAATTTTTACACTCTTATAAAAATTATTTTCACTTTACTTTTAATTAACTGTTTGCGTGAATAATTTAGCACTTTCGAGTATAGTGACTGCCCAGTTTCAAATATATACTAACTCTTTGTTCAATTGTTATCATATTTATAAGCCTGGCCCCTTTGTTTGCGATTCGTTGATTCCACGTGTTGGGCAACACCAATTGTCTTATCTCTTGTGTTATTTCGGAAACTTTACTAATTGTGTAGCTTAATTGCATGGAAGAACGCTCAAATTGTCACGTAATTCATTCACATAACATCACATTTAATTCAGAAATTCCAGGAACCTTTGTTCATCAAATTACGTATTATTGTTGTTTGGTTTATTCTAATCTAAATAGAAATAAATTTTGTGTTTGTTTATTTCCTAGTTAAATTGGATTTTTGAACAAATGTAATACTTTTCTAGCACTTATGCTTTTCAAATAATACATAATTTCTGCCTGCGTATATGATGATACATCAACACACTTGTTGAATATTTATCTAGCCAATTCATACAGGTTTTCCCTTGATTTAATTTCGATGCATTTTGTTACATTTTTAAATTCTTATCTTTGCTCGCAGCTACTCTTGGATATGCGTTTAATCACTTGTACTGTTATATACAGTGTGCTCTCAACTAACCATATTTATAATGACCTATTTACTCTTATAATATCTGTAATTATGTGCTTTTGTTATTAGGGAGTTTCTTTTGTTTATTCTACGACCCCTATGACTTAACCTACCCCTTGATAATGGGTCATGATAGGTCATTGAAACCCAAATTCTACAAATAAATCTCACTAAAAATATAATATAATCAGGAAAAATAAAAATTTCCATAAATTCATGATTACGCCCTGTACATACATGCGTACTTTTATTCATTGATGTACAAGCGAAAAATTCAATTGCGCGGGTATAAATAATCACCCTGTATTATATAAGCATATTGTAAATACATAGCACGTAACGTAACTTGTATATGTAAAAATAATTAATAGTAAGATACTGTAAAACGCATTTAAATGCGAACACAAAACGCAGATTAATACAAAGCCATTTATTTTCACTTATTAATTGTCAATACATTTTTAATAAAAATACTTTTCATTTGCTGTGGATAGCATAGAATAGTGCTAGCTTTACGCATTTAACTTAAGAAACTACAATCAACGTGATTTTAAACTCTAATAAATTTTGTGTACTGAAACACGAAAGCAAATATTTTGTATAAGACACACCCCCTTTTGCTTTAAAAAGCAATTAAAGTTTAAATTAATTACCGTATGGATTACAGAAATTTATTTTACATAAAGAATTGTTTAGAATATTAGTAATATAAAGAGATTAGTCATCAGTATTTAGAACTACATAAAATATTAAATAAAATCTTTATTCCGAGAAGCGGCCGGAACACGGAAACTCACAAAATCCATGAAATATTAGATAAAATTGATTATTTTTGCAGTAGTATGTGACATCATAATAATAGTATATGTGTTAAACAAGGACAAGCAGCGCGCGTCACGAATAACTGGAACGAAATTACGAAGTATAAACGTCGCCATTTTAGATGCTAATGAGTTTTTCTGGGAAAATCTGCATCATAATGTTCCATACCAATCTAGTAACCTCTGGATATAGATAATTTTAATATATAAGGAAGCGTTTATTAAAAACGAGGATTCATTCAGTAGATTCATTCATTCGATTAATTCGATTCTTAAACGTTATTGCGAAATGTAATTTTGAGCTGTTACCTTGCGAAAATGATATTTGAACTATGCCTATACCTTCTTTAATAATTATTACGTAGGTACAATGAATATAGAAGTGATGGTTTAAAATGCAAATTATATAAGAGAATGGAATTTATTAATTACAATCAAGAGGGAAAGTTCTTTAATATAACACTATTTTAAAAATTTTATAAGGAAGGTTTAACCAAAAGAATGTAATTTGGTAACTGCTGTTTGAAATGAGGATTTTAAATATGGAAAATCTTGTGAGCTGATTTGACATCAATTTAAAATAAGAAGATATTTTATTATGAGGAGCTTTTTTATGGATTCTGCAAGTATTACTTTTAGATTTAATTTTAACATATAATGGAGTATTTCTATCTAATTTAAGGTAGAATAATAAATGTTTATCATATAATTTTTTTTAAAGGATATTCACCAGGAAAATTCGAAATACTCTGACCTTTTCATAAATTATCTGTCAAGGATTTTTTGGCCACACAAGTATTACAAGCGTGGCAATAAACAAAACCAGGTAAATCATCCATAAAAAAGGAATTTAGTTCTGTAAATTTAAAATAAGGTAAGGAACAATTTTTTTATAACAAGTACTTCTTAAAAATTATTTGATGTTTGAAAGAAACGATGTTGTAAACGCTTATGTATGAGGGAAAATATTGCATTCTGTATAAATGCTTTGTGATATTGTTGTGTTTTATTTTATTTTGAAAACTCTGTCAATTCCGTTGAGCTAGCCAGGCAAAGTTAAAAAGGAAGGTGAGTAAACAATTTCCAGTTTTACAAATTGCTGTATCTTTATCACAACACTCTGGGTAGTTAATTACACAATGTAAGTTGAAAAATACTAATGTATTACAGATAATAAGATGAAATAATAAATAATTACTAGCTCGATTTGAAATGATCATTTGGATTTTGCATAAAAGTCTAAGTTTATATATATATATATATATATATATATATATATATATTGCAAATAGGGTATTCAGGAGTATATAGAGTCACAAGTGTGGTATACTTCATTTAAACAACACCAAAATCAAGGAAACTAAATATTTGAATCAAAAAGGACACAATTCGTTAATTATGCAAAAAGGAAATCTCTAACATACTGTATAAAATCCATAACTAACTTTAATCAATGAAAGAAAGCTCATTCTTTAATAATTTAACCACATTTTGTAGAGTAAATAACTCTAGATGCAATCCAATTCATTCTAGAAACAGTGATACATTCAGAAACTTTAAATAAATACATACTAGGAGTATCTAAAGCAAAACAAACATGAAAGGAATCTTATTTAAACCGAACACATTAGTGTAAGAAAATAATCATGCGTGCACACAATAAACAGGCCTTTTCAAAAACAAGCATATCTCATGACGCAAGAAGTCAATAAACGCATCTAATTTACGTCATGTTAAAGAATGCTATAATAAAATTAGTCTACGTGATTTTGGGAGCATTTCAACAAGGAATAGAATAGGTAACTTTGGGTAAAACCCGAATGCTCGCAAGATAGCACAGGGCAACGCCTTGACCATGCTCAAATAACAAAGATAAAGTGCGGTAAACCAATAACAGCAGGTGGGTTGGCTTGCCTTTATATATTATCCCAAGCTGATAATGGTCAGTCTTTCCGTAACTGAAGCACGAACTGTACTGGTCTGTACAAATATACTATGCAAAGTTCAAGTGTGAAATTAAACTACGAATTATAAGTGCAAGTTAGTAATTAAAAATCTCAAGTACAGGTGCATGTTCAAATATACAAGTGTAATAGAAATACGCCGTTGACATAAAACATAAGTCCAAATTTTAATTAAGCTAAACATGATCTTTAATATTTATTAATTTAGGGCTATGAGAAATCCACTGAGAGATTTACTAAGCGATTCAATAAATAATTCACTAAGCAGATTCAATAAGAAATCTAATGTAAAAATCCAATACTACAAGTACCAAACATAATAAAGGGGAAGACTCTAAATCAGGACGTTAAGCTGAAAGCAATCCAAGGTCACTGGTTAACAGCACGTAGTGGCAGTTTAAAGGACTGGGGTATATGCAGAGCTACACATTCGAATCAGGAAATCAACCGGGAAAAATACCAGGTTTGAGATCATAGTAAATTAATAGCATAAAACTTACTTTTTTGAACATTTAAAACTTGCATATACTTATATATTTATGTGAAGGGTCATCAAAAATTTTGATTGATATGTAGAAATTACATTAAGAGAAAGAAGAGTAAATTGAACGTTCAATGACGCTTCCAAGATAATACAGAGTTATTTTTGCTGGCTTTACCTGATTTAATAGGGTTATAATTTGGTGATGAACTGATTTATATTTTTATTTTGATTTAAGGGTTTTAAACAGCAAATATAATATTACGAAGGTTGTAGAGCTGCAAATTGTACATATTTCTTAGTCTATTATACAAATTTTGGTTTTTTAGTTTATCTTATTCAGGTATGAAGTGTTAGAGAAAAAGGGGGGTAAAAATTTCTCTGTTGTTGTATCATCATGCACTCTGTGTGGGGTTGAACTGAGCTAGTCGAGGCATAAATCTAATTGTGTGAAATTTAAAATTTATTCTAGATTATTTAGAAGCACAGAGTGGTGGCGAGCAGCAGGCAACTGAGCATTAAATACATTGAAGTACGGCGATATCGTAGCAGTTAAAATTCCGGCAACCCAGTCCCAACATAAGCGCGAATTTATTAAATTTGAAGTGGAAAATAATTTAAACAAAAATCTATTAGCTATAATTAATTTGACTGTTTAGGATAATGTGATTACTATACTCTTTGATATAGAAGCGGAGGCGTCACTCGTTTCAGAAGATTTTGTTAAATGGGGAAAATTAATGGATAAAATAATACCTGTAAGAAAGTGTAACTCGGTAGTACCAAACAGCAAAAAGTTTGCGAGCATAAATAATATGGTGATTCTGAAGTGTGAATTAGGAAAAGTGAAATTTAAAAATAGAATTTATGATTGTACCTGGATTGAAGATGGATGCTATATTTGGGATGGATTTTATATATAAGTTGAGGTTGAAAATAAATGCTGAAAGCAAAGAGATAATATATAAGAAAAAATATATTAAGTGGGATAAAGGTCAACACAGAAGTCGAGAATGACTGTCTGAATATCAATCAATGTGAAGGTGAGTTAGATGATGAAGGGGAGGCAAAAGAGGAAATCAAGTGTCCAGGTGAAATAAAGGGTGGAGTTAAATTGTTATTAAATAAATATTCAGAATTGATAGGGTCAGAATCCAGAATTGTTATGGGGTAGGAACGTAAATTTGAGGTTGTGAATACTGAAACGGTCAATGAAAATTTGTATCCTATTACAGCGACCTACAGGGATAGCATGAAAATAGAAAGGGAGCAAATGTTAAGAGAGGGTATCATTGAGAAAGCAGGAGAGTCAAGAAAATATAGGGATTTTTCTGTGAAAGGGCTCCTATGTTGAGTTGGGGAGGGGGGTCTAATTTGGTTTATCTTCGAGTGCGGCTGCATTAAGTAAATATATGCCAGAGTGATATAGGACCAGATGAAGGAGTTCAGATACCAATAGATCCGGGGTGGATTTCGTATCCATATAAAGAGGGGGATTAAGATGTAGGAATAATGGTATATAAGGATTAATTAATTATAGTATACATGATTTAGTTATGCATAGAAAGGGAATTAGAATAAGGGAATAGTTGTAAGATTAGTTAGGCATAAATACGGAAGTAGAATAGGGAAATTGCTGTAATATTAGTTAGGCATTATAGGATAAATGTAAATAGCTAGGGAGATTAAAAAGGGGAATAATTAAAGAAGACTTAGTCAGTATGGTACAAATAGTTCAGGGGATAAATACAAATGTAGAAAAATGAAAATACAAGAATTTTGGGACCATTGTGGGTTTTGTCTTCACGTTGGGCACCAAAATGCCATTGACCAAAAATTTTGTATTTTAATTTGGGGAAAAATGCTATGATAATAGGGTTATTTAGAGGTATATAGGTTCACAAGGGTGGTATACTTCATGTAAACAACACTAAAATTAAGGAAACTAAGCATTTGAATCATAAAAGGTACACAATTCGTTAATTATGCAAAGAGCAAATATCAAACACTGTATAAGATCCACAACTAACTTTAATCAATGAAAGGAAGCTCATACTTTAATAATTTAACCACATTTAGTGGAATAAATAACTCGAGACACAATCCAATTCATTCTAGAAGCATTAATGCATTCAGAAATTTTATATAAATATAAACTAGGAGTATGTAAAGTAAAACAAACATGAAACGAATCTTATTTAAACCCAACGCATTAGTGTAAGAAAATAATCATGCATGCACACAATAAACAGGCCTTTTCAAAAACAAGCATATCTCATAACGCAGGAAGTCAATAAACGCATCTAATTTATGTCATGTTAAAGAATGCTATAATAAAATTATGTCTACGTGATTTTGGGATCATTTCAACAAGGAATAGAATAGGTAACTCCGTGTAAAACCCGAAAGCCTGCAAGATAGCACAGAGCAACGCCTCGACCATGCTCAAATAACAAAGATAAAGCGCGGTAAACCAATAACAGCAGGTGGGTTGGCTTGCCTTTATATATTATGCCAAGCTGATAATGGTCAGTCTTTCCGTAACTGAAGCACGAACTGTACTGGTCTGAACAAATATACTATGCAAAGTTCAAGTGTGAAATTAAACTACGAATTATAAGTGAAAATCAGTAATTAAAAATCTCAAGTACAAATGTACGTTCCAATATACAAGTGTAATAGAAATACGCCGTTGACATAAAACGTAAGTCCAAATTGTAATTAAAGTAAACATGATCTTTAACATTTATTAACTTAGGGCTCTGAGAAATCCACTGAGAGATTTACTAAGCGATTCAATAAATAATTCACTAAGCAGATTCAATAAGAAATCTAATGTAAAAATCCAATACTACAAGTACCAAACATAGTAAAGGGGAAGCTTTAAATCAGGGCGTTAAGCTGAAAGCAACCCAAGGTCACTGGTTAACAGCACGTAGCGGCAGTTCAAAAGATTGGGGTAACACAGAGCTACACATTCGAACCAGGAAATTAACCGGGAAAAATACCAGGTTAGAGATTATAGTAAATTAATAGCATAAAACTTATTTTTTTGAACATTTAAAACTTGCATGTACTTAGATATTTAGGTAAAGGGTCATCAAGAATTTTGTTGATATATAGAAATTATGTTAAGAGAAAGAAGGGTCATTGAACGTTCAACAAGACTTCCAAAATAATAGAGTTATTTTTGAGGCTTTAAATGCTTTAATAGGGTTATAAGTTGGTGACAAACAGATTTATTTTATTTACTTTGATTCAAGGGTTTTAAATAGCAAATAATATTACAAAGGTTGTAGAGTTGCAAATTGTACATATTTCTTGGCCTATTCTACAAATTTTGGTTATTTAGTTTATCTTATTCAGGTATAAAGCGTTAGAAAAAAAGGGGGGTAAAAATTTCTCTGTGATTATACAATCACATCGTGCACTCTGTGTGGGGTTGAACTGAGCTAGTCGAGGCATAAATCTAATTGTGTGAAATTTAAAATTTATTCTACATGATTTAGAAACACAGAGTGGTGGTGAGCATCAGGCAACTGAGCATTAACTACATCTAAGTACGGCGATATTATAGCTATATATATATATATATATATATATATATATATATATATATATGTATAGCTACAATATCGCCGAATTGGGTTGACATAATTTACTTTGAAGTTTACTCCTGAAATATCGTGCTCCAGCATTGGGCCGTCATAATTTACTGTCAAGTTTAGCTCAAATCTCGCCTCGGCTGCTCCTAAATCGTCCTCTTAATTTGATGCTTCCTACATATTACATACACCTACCTGTTACATCAAACAAACTTCCTCTCATTATTACCATAGAAACCTAAATAAAAATCCACATCAATCATGCATTCAAAAATAACTCGATTAACCAAAATATCACACTCTGTTTATCTGACTTCCAAATTACATTTTTTTTCAAATTTAAAATACCATCGCTTTATATACATTTATGTGTTCACTAAATTTTATAACAATCATTTTGCATATTGATAACCCTTTTAACACATAATTTTTTATTAAAGTAAGAGGGCATTCCTCATACCTTAAGTTATCCTTCGTTCTAGCATGAGCTCACCTTAAAACTTTATAGATGTGCATATAAGTTCTCTGCACGACCAATATCAAAAAACCCTCTATACCTTTTTACAACTTTTGGTTATCTGCAAATTAATGAATAATGCTCAAAATCAATCTCGTTTTAACAGTCCTATAAATGTCTGTTCAAATAAAAATCAAAGCAAATAATCACAAAACGCATTAAAACACCACACACTATGAAAACATTCACCATGAAATGTCTTATTCTATTTCCTACTTTGTAATTGTCTTCGTACTGCGGTCCACTAACTAGCTCCTTGTAGATGCTGCCGTCTGGCAGGTCCTTTGTCTATCCATGAATTCCATGGTCGAATCCCCATGTGTACCATACATAACTTTACTCCAAGAACTCTTCTTTTATAAATTTCAATCAAAATATCTAATCTTCAAATTTCGTTCCTTTTACTGCAAATAAATTCTACTATCTCAAACCTCGCTTTCATCCACATCCAAACAATTTTCAAATTCTAGTACCTCTCGTGCATCCAAACAAAAATCTTTGTACTTACATCTCAACTGTACTATTTACTAATAACGCTTTATTGGCTTTTACATAAATTTTATTTAATTAGACTGCACTGATTCACTTGGAAGTAAACTCACTGTATCACCGATGGAATCAAAGAGCAAAACAAAGAGCAAAGAGAGCGAGACCTCTCTCTATTACTGATTATATGATGCAACCTGCCCCCTGTTTAAGAAATAGCACGTATATCTGTTTAACCATTGTCTTATTTTCCTCGAAAATCACGACCGTCGATTTCTCGTAACTTTTCATAACATTACACAACAGTACGTGGTAATGCACTTAAAAGCGTCAACTGTCGTTTCCAATTCTCCAGATTAGCCTCTACTCCACGCTTTTAACTTCAAGCAAACTACATTTATCTTCCTTGTACATATTGCTCTATTGCACACACATGCTTCTACTGCCTGAATTTCTAGCTCTTCTCGTTTAACTTTCACCAATCAACTCACTTGGCTCCATTTCCCACCTATCTGAGCGACGCGTGCTTGTTTACAACTATCCTTGACATTATCGATTTTTAATTCTTTTCTTCTGGATATACTTTATGTTTCTTTTTCATACTTATAGGCTTTTATTCAATCTTGGTCTTTTCATTGCTCCTTCCGACTCTATATCTAAGATTAAAAATCAATATTTTAACTAACGTATACTGCTTTTACATCAATTCTTTGTGGTTTTGTTTATGTCCGTGGCTGCTTTAATTCCAATGGTTGTTGGTTCCACTAAGCTATTAAATTTGTTTGCAGCAACTCTACTAAGAAATACATTTTTCTCCTTGTTATTTGAAACCTTGAAATCATTATTTTTAATGTGCTTAACGCTTTTAAAACTGTTCCATAGTAACTTCATTATGCTATAATTTAACCCCAAATTATTATTTTTTTATTCTCCTTTACATACATACTATGATACATGGTCCCTAACTAAATCTAATCAAGATCAATTATTCCTACATTAATCACGCGTTAAACTAAATCGATATTTCCCTATTATCCATTAATTAAGATATAAAATAATTGTTGAACATCTTTTAACTCAATAAATTTATTTTACTGTACCTAATCGCTTTTAACCCTATGAGTTAACTTATGTATTTTATTGCCCCTTTTAATTACACGATAATAAATATATTGTAGTGGTTTTAAAGGGTTAAATTTAAGTATAAACAAGGCAATTTCAAACACCCTGTATAGAGGAAACAACCAGGATTTACGTGCGAAATTTATTGCATTTAGTTAATTTAAAGTAACAGGTATTACCATAATTTTACAAGTAGTGATTAAAATTTAGTTAGGTTCGTAAAGAAAATAAATTGTAGAAGCCAATGCAAATTATTAATTAATTTAATTGAGTTTAGTTGAAAGGGTTATTACATCTAATACGCATAAGAGCTTGAAAAATCGATAATACCAAGGTGAAACGCGTTGCTAACAAACGAACAGCCGTTGGATATAAAATACCTTGAAACGTAAACTCCTAGAAATGTTGTTTTAAAACGATTGTTAAATTGAACACTTGCAGGTTTTGGAAATGTCAAGTTTCCCTTATTTGTGTAGATAAAAGACAGTATTCGCGGTATATCGGGTAAACGGTCGGACGGTTTGTATGAATGCTAACTAAAAGTTTCCTTAAAGCGCAGAAGGGATGGACAATCAAGGAAATGCTTGGGAATGAGACAGACATAATAACAGTTCATTTCGAAACGCACGTATTCAGTCCACATGGGTTAGGTTGAAACGCGGACAGTAATATTGATTTTCTACCACTCAAACAAGGTTAGAAGGAAACAGAATATGCATAAGAGAGGAATAGCGTTTATACAGGCGGGGTTTTAAGACGTCACGAAATATCTTATTGGTCTATATAGTTAGTTGTACAACAGACAAACACGGGAAGACTGGAATACGGGTTTTTTGGAAAAGATGATAACGATGAGCTAAATTTCGAAGATTTCAAAAACGGTTGAACCAAAATTTGAGGAAGTATTATTTTAAATGAAGGATTTCGCGTGAAGAGTGGCTGAGAGGTGGCATTTCAAAGTGTATAAATACTTTAAGAAAATTAATGGGGCTTTCTTAGTATTTTCATCGCTTCAAATTACGTACAGGAAGTTACCACGAGCTTGTAAGTATATAAAATATTTTAAATTAAATAGTACAGTGTTGGCCTCATAATTTGATTGCGGATAGTGACGAGTCTAAATTTTATTGAGGTGCAACATATAATTTTAACAAGCTTGTGAAGTGACGTAATGTAACGTAAATTAAATTAAGCAATTATAAAAGAAGTGTAATATATTTGGATTTGGATTTGGATGTATCGTGTATGATCAGCATAGCAGCACAAGGGTGTTCATCTACAAATAGATGGAGGCGGCGAGCAGAGCAGAACCACGAAACCGAGAGCGAAACAACTTAACGGCATCATCAACGGAGTAGGGATTTTCAAGAAATTCCAGGTAACGCTTTAGAATTTGTTGTTTTTGATAAACTATGAAGGTTATTGTGATGTGTGAGAGTGAACTATAATGGTATTTTACATGTTTTTGCGTATTGAAAATAATACGTATAACTAACTTTTATTATGGTATTTAAATATAAATCTAAAGGTGTATATAAAGCTTATTAACGTTCCTCAGGAATTTAAATTATTTTTTGTTAAGAGTACATGGGTTTGTGTTGTGTTTGTAATAAGAGTATGCAAAGTAAAAAGCATACATTAATCATAATTAACTGGGTTATCATGAGCTCACCATACTCCAGAGTGTCCTAATTAACATTAATTATAAATAAAGAAAGAAAAATAAGGTATTATTCAGGGCCCATTTACTCCGGTTACATTCAATGTGTTTGATATTTCAAGTTAAAATTCTGGACTTTCCAAAAATAGAATTTGTTGAGGTGTAACTTGAGCAATGAAATGTAAATAATCTTGAAGTGTTATTTGTAAATAGTGGTAAATAAATATTGTATGATTGTTGTATTATTTTGTGGTTTTATTGAGAGTGTGCGTGAACGATAAAGAGTATGATAGTGAATATAGGTATCCAAGAGGAGGCCCAACTGAGCTAGCCAGGGAAGCGGTTGAAGAATTAAGTTGGTGGAAGCAGAATCTGGGTAAGAAATTATATTATTGTTTTTGAATTTTATGACGATTTTTGAAAAATTAATAAAATTTTTGAATAATTTTGTTACTGAGGCTCGATATTTATAGGAAACACGGCAATTTTATGACGGGCTTGAATGATTTTTAGCGAAGTCTAGAGTTTGATCCCGTATATATATATATATATATATATATATATATATATATATATATATATCGTGTAATTAAAAGGGCAATAAAATACATAAGTTAACTCATAGGGTTAAGAGCGATTAGGTACAGTAAAATAAATTTATTGAGTTAAAAGATTTTCAACAATTATTTATATATATATATATATATATACATATATATATATATATATATATATATATATATATATATATATATATATATATAAGATGAAATGAAAACCCAACTTTGTATTTTAAAGTTGAATTACCATTTCAAATCGAACTAGTAATTGAAAACCACTTAAAGAACGGCTACAGCAGGACTTGAACCTGCAACCTCTGATTTTCCGGATCAGTGCTCTAACCAATTGAGCTATCTAGTCTAATTGTTTAGATGATGTTATACTTAATACTACTGAAGCTTGGCTCTTGTTAACGATTTTCAATTACGTCTTGCATTTTAAGGAAATTGAATCTAGTTATATACATAATTCATGTACTAATAACTTGATCATCCCATTTTTGCAACGTTCGGAATAATACAAACATGTAATTATATTATTATTAATAGAGAAGAATAATCCACATTTGGAATGCAAATGAATGCTTAATATATATTAATAGTTATTAAGATGAAATGAAAACCCAACTTTGTATTTTAAAGTTCGATTTGAAATGGTAATTCAACTTTAAAATACAAAGTTGGGTTTTCATTTCATCTTAATAACTATTAATATATATTAAGCATTCATTTGCATTCCAAATGTGGATTATTCTTATATATATATATATATATATATATATATATATATATATATTGATGTGACAATCCTTGTGAATAGGAACGCCGCTATAGCTACAGTGAACTGTAGGACTGTATTAACGTAAATGCGATAGGAAATATAAACTTATTGTCTTACCTTCCCTTTACTTTGCCTGGCTAGTTCAACGGAAATTATACTTTCAAAATGGAATGAAACAGAAATCTCAAGATACATCTATGTATTCAAGAAGATTTTTCTTTCATGCAAAAGAATTTATAAAACAGTTTACAGCTTACATTCATACATAAACTTATTCCTAAATTATTACTAAAATAATCCTTACCTAATGTTTGTTAATAAATTACAGAACTCAAATATCTTTTCTTGTAAGTTACAAAAATTTACCTTAATTTGGTTGTGGATAATTTACCCATCTTTTATTACCTCGTTCGTGTCTATAATTGGCCAATGATGCTTTACAGATGACTTAGTAATGGTTAAAATGCTTTAAACGCTGATTGCAAAATTCACTTCATCATCATTAGGTCTTCAGTCCTGGAACTGGTAGGATGCGTACCCTCATTGTTTCCTATTCTCTGCTAACCTACACATTTCCTGAAATTTTCACAGTCTGTATATTTCACTATCTGTGTGCAATGGTCTGATCTAGGTCTACCTGTACCTCTTTTTTCCTATCTCTGCTTGTAATATATCTTGCACAATTTCCCAAAAATGCCTTAGAACATATCTTGCCCTTTTATGTCTCTTATTTTTTTTTGTTTTCCACAGATATCTTTATTCCCTTACTATTTTTATAACCTCTTTGTTATTAACTTTGTCTTCCATGCTATCATCCTCATACATCTGAAGCACAACATTCCAAAAGGCTTCTATCATTTTTCTGCCTGCTTCTCCTACTGCCGCTATTTCATAGACGTACTGTGCTGTGATCCACACATATGCTTTCAACAATTTTTTCCTTGTTTCTGTGTTTGTTGTCTTTGAAAATAGTCACTACTGTTTCTTTTTAGATGCCTTTCGGTTTCCCTTCTATTGTTTATAAATATATATTCTATTTCCCCGAATTCAGTAGTATGTAAGGGGGGTTAAGTAGCCTGCGACTACCAAGATCCCCAACACTTGAACATTTACCGAATTAATAGTTTTCCAGTATATCCTTTCACACAATCAACAGTAGTTGAAAATATTTCAAAACCAACACCGGTAGTTATTTATAATAATCATCAGATTTAAGTGCAGTTATTTTTTTATCATTAGGTTTTCCGTCTTGAAACTGGTTGGATGCGCACCTTCACTTATTTCTATTCTGAGCTGCCTATACCGTTCCCTGAAATTCTGACAGCCTAGATTCAGCTTGGTTCGCTTTCTGTTGTTTCCTATTTCACCAAGATTTAGTGGTATGTGTTGGGGATTAAGCAGTCTGTGGCTACTAAGGATCCCCCAACACTTAGACATTTGCCGACTTAATAGTTTTTCAGTAAATTCCTTTGCACAATTAACATTAGTTGAGAGTATTGCAAAACCAATACCTGTAGTTGCTTATAATAATCATTAGGTTTAAATACAGTTATCTTTTTCATCATTAGGTTTTTCATCTTGGGACTGGTTAGATGCGTACCTACATTGATTTCCATTCTGAATTTGCCTATACATTTCCCTGAAATTCCCACAGCCTGCATCTTTCACTGTCTGTGTTCAATAGTCTAACCTAAGTGTACCTCTACCTCTCCTTTTTTATTCTCTGCTTCTAATATATTCCACAGTATTCCCTCATGCCTTAGTAAGTGGCCTATCGTCCTATCTCTCATATTTTTTTACTGTTTCCCACATATGTTATTCTTCCCTTACCATTTCTAATACCTCTTTGTTCTTAACTTTGTCTGTCCATGATATCTTCATGATATGTCTGTAGCACCATATGTCAAAGGCTTCTATCTTTTTCCTGTCTGCTTTTCCTACTGTCCAGGTTTCACAGCCATACAATGCTGTACTCCACATATATGTTTTGAGCAATCTTTTTTTGTTTCTATGTTTGTTGTCTTTGAACACAGTAGGTACTTTTTCTTGTTAAATGTAGCACGGCCATGTGTTAATCTTTGTTTTATATCGTGTGCACTTTTTCCATCTTGCGTTATTTGGCCTCCTAGGTAGCAGAAATCCTTAACCTCTTGTAAGTTCTTGTTACCTATTTGTATTCTAGTTTTTAATTTATTTTCTCTTCCTTTACATACTAGTACCTTACTTTTATTTTGTTAATTTTCATGCTGTATCTCTCTGTTAAAACTGCTTCCATTTCATTAAGCACTAGTTCTAACTCTTCTTTGCTAGATGCTAATACCATAATATTGTCTGCAAATCTAAGCATATCAATCTTTTGTCCCTGCATAGTAATGCCAAATATCTTCCTGCTGTAGCCGTTCTTTTAGTGGTTTTCAATTACTAGTTCGATTTGAAATGGTAATTCAACTTTAAATACAAGGTTGGGTTTTCATTTCATCTTAATAACTATTTATATATATATATATATATATATATATATATATATATATATATATATTGCCGTGTAACTTAGCTCTAGACCTCTGGATCTCAGTAAATTCGAAAATTATCAATTTACCAAAATCGAAAATTTCACAAAAAAGAAAATTTTCAAAAAAAAATTTCTTACCCAGATTCTGCTTCCATCAACTTTGATTTCTTCAGCCGCTCCCTAGCTAGCTCAGTTGGGCCTCCTCTTGGATACCTAGATTTACTATCATACTCTTTATCGTTCACGCACACTCTCAATAAAACCACAAAATAATACAACAATCATACAATATTTATTTACCACTATTTACAAATAATAATTCAAGATTATGTACATTTTCGGTGCTCAAGTTACACCTCAATAAATGATATCTTTGTAAAGTTCTTGTTTTTAAATTGAAATATCATCACATTTAATGTAACATGAGTAAATGGGCCCTAAATAATACCTTATTTATATTTTTTCTAATTATTACACTCTGGAGTATGGTAAGCTCATGATAACCCAGTTTATGAATGTATGCTTCCTACTTTGCATACTCTTACTACAAACCAAAAAAAACCATGTACTCTTAACAATAACAATTTAAATTCGTGAGGAACGTTAATAAGCTTTACGTACACCTTTAGATTTATATTCAAATACCATAATAAAAGTTAGTTATACGTATTCTTTTCAATACGCAAAATAACGAAAAATACCATCAAAGCTCACTCTCACACATCACAAATAATTTCCACAGTTTATAAAAAACACCAAATTCTAATGCGTTACCTGGAAAAACTTGAAGATTCCATCTCTATTGACGATGTATTATGTTCCTGAACCCACGGTCTAGTGATTATGCGCTGCTTGCCGCCTCCAGCTATTATAGATGAACACCATCTACATTGCGCTGCATGCTATTCATTCAAGATCCATCTCATATCCAAATCCAAGTATAGTACACTTGTTATTATTGCATAATTTACTTTACGTTACGAGCTTGTTACAGTATACGTTGTACCTTAGTTAAATATAAATAAACTCGACACTATTCGCGTTCAAAGTATAAGGCCACAACCATCTAACACTGTACTATTTAATTTATAAATTTTAATACTTACAAGCTCGTTAGTAGATTTTTGTACGTCGTAAGCGATGCAAATTAAAGAAGTCAAAGAGAGATTTAATAACTCCCCTTTCGTATTTATAGGATTCAAAATGTAACCTCTCCAAACCCTCTTAACGCGAAATATTTAATTGAACTAACTCTTTCTTCAAATTTTGTATAACCGTTTTCGAACTCTCCGAAATTTAGCTCGTCGCACGTTATTTTCTGAAAAACCCGTATTCATCTGTCCCGCGCTCGTCTGTTGTACAACTAACTATTTAGACGAACGATACACTTTCAGTGACGTCTTAAAACCCCGCCTGTATTAACTCTATTCCTCTCTTATGCATATTGGATGTTTCCTTCTACCCTTGTTTGAGTGGTAGAAAATCGATATTCCTGTCCGCGTGATATCTACTCCACGTGGAGTTGTATACGTGCTTTGCGACTGTCGGTTGATTAATATTCTTTGAAACTTGCTTGTTATGCTCCAAAAATACCTAGAAGTCGACCCTTCAAAACATGCAGGTGTTCAATTAACGATCGTTTTAAAATAACATTTCTAGGAGTTTGCGTTTCAAGGTATTTCATATATTCGATGTCTTTGTTTGTTACTGAAGCGTTTCGCCTTGGAATTATCGATTTTCCATTTTCATTATGCGTTTTCTGACGTTATAACCCTTTGAATTACACTGAATTAAATTAATTAATAATTTCTATTGTCTTATACAATTTATTTTCTTTACGAACCTACGAATTTTTAATCCCTAATTATAAAATTACACACGACTTAATTTTCAATACATATATTAAAATGACAAGGCGAAGCAATTTCAATTCAGAAATTAATCTTCAAGCAATTTTGTTACTATTGAATTCAGAAAAAGACCTTATTCTAGCAGTTGAACGATTCCAAAATATTTATTTTATGTACTAAAGCATTATCATACCATATAAAAGTATGTTTCTACAAAATAAACCAATTTCAAAAGTTATATTATCATAAAAGGCATGTTATCAATGTTATAATATATTAACCAATAAAATTAATTCATGTATATTGTAATATGTATTAATAATTTAAAAATCAGGTGGTCTTCTATAAATGCATTCTGTGCTGTGAATAGCCCCACGTTGGGCGTCGCTAAAATTGCTGTAGTACTCTGCGCATTGGGCGTTGTTAATGTTGCTGTGACTTAGGTACAGTGAACTATATTAATGAGAATGCAATAAGAAATATGAAATTATTATTTTACCTTCATTTTCCTTGCCTGCCTAGCTCAACAGAAATAATTCTGTGGAATTTACGAAAATGAAATGAAACAGAAATCTCAAGATACATCTATACATTCAAAAACATTTTTCTTTCATACAAAAGAGTCTTACATAAAAGAAAACAGTTTGCAGCTTAAGTTCATACAGAAAATTATTCCTAAATGTTACTCATTAAAATAATCCTTACCTAATCTTTGTCAACAGGTACAAAATCCTCTTTAATTTATATGTGGATGATTTGCCTATCTTTCATTACCCTGTTCGTGAGTATAATTGGCCAATGACGCTGCACCGGTAATTTAGTAAAGGTCAAAATGCTTTGAACTCTGACCTCTAAATTTTCCTGGAAATTATCCCTTTTACATATAATTTTTATATAAGATTAAGAACTTATTCTAGCTTATGTTTCAAGTATTTAAATATTCTTATCAGTTACAAACAAAAAAATTCGAATTTTATACTTGCTATAGTTATTGTTGCAAAGCGCTTATCCAAATCGTAATTGACGGCATTAAATACTGCCTGACTCCATTTCGAATTTCCATCAGTTTACAATCAATTAAATTCAGCAGTAGCTCCTGCATCGGAACTACTTATGTCGAAGATCGTTCAATTTTCGCAGTAATCTTACAAAATAATTATGCTTCATATTTATGCAAAGTTCTACGTTACTTATTACATGCCATAAAATGAATAATAAATTGCTCGAACTTATACGTTCGAAGAATTAATCTTTACTCAAAACTTTCACGTTCTATTTCTTGAAATGAATGAATGAATTCTGAATTGCTCGTATCTTACATGTTGTTTTATTTAAAAAAGAATTAATCTCAAATACTGAATGCCCGGTTCTAATTCAGTTGCTGTTTATATACAACAATTAACTCAACATGTCATATTCCAGATCCTTCCGTCGAAGCATGACACACCCGGGTAATGTAATATTTACGAAAATGTTGTATTTAATGATCTAATTGGGCGCATTGTCTATTCTTTGCTAATGCATGAAGTTAATGGGTATGTTCTCTTTTCTGTAATACGTAATGCTATTAAACCGAGTTCTTATCTTATCTTGTATGGTTTTTTAATGGCGCGGATTTCTTGAATCAGCGTTTATTCATTGATTGAAAATAATTGGCTTTTAAAAACTTGTCTAATAAAATGACGTATTCCCTTATTAAGTAATGGAAAATTCCAAAATTAAAATGTTTTGTTTTGAATCCCATAAAGTGTTATTTAACAAGAATGAATGTATAATGTATAACGAGAAAGTGTATGCAACTCTATTGCATACTACAGGATTTTATGCATTATGAATGCAATAAGTTTTGTCTCCACAGCAAATGAAACATGTTCTAGCAAATATTTTATACACAGAAAATGAACTACAAAATTAATTAAAGCTTGTAACTGCTTTCTTAATGATTGTAAATGCAATGTACCTTTCAGTAATGCAGCATATTACGTTTTTAATACATAATGTACGTATTTTAAAAAACATATTTTACTAAGTATAAATGATTATTTGTTCAAATCTCTCATTCTTTTATCCATTTTTATTACTCTACAATTATTTTTAAATTCTAAGTCCTTGATTTCGTTGCCTTTAATTTCTCTTCTTGTGCTACGTCGATGCAATAATTTTTGTCTCTTTTAGTGTGATTTTCTAGCTTCACTTTGATGCCACAGATTTCTTTTTCTGGAATTTTGAGCCCCTACGATTGGGTCGCCAGTTTTCTTTTGGTATGATATTTTAGTTTAGCCCCACTGTGGTGGCGTCAGTTTTCTTTGCTGTGATATCGTTGCAATAACCCAGCGCCCCCTTTTTGTGAAGTAAAAAGGTCAACATTTTTCTTTTTATCAATTTTAATTTTTTATTTTATTTTTAATATCTCGGCTAGCTCAGTTTTAACCACGCACGAAGCTTGCGAGTATACGACAACAAAGAATTTTTATTTTTACATTTTTCCTCTACTTTCTATGCTTTAAGTCAAAACACCATTAAGCACAATTACTATAATATTCTCAAAATATTTACAATGTACAAAAACGTAAGAAATCTTTGAATCATAATTGAATTAAATTCTTTCTTCAATAATTATCATTCCCGTTAATTAAACAAAAATTCAGCAATTATCACCCTTATTATTATTATGTGAAACCCTATGAACGTTCATTAAACTTCCTTCAATCTTTACGTAATTTATAACATAAGTTACGTATTGGGTCTTGGGAGCGGTCTTTTTAAAAACTTCTTTCAAAAACTTCGTAACAATTTATTTATTATTCAAACATATTAAATATGGAATTTTGACAAACTTTGACAAATTTGTTTTTTTTGGGCTCGGTCGATGCTTATACCTCGTCCAAATTTGTTTGGTTGGGTTCGGTCGATGCTTGTACCTTGTTCAACTTTATTTGGGTTTTTCCAGATTGTGAATTGAAATTCTTGGTAACCAGTTCTTCGATTTTTGGATTCGTAGTGTCTTTCTGGATCTGTACGGCTACGCCAGTTACGTTCCGGGCCTTGGGAACGGTCTTTTTAAAAACTTCGTAACAATTTATTTATTATTCAAACAGATATTAAATATGGAATTTTGACAAACCGGATTTAATATTCTAAGTCGAAATAAAATAGTAATTGAAATAACACTAGGACGAGTAGCCTAAGTAAGCGGCAATGTTAAATCTGAAATACTGTAGACTGACTGACTGATCTGGGGCTCCTGGGATATTTATGTTGTCCCTGCCCCTCACATGTCTGTGGGAACTTGCAGAGCTCATGTCTGCTTATTTCTTAACTCTATTCATTATACAATGTAACAATCTTAATTTCTACGTAATCGCGGCTTCTTCACCGTCTGTGACATGCAGTTGCAGTATCACTTACTGTCTGGAATACAATGTATTGCATCCGTTCTAACAACTTGCTTGTGAACTTTCAATAACCTCTCTGGTTTATCCTTGAATTTACATTGTTGCATATACTTAAGTTTCTTTAACAATTTCTAATAATTCCTATTATATTCTATTAATGGTACATATATAGATTGGAGGATACATAACTCGTGTACTAAAACGATCTTTGTTGACCCTCACATAAATTTTTTATGAAAGCAATGTTTAAAATATTCATAAATAAAAATACTACGAAATATTTAGATTGACTAACCTGTTGTCCCTTTGTGGTTTGACTCATTCTCCACTTCGGACCAGTTTCCGCTGCAACTGCTGTACACTCTGTTTCAGCATTCTGATTTAAATAGTCCAAAGTTGAATCCAGATCTACTTTAGATATGGTTTGCTTTTTTTTTTTGTATAGCTTGTCCTGATTAATTCATAGATTATTTTATAGTCCTTGTTAGATTTCCTGGTCGGATCCAGTAATTGTTTAGATGCCTATTATGTTTCCTCGTAGGATCCAGTAATTGTTTAAATACTTGTTGAATTTCCACATTGGATCCAGTAATTATTCAGAGTTGTTTTTAAGGATTAAAACGACGAACCTCATTTAGTTATGCACTATCACCATTATATACTTTATTAACTATAAAATTACTTCTAATTCTTTCACGTAAATATCTTCTTTTAGGTGATGTGAACCATGCCTTAATTCAAGTTAAACTGATTTGTTTACAAATCCTGTCGTATTTAAAAGGAATGCCTATCTGTTGACAAGCGCATAGTTCAACGATTAAAGCTTTGTACGTGATTGTTACATGTAAAATTTTGGATATTTCTACTAATTTTTGATGTATAAATGATATTGATGCGCTATTTCTTGCACGTAGGATTTCAAGTTATTGGCGTTGGTTCTCTTGGATTTTTACTTTCCTTAGTCGCGTACTTCTTGTTTGTACAGTAAATTTGATGAACTTTGCTTTTATCACCATGCCGTAATTATTTCTAATTTATCAAGGTGTTGGATTTTACCTTTCTGGTCACGTATTCTTAATTTAATTTATGTATTAAATTATATGCGTTTTCTATCTTTTACAGATAATAAAATGAGAACTTACAGTAAATTTAAATTATAAAATATTCAATTATTTTTATAATTAACAAAGAACCAAAGTTTTATACTAGCGAAAAATACCGTTTATCAAAATTTCATCTCCAAATTAATGATATTAAATACCTCCTTATTCCTATACTTTTAAAGCTCCATTTAGAATACTAATTTCAAAGTACATCTTTTATTTTTCATTAATTAACTCAGCGAATTCTTTTGCATCAAGATTATCTATGTCGATGATTGTTCAATTGTTGTAGTGTTTTACAAAATAGTTACATTTATATTTATGTAGAGTCACATTCTAAGAATTAATTCTTCACTCAAAGTTACACCTTAACTGTTAAATACTATATGCGTGCCACATACTTAATGAACGACTTTACTCAAAGTAACATGTTCGATGTCTTAAAATGAATCTAGAATTTATGAATGAATTCTGCTAATCAAGTTTTCATCTTAAATACAAAATTATGTAACTACGTCATTCTTCCATAGTTTTCGCAATTTAATTCGAATCTTAGTCACCTACGTGATGCGAATTCCAGAGCTTTAATGGTCTAATTAGTGTCAAATTTATGCTTTATGTTTTATCGTAGAACACACTGTTTATCCTGGTCTAATGCACGAAGTTATCTGCTACCATCTCTTTCTTTCATATTGTAATACATAATGCAATTAAAACTATAAACCTCACGTTATCTTATCTCTGTTTTATTTTATGACATTTTAATAACCCCGGGCCTCGTTGAATTCATAATTGGTTTATACGATATTTCTTAGTATTTGATGACGAATTTATTTTTATTACAAAAAATGAAGTTAAATGATATATCGACACATGCAAAAATAATTCTTTTAAAATTACTTTGCATTCTAATAATAGCACAGATTTCAGTAAGTACATTGTAACGTGACATTTTTTCCTGCAGCAATCTCAAGTTACAGCTCATAAATCTCATGGATTCACTCTCCAGATTTCCATTTTTAGGTAAATTTTTTATTTCACATGTTAGCTCAAAAGCACATAAAAATCCTTTCTCTGAGTGTTAGTAAATTTGCTTATATGCAGTTATTTCTCTCTTACAATATATGCTTTATTTAAATAAAATATTATGCTCATATTTCTAATACATTTATTTTATATGTTTAGAGCAGTTATAAAGTTAACTCGTGTTATTAATTTTAGAAAATATTTATCTTTAATTTATTGTCTCACCCATACACAACTGGAGAGTATACAAACTTCTGTAGTAAAAGTCAATATTGACAGTTGCTCTCTCTCACCCTCTTTCTCCCTCTCTCTCTCTATCGCTATTTCTCGCTGTCTCCCTTCCTCTTTCTCCCTCTCTCCCTCACCCATATCTTAAGCTTTTTGCCCCTCTTTCCCCTCTCTTCCATGCTCTCACCTTCGTCTCCCCTCGCTCTATCCCTTCTCCCCCTATGGCCAGCCATCTCGCCCCTTTCTTCCACGTCCCCCTCCCCCTTTTACTCTCCCTTCACCATCTCTCCTCTGCTCCCTATCTTTTCCCCCTTTCCTTCTCCATCCCTCTCTCCTCCAACCCCCTGTCTCCCTCTCTCCCCGTCTCCCGCTCTCACTCTCCTTCTGCTCCCCCTCTTTTCCCAACCTTTCTCCCTCGCTCTCTCTCCCTCCCTCTCTCTCTTCCCTCTCTCTCTCTCTCTCTCTTCCCCCTTCTCTCTCCCTGAAGTATGGTGAATAGTTCAAGATTGTATCGATACCTGAGGGCCTATCATTAAAGCTAATGATGGTAAGATATATTCGGATATAATTTTAGTTTTTGTAAGCACGTGGAAATATCTTTCCTAACATAATCTGGCTTTAGGGTCTTTCTCTTATATAGAGTTTAGCTAGTCTTATCTAATATGCTGTTTGTTAGAGGGACCATGCATTTTTAATGGAATAAATAAAATTTCATTTTTGTAGAATGGTATTTGTACATAACCTCTCTCATGTGCCCGGATGTAACTCTTAGGGGACTTGAATTTTTTTTGCACTCGTGATTTTGGCTAGCTGTACTTCCTTATTTTAAGAACCTTAAGTGACTTTGTAGACCATGTGCCTGTGAATACAGATAGGTAAGAAATGTTTACTATGTAGTTATCTTTACTGTAAAAGGAATGATTTTGATTCACCGATTTTATAAATGGTGAAAAAAAAGTTGGTTTAATGCTTTTCCAAATTAGTTGTGCTAAAAGTTACACTATTAAAGTAATACAAGTTTGTCATTACATATTCTCTAAATTACTAAAAGAAGTAAGTTAACGGATGGCTTGTAAAGCCAAAGGTTTTGTGAAACGGTTGGTTGATTAGTTGATATAAAAAGTGCTTGATATACCTAACATTTTTACAAATGTTTGTAGATTCAAGATTATCTTAAAATTAATACCACTATTATCTTTGTGCAGTATGTTTCAACTAACATTATCTGTTAAACATGTGTTTTGCTATGAAATGTGGATTTAACTTTAGGGGCAACAGAACATATGGCCTTAAGCCTTCAAGTATTTGATTTAAAAATAGTATGATCAAACAAAAAGCTTTGTGATTTGCTACTATATTTGATTTATGCCCAAAGCCTTGTTAAGTTAATTTTTTGTCCTGTAAACAACTTCTTACAATTTAAATTTTTTGTAATAACTTCTTTATAAGGTTAGAGCTTTTCAACATTTCCTTATTTTTTTTCTGAGATTCTAAGTCTTTTGCAACCTCTGCAACCAAAAACGGTCGGGTCTAGCTTTGGTGTAATATATTTATACACCTGGAAATAGGTAGGATGCAACATAATTCATTAAAGCTTCAATTTGCTAAATGCAGTAAGATTGATGTTCTTTTCATGAATATTTTAATATGGCTTTTTATTATCTCTTAGAATGATTATTACAAGGAAATATGCTTTGCTTTGCTTTTAATGGCTTTGTGTTTATCTCTTAGTAACGAAAACTCGTTTTTACGGTATTTCTCAATTATTAATTTGCACCAGGTTTAAAGTTTTTACATAATTAAATAAGGGACTGCTTTTATTAAAGCAAATGAATTTAATAGCTTTGTACATGCAATATACTTATTTTTATACAGGGTGCAACAATGAATATTCGGAAATTTCAATTTTTCCTGTTTCCTTCTGTTTGAGTAAGTTTAATTGATAGAATGTGGATATCCATGACTTCTCGTGTCTTCTTTATCACATCAATATATATAATCTTCATCCATACAGATATGACCTAAAATATTTCATTGCTCAATTTATGACTAATAATTCTTTTTCTATCGTGTTATATTTTTGTTGCATTTCATTTAATATTTGTGATACGTAACTTATTGGTTTGTCACTACCTACTTTTCCTTTGCTCAAAACTGCGCCCATAGCAACATTGGATGCATCGGGATGATTTGTGAGAATATATTTGATTTTTTCTACAGCTTTAATGAAATCTGGTGTGTTTTACCTTATTATCTTTCTTTAGACAATTTGTCAATGGTTTGTGTGGGTTTTGATAAATTTTTGATAGTATCCAGTGAGTTCTAAAAAGCTTTTAATTTTTTCATTTGTTCTTGGCAAAAGGTAGTCTAGTATAAAAGAAGTTTTGTCTGGTTGTTACAGTTTTATACTTTAAAGATATAAAGTCTAAAAACCTGTATGCCTTTGATGAATTTGGCTATTGCCCCAAGGGAGCGTTAGTGGTGTGTCGAGGCTGAATTTGCTTGGTTGAATAAAAGAAAATGTAATTTTAAGTTGGACACGACTATCTAACAAGTATTAATTAATTGTGAAGGGTGGATAGGAAAACCCTTTAGTGTTTTTTAATTCTAATTCATTACCAAAATTTTTGGATAAATATTGAGTGACAATATATAGTGTAGATCTTGTCACAACCAATTAGATGCACTTCCAAGAAAAAAATATTTTAACATATGCAACTTTTAAATTATAAGAGAAAAAAATTGCTAACATCAGTAGGTAAATAAGGCCGGTCCTAATTCAAAACGCGACAGACGTATTTTCCATGTGTAAAATACGTCTGTCACGTTTGAATTAGGATCAACCTATAATTTCAATGTAAAATAGTTGTGAAAACATTTCAATGTAAAATAGTTGTGAAAACATGAATTCTTATATACTTTCAATGTAAAAACTTGTGGGCACGTTTTGAATTAGGATCGGCTTTATATTACTTTCAATGAAACACACGTATGTTGAAAAATGCAAGTGCAGAGAAGAATGTGTGTAGCTGTTTTGAATTCGGTTTTCTAGCGAGAAGTTACACGTGCACCGTTTTGAATTAGGATCGGCGTTATATACTTTTAATGTAAAATGTGAAAACCTGAATTCTTTTCAAATGTAAAATACTTGTGGGCACGTTTTGAATTAGGATCGGCTTTATATTACTTTC
Organism: Platerodrilus igneus; assembly: GCA_036346225.1. Lineage (NCBI taxonomy): Eukaryota > Metazoa > Arthropoda > Insecta > Coleoptera > Lycidae > Platerodrilus > Platerodrilus igneus. The sequence goes on from JARFIW010001233.1 coordinate 1,776,055, forward strand.
AATGGAACATATTTCAAAACACACGTATGTTGAAAAATGTAAGTGCAGAGAAGAATGTGTGTAGATGTTTTGAATTTGGTTTTCTAGCGAGACAGTATGACAGATGCAAAATATCGCATTCAAGTCAATTGTGTTTTAATTAAAGTGGATTCTGATTTATGTTTAGAGGCTGCAAATACACATGGGCCGGTTTCAATTCAAAATGAGTTCACTCTTGTGATAGGTTGAAAAGTGGGTTGGCAAAGTACGCAGATGGTGGTAATCTGCTATATAAGGAGATTACTCCTAATATTCATTTAATTAGTCGAAGTTTACTGCATATATTTACATACAAACATGTATATAATTGATATTCAGGGATTTAAATACAAGAAAAACGAGTTTGTGTGTAAAGAAATTGCGATTTTGGACTTGTTGAAAGGTGATGTTTGGCATCAAATTTTTAAATTGCCAATGCAGTCCAGTTGTTTGAGTCAAGATCATATAAAACATAACGACTGGGTGACAAGGAATATTCATGGTATTTCTTGGGATGAATCTTCAATGGCTGGAATGGTGTCATCATATATAGCGCTTTATTTGAAGCAAATTATCCGACCCGGTGAAGAAGTATTTGTGAAGGGTCTAGAAAAGAAGAAATTGATTGAAACATATATAATGCAAAACTTTGTAACTGATATGCTTGCACTAGGTTGTCCTAAGCTATCGGAGTTAAAATCAACAATCGTTTAAAATATAACATCCATTGTTGTAGACACAGCAATAATAATTTGCAATGCGCAAAACAAAATATCTTTTATTAAAAGAATGGCTTGATAATAATAATAATAAAAACAATAGAAAGATTTTGTCTGTATTATTTATTTTAATATAATTTTACAATGTTAGCCTTACAAAATTCCTTTATAATAATAATAAAAACAATAGAAAGATTTTGTCTGTATTATTTATTTTAATATAATTTTACAATGTTAGCCTTATTAACTATTATTATAACAACTTCTAGCAAACATTATTTTTATCGATCCAGCTATTGTGTACGTTAGAGAAGCCTAACCATTTTACAAATACTTTATTTCCACTCTTTCTTAGGACTTTTTCTACCAGGTAAATTCCTGGATATTTAACCTTTTGCAACTCAGTTTCATAAAATGCACCTTTGATTTCTTTCTCATCTTGATCTTCTAATATATATGTTGTAGGATTGGTTACGTTTACCTTTTTAATCTTAAAAATTTCATTTGACCGGTTTGGCGTGTAACCTTTCGTAAATAGATACATGAGCAACTACAGTCGTTTTGATCATTGCCATTTAACCAACATGAAACTATATTTAAATTCAGAAATTTTCCCGTACGATAACTTAAATTTGAGGTTCGAGAATAAACAGACTGCGTTGTTATATGAGATGTATGCTCAGTTTCAGCAATCATACTACGAAAAGGAAAATGAGCCACTTTTTAATCCTGAAGAATTACGAAGTATTGCACCATTAGTAGTCATAGATTGTTCTAGACAAAACGAAGCGTTAAAATCTGGTACCGTCGATATTAGATTAGAATTTGAAACTAGCAGAAACGTTTTGCCAAATACATCTTGTCATTGCCTTATACTTCATGATAAGATAGTCAAATACAATCCACTCTCAAACAGCATAAGAATATTACAATTACTTTATTATTATTATTACTGTACCTTTACAAATTATGAAAAAACAATAAATCATTTAGCAATCACAGTCTATTTATTAATATTTTACATGTTTTACAATATCTTTTACATGTTTGAATTATTAAGTGATTTAGTAAACAGCCATAAACATTGACAATTTTAAATAAAAGTTTTGTTATACATTTTTCAAATAATCTAACTGGTATGTTAGTAACAAACTGGATTTTTTTAAACAGAACGGTTACAACTACTACTACTACTATTTTTCTCTACAATACATTTATACTAATATATAGTTCAAAACTCGGGCAGATTGAAAGGTATCCTATTTTTAGATACATCCAAAACGAAAATCGGCGTACTTGTGCAGGTATAAACATAACACTGAAGTTTTATAACTAAAAAATATTATATGTTAATCTAGATAAAATAAATTGCATTCTTTATTTGAGCCAGTGGTTGAAGCTTTACAAGTCATTTCTGTATGTATGTATAGTTATACCCCCAAGGTTTAGTATCAGTGGTTAAGGTACTAAGAATTCTTTTATCATCACTTGGATTAAGAACAATTTTGTTTTGTTTAATAGTACAGACATCATGTTTGACTGATCTAATTAAACATTGCTGTTTCTGTACAGTCTGTTTATAAAACAAAGCATTCTTATAATCATCAAAAGAAATTTGCTTAATACTTGCTAAGGAAGATCCCTTTGACTTTTTTATTATCCTATCCTGAACTCTGTAAGTGTACATTTTAGATCTAAGTCCTACAAACTCTAGCATGATGTCACCATTGTTTTCATCTTTGATAATACCAGGAACTTTTTTATTTGATAATGGAATATGATATTTGTTATGAGGATCGTAATCGGAAGTATCAAATCTATGAATATCTTGTTTGATATAAGAGTAAATATCTTCAACGCTAAACTCGTATATCAAACTATCCGTATCTGTGTACAGCAGCTTTGCTTTGTTAGCAAATTGCGATTTTATATAACTATAGTGAAATTCATATAAATAGGTTTTGAAATATCTAGAATAGAGAAACCTACATAAATGGGTTTGTTTAAGTAAACCTCTAATTTCTTCATTTCTATTAAGACTAGATCTTTGTCTAACACAGTGCAACTATGAAAATTAGGCTTTGCTATGTAACTACGAGCTCCAAACCGTCCTTCCCATTTGGTCACTAATTTCACATCTTTCCTTTTCCGTACGTTTTCCATCATCTTTCCATAAACCGAATTTATCATATTTTTATAAAAGCATATATCGAAACTGTTTTTGACTGTTGTCTTAATTTCGTATTCAAATCAATGTATTCTTTTAACCAAGGAGCTTGTTTAAACCGAATAACCTTATGAATTTTTTTCAGTTCTAAACCGTAGCTTAAATACATTTTTAAATTCTTGTAGTGAATAATATAGTTGAGTTTTGGATATAAAGTTGTAAGTAATTTCTTTAAGTTTGATTTATTAGAAGGTACTGGTGGTATCATATGTTCAGGCGCCAAAGGTAAGTCACTGTGAATTTCATGTAAAGATACTGGATAGTGTAAATCGCATTCAAAAATATATCCTACATCAGAATTATCGGGAATATTAAGTATGTCTAAACGTACATCTAAAAATTCAAATTCTCCATATGGAAGATATTCAGACATTGCAGCCCCATATAAATTATTAACATTAAAATACATTAAATATTTAGAATCGAAATTTGGATCATAATCTGCATTCATATATTTGTTATTTGCTTTAGCATATCTATTCGAACATTGAGAAACACCGCAACGAATTCCCCGTTCTAAAAACATTATTTTTTCAATATCAGTAAGCAGCTCGAGTTTAACGTTCGTCGTTTTTTTAACATCGCATCTAGAGCTAAACCAGGAGCCGTAAAGTAGTGAAGCGGATCTAACTTATACGTGAACATACAAGTTTTTCGAAAGTTTTCAAATATATCAGTCAAGAGCAGTACATCTGTTTTTGAATATAGGTCTGAATAGTCCCCTAGTGTTTTTATATTAAATGTTTGCCAAACGTGTTTAGCATGATTGTAGTCTTCATCTAAGATTTCTTCATTGCGCAAACGATTAAAGAATGCTGTTTTACAGGGTAAATCGGTTTCATTGAGCCTATCCCAAGAGTTAATGTAATCATAGGGAAATATACCTTTACGCGTAAGTAACTGAAACTCATTATCGGTGTTACAATTTTCCCTGGTGATGGATTTTTTATTATCATCTAAGTATGAAGCTAATTTTTCGATGCTAGATGCCATAAATCTGAATGAATCGATAAATCTAAAAGTAACTTTCGTACCATTTACATATTTTGTAAAAGATATGTATTTTCCTTATTTATTGGTAGAATTCTTACCAAACCTGAAAACCCTAACGCAATTTTTTAATAATGAAATGCGAATCGTAGCCTGATAAGTTATGAAAAACTACCGGTATCATATAAAAATTATGATAATTGATGTTGCAATCTTGATGAGCCGCTCCTCGAAATTCACCTGTAAAGTGACAGTGATCGCGAACTCTAATATCATCTATACTAAAAGGTTTATTGCAAATGTGACAGTGAAGGGCAAATTTAAATGCTAACTTTTGTTCTTCTGTTAAAGGATTCATAGGTTTTGGGTTACAGAAAATTTTATTAGTCGTTTCTGAAATCAGTTTCAATTGAGCAACAAACCATTCTATACAATCCTTTCCGCGATACAATTGAAATTTGGAATATTTATTATCATACGAGCATTTCAAATAATACGCTACACTAAAGGGTATATGCCTTTGGTAAGAGACTGTGTTTAGTATTACCTCCGACTCATTGCATGGTTCTAATATACATTCGAGATCTGCATAAACTACAAATGATACTTTTTCTTGATAGTGGAAATGTTTAAACGTTAGATACTTTTCAGATTCTTCGGGTAATCTTATTGAGCAAGTATTCTGTTTTTCGCAATAATTCGAATGACGCTTAAGTAATGCTGCTGTACTAAAATTATTTAAACATCTATAACAAAAAAATTTTCTATGTTCATGTGAAGACAACTGTTTTGCAAATAATTTTGACATATCCTTAATCCAAGTAAAATGAAAGTGATTCTCATTAGCATTTGCCGGACGAGAATATTGTAAGGAATCATTATTTAAAACTAACAGATTAATAGGTTCAATTTTTTTAAAATTTTCACTTAAACAAAATGGTAGTATTTTAGTATTTTCTATACAATATAGGTTAATTGCGAGATTGTTAAGCTTCTCAATTTTTTTTATGTCTTTTAATGTGATTGGAAACTGAATTGAATTGTAGCGTAATACTGTATCAAAATGTGGATAGCTAGATATTCTCTGACTATTTTGTTTAGCAGGATATAAAGCGGAAACCAAGCTCCAAAGAATGCAATGTTGATCGTTATTTATTACATTTACCACAGCTTTTTTTTTTTATAAAATCCGGAACCGGTACAAACGTTGAACACCCTCCTTTAAGTGGATCATGATTGTTTATATTTACCTTCAAGTGTAAAACTTCTTGGATTGCCCAACCAGAATCTTTCTCGCAAAATTCTTCTAATCGCTTCGAAATCTTGTTCAATACGTTCTCCTTATACCACAGCTTGAGATTGGTATTTATATCGATGTGACGATTTGCAGTAGGAAACGTTTTCAAATCTATTTCGCCAGTTGTAGGCTTAACAAAGTTAGCGGTAAATATTACATTAACTTTCAACATCGACTTTTTTAAGCAAGCAACAATCTTGCGTTTAAAACTAGCGAACGCCTTGTCTAAGAACACTAGAGGATCTCTATAATTTAAATTGGTAATAAGTCCCGTAATTATTCGACTTCCAAAACATGATTGTACATCATGCCAAATCAAATTTTTTCGAGTATGACCTCTAGAAAGCGTTGCATCAACACCTTTACCACGATATTCCAAAGTGCGTTTCAAGTGCCTCAATCGTACAAGGTAACTTTTAAGATGTGCTAAATTAGATTCCAGCCTACTAGGATTTTCTTGTTGATTGTCTTCGTATACCTTATTTTTAATAGCAAGCTTCAATATACTAATATTTGCTTTGATAATTAAAATGTGTTTCGTTATTTCATTCACTGATTTAATTAGATTCACGCATTTTACAGTTAATCTCAAAATTGCGCTACTAATTTCGGATACGGTTTCAGCATTCATGATTCTATAGAAAATCAAAATACACTACTTAATAATATAAGTATTTTCTCTATTTACTATTTATATAAAATATCATCTGACGTAAGCAAAACAACTGCAAAAAAGGTTCATTCATCTGAGTTTACGGAAAACGCGTAAGCAAAACAACTGTAAACGAAAATAGCATACAAATCGAAATAATTGCATAGCGAATTGCTTGAATGCAATTGTTAAAAAAATCGCCTTTATTTACGTTTTTTATTCAAGACGATTTTCAAGCTTGAGTCGTGCATGCGGTCTAAAAAAAATTGCAGAGTTGCCTTCAATACGTGTGTATGACAAATAATTCGTTATGCAAGCATTTACAATATTTACATACTGAAGGCAACTCTGAGCAAAACAACTGCAAAAGGAATGTATTCAACATCATTTTTCATTCCGTATGCGTTTACTACAAAAAATGTTTTTATACGACCTTTGATTTATTATGTGTACAGAAAATACATTATCATTACAGCGCTATTTTTTATGATTACATTGAAATATTTTTAAATAAAAACAAAGCAAATTTGAAAAAAAATGTCTCAGATTAAACCGTCTTGTTTAATAATTTACACGCACTCCTGGTTTTTAAAACCCAGTATTAAAAAAACATTCTGCAGTTTTATTATATAACAGTACCTTTAAAGAATTTTCACACAAATTACCTATATATATATATATGCATGTAAATTGTGTCAGCGGTAATCTAAAAAAACTTATTCTATAAATATTACTACTTAAAGGATTTATTGGCATTGCATTATTTTTAAATGAAAAATTAATCTGAAGAAAAATATTATAATTTACACGCACTCATGGTTTTTTTTTTTAAAACCCGTTATTAAGAAAAAACATTTTCCAGTACGTTGATAGTACTAAAGAATTTTTCTTATTCAGCACAAATCACTATATCCCTATATATATATGCATATAAAGTCAATTTTTTGTTAATTTTTTATGGAAAATAAATTATGCTAGCAGTAATATAAAACGAAATTAATCTAATTTAGGTTTTATTATGCGCCTTCTTGCAATTTCTGTTTCAGTCAATGAATGTAATTCATTATTTCTGCTGAGCAGTACATTTAAAAAAAATTTCTTATACAGCATAAAATCGCATAAACACGCAATTACCTATATATTTGCATATAAATTATGTCAGCGGTAATCTAAACGAAATTAATCTAATTTAGGTTTTATTATGTGCATTCATTGCAATTTCTTTTTCAGACAATGAATCTAATTCATTATTTCTGCTGAGCAGTACTTTAAAAATTTCTTATACAGCATAAATTATGTCAGCGGTAATCTAAAACGAAATTAATCTAATTTAGGGTTTTATTATGTGCATTCATTTCAATTTCTTTTCAGACAATGAAACTAATTCATTATTTCTGCTGAGGTATAATTATATTCGCTTACATACTGTTTTGTTCATTAGAATAGATTACAGAGCTGAAATTTTTTCAGAAAACGATGCAAATTTTAATTTTTTCTAACAGATCAGTTTATTATTTAATATAAATACTTCACGTAGATTTTACCAACAGTATTCAATCAGATCTCTTGTATAATTATTAGTTACTATTACTAGCAACTTTTAAAAATGAGTAACTTGTCATCAATCAAAAATTGTAATAGTACCAACGTAAAAGTTCTAGAGCAATTTATATTACATTCTGACAAAGACGTGATTAAAGAAGTTTTCGGCTGTTCTTCGCCTCAATTCAACACTGGTGCTATTTTTGATAGTGACGTAATAGATATATCACGGTAAGTGCTTTTTCACATTTATACATGTGTTTTAAAACAGTACTAATTTATAAGTTACATTAGATCAAAAACCATTCTGGAAATTCTGAGGCTATCGTGGGATCGTTGACACACTCTGGTCCTCTCAGAAACATCAGGTAGTATACAAAGAAAAGGTGAACCTACAATAATCTTTTATGTTATGCTCACAGATCAGGCAAAAACATGTTGACTATGAAAAAGTTATGTACAGAATCTAATATGGCTGTTTGCGGTGAAGATGACAAATCCTACGAAGATGACACAGTAGAGTTGCTTAACGCATTTAAAAGCGTGGAGAAGCTACTGCGTCGTATAGATTTGGAACTAGAAATAATAAAGCAAAAGAGAGGAACTAACAGCGAGGAGCAGCAGATACTTCAAGAACGGAGTTAATAAATACTTTTTCATTTATAAATAGTTAGATCAATATATTCAACAATTTGTAAAATAAAAAGTATTTTATAAAAGTTTCTCTTTGAAACAAGACTTTCTATAAACAAGGTAGTAAACTCAAAGTAAAACGCACATAAATCAGAACCCACTTTAATTTGATACATCATTCTTTATACAATCGACTTAGATGTGTTATAATAATAAACTAATTTCTTAAATTAGTGACATATTATTCTGAAAATTCTATGTTGACAGTTAGACCGATCGATCCTTACTAGTTATGTATACGTGTTTGTTCGAGCAATACTTTCATTTAATTGTTTCACTCCATGTGCTTGAAGGTATTCAAAATATCTCAATGGCAATATACTCTTGAACTCTTCTGTTTCCACTAATACTCTTTCTCCATATTTTGTCTTGATTGTTTCCACTTTTAAAACTTCAAACTTTTTATTCACTACAAGATCTTTTGAATTTACATAAGGTTTGCGATATGTGGTTTTATTAAGAGTATTAAAATCCATATTGCTTTTCTTTGACTAATTAAATTATTATTAGGAGCAATCTCCTTATATAGCAGATTACCACCATCTGCGTACTTTGCTAACCCACTTTTCAACCTATTACAAGAGTGAACTCATTTTGAATTGAAACCGGCCCATGTGTATTTGCAGCCTCTAAACATAAATCAGAATCCACTTTAATTAAAACACAATTGACTTGAATGCGATATTTTGCATCTGTCATACTGTCTCGCTAGAAAACCAAATTCAAAACATCTACACACATTCTTCTCTGCACTTACATTTTTCAACATACGTGTATTTTGAAATATGTTCCATTGAAAGTAATATAAAGCCGATCCTAATTCAAAACGTGCCCACAAGTATTTTACATTTGAAAAGAATTCAGGTTTTCACATTTTACATTAAAAGTATATAACGCCGATCCTAATTCAAAACGGTGCACGTGTAACTTCTCGCTAGAAAACCGAATTCAAAACAGCTACACACATTCTTCTCTGCACTTACATTGTAACAATTTTATTTTAGCAGTAAAAGAACCTATTCATTAAACGTACAATGAATATTGAAATACCTTTATTAACTAAAATAAAGATTCGAGTAACAATCAAATTTTTATAGTATTACTATATCTAGGATTAGTAGTCTATTTGTTTCGGAGTTCGGTGCAATTCCACAGCCACTGGCGCGCGCGTGAGAGGTTCGAGAACCCCACTTATGATCCTCCCACCATGCAAGAACGCAGCGAGCGCACTTGTCGATAGTTAAAGGCAGCGTGAAGATGCATTCAAAAAGAATGGCGAGTGACCTCCGGGTCGCCTTATTTTGGTGAAACACTTCCTGAGTAACGGTTAGTACTTAATCCACATTTTGCATATTCGTTATCATATTAGCTAATTTAAAAATTTATTTAGCGCAACGACAAGTCAGAAACTGCAACAACACGTCAGAAACTGCAACGATAAATTAGAAACCGCACGACCACTTTGAAATTACAATGTAGAAACCTTAACTTATGGACTACACAATGAAAGATTATATTTGTAAATAAAATTAGAAAACGGAAGATTACGCTATAAAGTAATGCTGCCGTGAACCAATGTGAGAAATCCGCTTCGCTCCTACATCTGTATTAAAGCATGGAAAACAAGCATATTTAGCTGCAGGCCCCGCACTGCGAAGTTGTTTCCATTGCAACCAAGCATGACAGCCGGTTTTGGGTTCGTAATAGAATTAAGAATTTCCTCAGTACTTCCTTCTGAAAGTACATTATTTCATTTTGTTTGTTGGATATACAAAATTGTTATTCATTTTACCTGTGATTAGACTGGTTTTCCCCAGTATCGGGTTTGATTTCACTTAGTTCCGTAAATATGTGACTACACGTGGCTACAACGTAAATTAACAGCTGCTATTACGTCACCTGTTTGTTTGAACAATGCCGTCAACAATTGCACAATGGCTTACAGATGTTTAGCATTACAGTACTGCCACTTTTGATAAAATTAGAGAATATCTTGGTGATTCTTTTGACTTCAAACTAATATTAATTTTGTTAAATTAATGAGAAAATTTCGTATATTCATTTGTAAGTGACCTACACAGATCTGGTTGGGTTATAAAAACCTTAATATTGTTAGTTACACTGAACTGTAATATATTTGAGTAAGGATCAGTTGATAAACCTTACAACAATTTTGCAAGAATATCAAATATTTATTTTATTTAATTATAATGAAATTTTATTTACTGAAACAAAGAAAATTCTTTCTAGTAAATTAATAATCTACCTTTAAAGTTTTTATTCTGATCTGGTTTGATCAGACCTGATAAACAAAAGACAGCAAGAGTTAAATTTTATGATTCCATTATGTAGAAAATATTCTCTATGCATTTTAGGTATACTTGAGGGACGCAAATAGTGTTCCCATTTTTTTTAGGTGACTTAACTATTATTCTTTCTTACAGGAGCAGTGTCTTATTCTGTTAAGACAAGTTTGTATGTCAGCGAAGGCGATCTTTTTTTCTTTGGGTCTCCAAGTCCGCCCTTAGAAATTTGCTATGCCATTAATATAAATCCATCTGGACTTGGTGGCGCCTGTTTGTTTTAGTTTGAGTGTGACCCCCCACAGATTTCGACTTACCCCCCCATTGCTCATAGCTCTACCCAAGGAATAGACCCCTAGTTACGTCGGAAGACTTTGTTTTGCAGACACCTGACTTGGAGCATGGTGATAATAAAGTAGTGTCAGGCTAGTGTTTTAGTAAGTCAAGAAAATTCGTTTCACTGGTGCCGGCAACGTCAGGCCTTAGTTAGAAAAAACGTTTCAACATTTTTCAACATACGTGTGTATCATTGAGAGTAATATAAAGCCGATCCTAATTCAAAACGTGCCCACAAGTTTTTACATTGAAAGTATATAAGAATTCATGTTTTCACAACTATTTTACATTGAAATGTTTTCACAACTATTTTACATTGAAATTATATAGGGCCGATCCTAATTCAAAACGTGACAGACGTATTTTACACATGGAAAATACGTCTGTCGCGTTTTGAATTAGGACCGGCCTTATTTACCTACTAACATCTATTTTATTTTTGAGAAATAAATATCTTTTATCTTATTAACACTATTCTTATTCAATAAAACTATCAAATAATATCGTAGGTTTTTGGTTTTAAAGTACTCCAACAGAATTTTAAAATAGTTTAAACATTTACAAATTTGTTAACTCAATTATGATTTGTCAGATCTGGCATACCACTTATGTACTTGTTTATGAATTAGCTAAGTGTTAAATTATAGATTAGCAGAATGGTTTTTCTACTTTTATACAAGACAAATTCGTTGCAAATATTACAGAAATAAATTTCAAAAAAAAATGTTCAGTTTGGCTTCTCACAAATAGAAGAACAAATAAAATAAAGCTCTAATTTTACAAATTTTAAATAGAAATTCACATAGGTTATTTTGCTTTTAAAAATATTTGAAATTAAAGAATTGAAATTTTAATAATAATTTGTTTTACGAAAAAATCCCATGGACTGAAATGATGGTACTTTTGCATCTAGTTTGGTTTACGGGTATGTTGGCACCTTAAGCTTTAAGGGAAGTTGTTTAATACAATCGGCGTTTCATCAATTCTTTAATGAATTCAGCAAAAGAATAAATCACTAACCCTTAATAGAAAGTTGTGGAAAATCACCCTGATGAAGCTATTCTGCCATGTTGCAGGATTTAACTACATGGAACCATAAAAGTTTATTGACCAATTGAACATTCTCGTGTAACAAATCACTTCCTCAGACCAACATCTCTGAAGGGATAAGCTGTATTATAATTCTTATGTTTTGCGCTAAAAAAAAACAGATTAAAGAACTGTCTTAATTCTTAAACTAAATACCATCGACTCCATTATGAGCATTTTAGGGAGTGGATTAGGAGTAACAAGATTATCAAAGTAGCTCATAAGAACAATTCGTCCCAGGAAACCTTATCTACACAGAACTATGCAAAAGAAGACATATGTTTAACAAAACTAGGACGGACCATCAGCTGTGTTTATAAATTAAATCGCAAAACCATGAACATTTGAGAATAATAACGTATTCACTTACAATATCTAATATTAAACTGCTATTTTAAATGATTATCTTGAAGTTTTGAAGTCTTTCACAGCATGATGTTAGACACCTGAAGCATATAATTTGTTATTGCAATAAATTATAGAATTTTAAGCTTGCAATAGAATTAAAAGGAAATAATGGATTGTTTATTGTTTCCCATCTGGAACTAAAAATTTGCTATGAACATGAAAATTTACCTAGGATCGCAAATAAATAATTTGCCAAATTTTTTCATTTTTTTTCTTTTATAAAAAAAGTTGTTACAGGGTTTGGCATTGTGCTTTGTGGTGTTATGATATGTTGTAGGAATGCAACTTCCTTTTTCTAAAAATTTGCTCTTTAAATTAAGCTGTTCTTAGATGCTCAAAACTGCTGGTAGTCTTTCTGTGTGTTTTTTGAGAGATATTGAGAACACAACTATATTGTCCACATGCACGAGGCATTTCTCATTTGTGTATTTCCCTTAGAATGTCGTCTATCATCCTTTGAAAGGTGGCAGGTGCATTTTTTAAACTAAATGGCATCTGTTTATATTCATAATGTTCTCTTCGTGTGCTGAAAGTTGCTTTTGTCATGTACTTTTCGTCCATCTCTACCCGATGGTAGCCTGAAATCAAATCTAGCATTGTAAAGTATTTGCATTTTTCCAGTTTGTATAATATTTCCATGATATTTGATAAGGAGTATTTTGTCTACAGTTTTCTTGTTAACTTTTCTCTAATCAATAACCATTGATATTTGCACTTGCTTGAAGAGTCTAGTTTCTTAGGTACAGTTAATACTGGATTGTTCCATGTGGATTTTGAATGTTTAATAATATTTTGGTCCAGCAAGTATGCTCTGTTTCTTCTTGGCTTGCTTTAGGTAACGTGCATGCTTTTGTAAAAATTGGTTTTTTATCAGTTAATGGAATATTGTGTTTTATGGTGTTTCTAAATGTTAAGGATATTCGTTTACAATGAAATATATTCCTGCACTCAAAACATAAATTTTTTATTGTCTTTTTTCCTTGTTAATATCATCAAAACGAATGTTGTTTAAACTTTCCTTTAACATTTCCTGATACTCTGAAGTACCAGAATATTCCTCAGATTTCGTGCTTATTGTGGATGGTAAATCTTCATCAATTTCCATTTTGTCAAAATTTATTTCCTCCAATTTTATAGATGTCATCAGTTTTACTTCTGCAGGATAGTCATTTGTATTAAAAATCGTTGCATAATTATCTTTTATGAGTACTAAGCAGTGGGTGTATTTCGATTCCATGCTGAAATAATATATGATTTATTATTCTAACATTATTTTTTGCATTGACTAACACGTTTACTTGTTTTTTCCCCTAGGTTCAATGGTGCAATTATTGTCAGGTCTATTATTACAATTTTTTTAAATTTCATAGGTATTAGTTCGAATTCGGTTTTTAATAAGTAGTTTTTAATATCAATATTTGCTCATAATCTCTATAAAAGATCCATACCTATCAAGCCGTAATATTATCGTTAAAATCAAAGATGTAAACTTTGTCTCATTTGTACATTAAATGTTTTTGATAAGGGGATGTTTGCAATAAATTGATGTTGTGTTGTTTTATGTGCTGTTTTAATTTTAAAAGCTTCCCTTTTTACAAGGTCTAAATAGTATGTTTATGCAGTTTTCGGACTAATAAATGGCTTTAAAAGCCTGTATCAATTAATAATCTATAGTTTACATATGGTATTCTATGAAACGTAAAACTTGTTGGTTTATGTTGTTTAAATCTATTACATCTGGTTGTATATAGAGTTGTACAAGAGAAAATATGAATAGGTGTTTCTTCACCATTATGTTGTAATTCTTATAAGAGTTGTAATTTTGTAAGAATTTTTATTTTCTAAATAACTGTAATTTTCGTTATCATGTGTTATGTAATCATTTGTGGTTTCATGTACTACCAGATTATTAAAATCTTCTACTTCTTGGTGAAATAGTTATTCGGAAGTAAAGTTTGATTTTTGTGTAGTATTTGGTTGAACTTGAGACATTTTACTGTTCTATCTAGTGTTGCCTGATGTGTGTATAGGTGTAGGTTTGTAATAAATATTAGGGTTGGTATTATTATTTGTCATTTGTGATCCACTATTTCTGTTAGGATTAGCACTGAATGTTGTCCATTGTTGGTTTGTGTTGTGATTGAATTTAGGGGTTATAGGTTCTGTAGAGGTTCAAAATACAGGTTTAGGAAATTGTCTAAATTGTTTGTTGGGAATAGGCTTGTTATTATTGTAGTAATTTCAGGATGCAAATCTAGGTTATGTCGGTATTTGTCTTATCACGTGTATTATCATAATTGGTTGGTTGTTTTTGTAAGTATTTAGGTTGAACAGTCCATTTCTGTAATACATTACATTTTCTTCTTCTACTATTTAATTTATAGTTGTTTTACACTTTGCGAGTTTCTAAACCTAACTATCTGCTAATCGCTCGGGTAATGTGTTTCAATATGTATCCAGAGCCATCTTATATTAAATTTTAGTCTTAATTATACAGGCACTGATGTCCAAATCTTTTAACTGTAATTTGGTTAGGATCAAACTCCTATGTCCGAGTTTTTCATACCAAATTGGTAAGGTGATTGATCTCTTTCTATATGTAAATTTAATAAATCCCTAACAAAACATTGTGTGTGTGTGTGTGTGTGGGTGTGTGGGTGGGTGGGTGTGTGTTTGTGTGTGTGTTTGTGTGTGTGTGTGTGTGTGTGTTGTGTGTATGATTATAGGTTATGAAAAGGTCATATAGCATCATTTTGTAAATATACAACACTGCAAACTCGAGCAAATTAGGAAAAATTTAAGAAAAAGCTCAAATTATATAAATATTCATTTTCATAGAGAAGTGTGGTTGGGAAAACGCTTAGTATATTGAGTGTAAATGCATAAAAACTGCGATTAAAGGAGTTTCATTCTCATTACATAAACATAATGACGAAGAATAATGGTATTTACTATATTCCACACGTGGGAGGAAGTTTTTCAGAGAATTTTATCTACATTTTTATTATAAAGTACTCAATTGTGTGCATAAATTGCGTGTACTCTATAAAGAATTGACGTTATAGTGGAACAGCCCATTGAATTTTGTTTTATGTAAAAGGCGTGTATAATATTTAATTGTATTCTCTCGATGCCAAACATACATTGGTATTTAGACGAAGCCGAATTCAATTAAGTTTTGAAATATCAGTCGATATTCTAAAAAAAAGTGTAAAGTGTATTTCAATTGAAAAGATGGTATTTTGCAAGTAATAAAGAACATGTTCATTGATCTTCTAGAATAATCATACTAAAATGGAACAAAGGTAAACGACATGGTACAAAGATAAAATAAAGTTAATTACAGCTATAATTCTCAAATATTGATAAGAAACGGCGTCAATTAATTAGCATAGCTTGAGGTGGTTGGAGAACGACAAATTTACAAATGTTGCATCGTACCTTCAGAAGCAACCAATCCGAACATAGAAACGACAACCAAACTTTACCTATATAACCCAATAGAAGTCAAATACGAAGGCAGTCCTCATTCAACATCATAATGCTAAATCATATGATACGTTCATAATTAGCAGTTGATCTAACATATATTGCATTAGCAGTTGAAACTATTTTATTGAATTAGCGACAAACAAGTGTTTTAAATGTTCAGAAGTAAGTAAGATTATTTGAAGTACGTTAAAATGGTTTCAGAAATGGAGAATAAATAAATATATAATAATTAACTACTGCAAGATACAGTTTTTAATTTGAATTAAAGTGTATATGAAATTGGAATGGTAATTTTGGTATTTAATAGCATTTAATGGTATTTTAAAACGATTTTGGAACATGAATAGATGATTAAACTCTGGACAAAGGCAACGACCAGCAGATTTTTTACAGTAAACTAAAATCATATTGTTTAAAATTTTAAACAGACATATCTGTTGGCTAGGTAAGCTATATGATAAAAGTATTTTAGTATTTGAATTTAAGGTAGAGTGTGTGTACAAGTCGATAATTTGATTTGAAGGGTGGCAGCCTTCGGTTAGGTTTTGTCAGTATATAAAACAAATTATTAAACCTAACTGATCAGATACGTTTAAATCTGATTGTAAGAGGATAGATACTGAGTTATCTGACTTACCTTGACAAATTTTGTACATAATAAGATTTAATTAAGGGGTTATTGTTGAATGAAATTAAGATTAAAGTGTACTCATGCTAATTATGGTAGAGATTTTGGTCTCTTTTTTAGTACAAGCGAATAAGAAGTATGTTTTTGTTAGATTTAAGATATTGATCATAAGGCAAAGCCGTTGTTGCAATCTTGAACTTTCTTTTTTATATTTAAAGTTTGTGTTGAGAGAAAATTATTTTTACTAAATGTTAGATGTAAGATATTGTTTGTAAGAGAAAAGGTGTTGTGGATGTAGTAAATAGTATTTAAGAGATTGTTTGTAAAATAATATTTCGTGTCATTATAAATTTGATGTCTGATGGTTTTATCTTGAAGAGAACTAGCTAAACATAATTAAACAATGGGCATTTTCAGTCCATATCAACTTTTAAAGATGCCCAACCTGAGCTCATTTAAATCTACTTTATTCTACAGCAATATCAATATATATATATATATATATATATATATATATATATGTTGTGGATTCAAAGGGGTAAATAGGTATATACAATAAAATTTCAGCAACCATGTATATAGAAGAGCAAATTATTTACGCGCCAAATTAATTTAATTTGTTTAGTGAAAACGGACGAGTATTAAGGCATTTTTATATTTAATAATTGGAATGTTAGGATTACATGGAAGGAAGAAAGCTTCAAAGCATATAGAAGTTCAAGGATACACATAATTAATCATAATTTATTTTAATCAAACGCATATAAGCAAAAAGGGAGCGTGCTTGCATAAGAAAATCAATAATTTCTAACGCAAATATATTCGTTTTAAAAGCCAACGTGCATTTACACAGATACGGAGAAGCAGAAAATCGAGGAATTGTTATTTTTAAACGGTCATAATTAACAGAAACATCTGCTTGTTAAATGTTACGTTCAAAGAATTTGAACGTACGTTAATATAAGATTTCATGGAAATTGTTTGCAACCGTCAATTTGTATAAACAGCTAGGGTAACGAACATCTTAAGGAGAGAGTGAAATGAACAATCGGTAATATATAACAGATAGAGACAAATATAGAGCAGCGTTGGATTGAAAGTCACATAAGACATACACGTGGAGTTGATGTAAGACGTCGACAATATCGATTTTCTGTAACTCAAGTGGGGTTTGGAAGGAGACAGCGAACATGCATAGAATAAGGACGAACAGCGTTTAGGAGGAGTTTGGTAATGACAGAAAACTTTGTCATTGGTTGAGAGCCAGCAGTTTTCGAAACGAACGCACACGCGAAGGTAGAAAACGAATTCGATATAAGCAGCACGTAGGACGGGAGATATTTTCCGAATTTAGTGATGGTTACGCTCAAAATTTTTAGAAACCGCTTTGGAAAATAAGTTTTTTGAATGAAACGGGTCCAGTAGGGGGTTGGAATAAGGATATAAATACCCAAGCGAAGTTATTAAAGCTCTCTTCTCTTTTACTTCGATCAAGTGCTGAATACTGATTCAGACCACTATAATAATAAAGCTTTTGGTTAGTAGTTTGTGTGTGTAGTTGAAAGTGTAAAACTGTAGTAGCGGACCTCGTGTTATGAAAGTGATGTACGAGTTAGTGCGTATTTAAATAACAGGTCCGGCTACTACGACAAAAATTATTAAATGGATGCATGATATATGGGGGTAAGCAGAACTGGTAATTAAGTTTGTATGCATGATATATGGGTATGGAATGGTACTGTGAGATAAAGCGAATAGCTTGCAGAGATATCAGATGGTAGAGGCCTGTGGATCCGACAAGCAGCATAGTAATTGGAACAACGCCGAGGGGTTTTCTGGTAACCATCTCCGACGGGAATGAATAATTCTCCAGGTAATTACTTTGAAATTTCTGTTGTTGTATAAACATTTGTGGAATTTTGTGTTGTGTGGTTGACTTTTTGGTGGCATATTTATTGTTGTAGAAACTTGTTTTAAAAGATACATGTACTGGACAATTTACTAATTTTGAGTATTGCAAAAGGGTGTATTTAAAATATATCAAAATTTTATTCAGGATATAAATTGAGTTGTAAAGGGTAAACGGGTCTGTAAATTTGTTTTAATTAATGCAAGGTTTTAAAAAGCATATACAAACAAAACTGGGTTATAATGAGCTCACAATACTCCAGTGTGAAGTCAATTTAGGGTTACATGTGGGGCCCATCTACTCATATTTAATCGAATTTGTGTACAATCATAAAAATCAAGGACTTTAAAACATACCATAAATTCAGCTGGTAATTATTGTAGCAAACTGTTTGGACACATGTGGAAATATATTTTATCTGTTAATATGTGTAAATAAAAGGTTGTTTGGTTGTCGTATTATTTTGGTAATTTTATTTGATGGTGAGAGTGTGAAAGAGGTATGAATGAAAAATAAGGTATTCAAGAAGAGGCCATTGCTGAGCTAGCCAGGGAAGCAGAAGAAATTCGAAGGCGTTCTTAATAAAATAAGGGTAAGGAATTTTTTTGTTATTGTTTTTGAAAATTTTATGTTGACCCAAGGAGGGGCACGAATTTTACTGAGGTTCCACGGCAATATATATATATATATATATATATATATATATAGGTAGATAGAGAGAGAGAGAGAGAGAGGTCTGTTGCTTTCTTGGGATGCATTCGTTCGTAAAATAAAAACTCTAATGTCAAATTGTAACGTTATTCTACGTTTTGACATGAATATTTGTCTTAATCATAGACTAAAATGTGAAGAATTTAGTTTTGTAAGGTTAAAAACAGTATAGCTTATCTACTTACATAATTACCATGACATAAAGAACTTCTACATTTAAAAACCAATACATAAATTACAGTTATGGCTTTTGACAATTATGAAAACAATAACAAATATTTACAAAAGTTAACTATGTGTACAGTACTAATTTTTGCAAAATAAGAAATTACATAATGAAAAAATAGAAAAAGCTTAAATAACTGTAACATCGGCCGCACATTGGAGCGCCGCTAAAATAGTGCTGTGGTACCTCTAAATTGGGAAAGATTAAATTTTTGTTAATGGGAATGCAATAGAAAATTATGGAATTACTATCTTACCTTCTTTTTCTTTTCTTTGCTTGGCTAGCTCAACAGAAATCGTACTGTGGAATTTACAAAATGAAATGAAACAACAATCTCAAGAAACATCTATATATTAAAAAAAATGTTTCGTTCATACAAAAGAATTTATAAAATAGTTTACAGCTTAAGTTCCTACAAGTCATTTAATTATTAAAATATTTTTTCCCTAATCCTTGTTAAAAATTACAAAATTCTCTTTAATTTCTATGTGGATAATTCACCCACCCTTTATTACATTGCTTGCAAGGGTGATTGGCTAATAAATCTTGACAGATAAATTATTAAAGGTCAAAGTGCTTCATACTTTGACCTCAAAATTTTCTGGTAATTATCCACTTACAAAAAAATCTATGATTAAGACTTATTCTAGCTTACAAATATTTGAACATTTTTATCAGTTACAAACAAAGAAATCTAAAATTTATATTTGCAATTTTTATGGTCATATAGCGCTTATTAAACGTAATTAATGGTATTAAAAGCTCCCATTTCCATTTTAAATCTCCATCAGTTTATTAGTTTGCAAAAGTGCCTGTTCTATTTTTAATTAATTAACTTTAGAGTAGCTCTTGTTACGAAGAACGTTCAATCGTCAGTGTCCTTTTACAAAACAATGATGCTTGATCAATATATTGCAGTTGAAAACTTCTGTTACTCGTAGAACTAAGTCAAACATATACGTTTCATTGCAACTCTGCATGGTCGATCTTAGAAATTGAATGAATCTTTAACTCAATGTTACATATTGCTTGGCTTTAGAAAGAATTAAACGCGAATGAATCTTTACTCAAACTTACATGGTCAATCCCGTAAAATAAAAATGAATGTTGAACGTTAATTACTTCCGTTTCTGTACCAAATAATCTTACGTCATTATTTCCTTGTATTCTCTAACCTTAGTCATCGTTGAGTGATGTAATATTTCCGCAAATGACGTTTTATAATCTAATTAGCGTCAAGCTACCGCGGTCGATATGATTTACGAGCATCGCAAAGCGTCATCGATCCTTTTCTAATGTGTGAGGTTAATGGTCGCGTCTCATTTCTTCTTATTGAAACTTGGAAAGCTATAAATTAGTTCTTATCTATCTTGGTTTTATTTTACTGCATTTTAATAGAACGTTTATTCATAATTGGCTATTTATACAACATTTCTTAGTAATCGATGACGTATTTGAAAATTCTAGCATTGTATTTATTTCTTAAGGTTTGAAACTCGTTTTTAATAAGTGATCATCAACGATTGAAATAAATTAATTTAAAATTTGGGCTTTTAAGTTCATATTTGTTTTATGAGCCTTTTGCAGTCTGTCACAAATGTAGTACACGGAAATTTAATCGCATAATTAATAAGAGCTTTGTTTATTAACGACAAAGGAGTACGCTTATATTCATACATGGTAGAACAATTAAATATTCAGAAATTTCAATTTTTTCTCGTTTCCTTCTCTTTGAGTTAGTTTTATTTATAGAATTTGGGTTTTGATGACCTCTCGTGATTTCTTTATCACATCTATATATATATATATATATATACACATACATACATACATACATACATACATACATATACACATATAATATGATATGAAAATGGCCGCACGTTGAGGCGTCACTAGAAGAGTGCTGTGACAACGCCTCGTTTTGATGCACTGCTAAAAGAGTGTTGTGATACAGATACAGCAAATTGTAAAACTTTAAATTGTTGACTTACCTTCCTTTCTAACTTTGCCTGGCTAGCTGAACGGAATTGGCAGAATTTTCAAAATGAAATCGAACACTTCAATATTAAAGCATTTATATGAAACATGCTCTCTTATACAAAAACATATACAATCTTTACGTCATATTTCTTTCAAACATCAAATTATTTCTAACAAGTACTTATTTACTTAATTATAAAGAAAATGTTCCTAAACTTATTTAATTTTACAGAGCTAAATCTGTTCTCTTATGGATATTTTACCTGGTTGTTTAATCCCATGCTTGTAAGGTTTGTTTTGGCAAAAAAATCCTTGATAGATAATCTATTAAAAGATCAGAGTGTTTCGAACTCTGAACAGAAACTTTCCTGGTAAAGATCGTGACAAAAAAATATTATATGATTAACATTATAATTCTACCTTAAATTAAATGACAAATACTCCAATATCAGTTAAAACAAATCTAAAAGTAATACTTGCAGAATCCACAAAAGCGCCCCTCCAGTTCGTAATTAAATATCTTCTTATTTTAAATTGACGTCAAATCAGCTTACAAGATGTTCCATATTTATTAAACTTCTCGTTTCAAACAGCAGTTACCAAAGTACATCTTGCTTAAATCTTCCTTTCAATTATTTAATAAAATATTTAGCGTTATATTGAAGAATTTTCCCTCTTCATGGTATTTAGTAATTTCAATTTTTATGTTAAGTTACGTTTAAAACATCACTTATATTCATTGTAACATCGTAATTGTTCAATTACAGTATGTTTTCTGCATACTTCAAATTTAGTCTTCGCAAAATAACATTTTGCGATCGAATTTATGAATGACATTTTTAACAAACGCTTCCATTTATATACAATGTATTTATATTCTAGTACGTTCGATATTGGTATGGAATTCCATTCCAAAGAAAACGCCTCTGTATGATGTAATTTCTGAGAAATTCTCATTAGCATTCAAAATTGTCGAATTTTATTACCTCGTTATCTCGTTCCATTTATTAGTGACGTGTTGCCTCGTCTTTGTTTAACACCCAAGGTTATTGTATCGCATCGCTTCTCTCCAACAGTGATTGGGAAGGTAATAAATATTTATTATTAATTTCTATTACATTTTCTGGGTTTTTTTAGTGTTCCGGCCGCGTTGGAATAAACGTTTCTCTATTTATAAGTTCATATGGATTTGATGTACTTCTTCTCAATTCCTCTCGAATTTTCAAGAACATGTTTTTATTTAAATTGAATTTATGTAATACACAGGATAATTAATTTAAACTTTAATTGCATTTTAATGCAAAGATGTTGCCTTTTTATAGAAATATTTGCTTTTTCGGCAAAACGTGTTTTAATACCTATAAGTAAGATTAGAATTGGGGTTTTAAACAGGATTGATTGTAGTTTTTATGCTAAATGCGTAAAGCTAGCACTATCGTATGTTATTGATAATTACTAAGTGAATTAATAAGTGAAAATAAATGGCTTTGTATTTATCTTAAAATGATCGATTTGCATTCGCATTGAATGCGTTTTTAGGATATCTAAAATTAATTTGTTTTTACATATATATATATATATATATATATATATATATTGCTGTGATAATGGGCCCCACGATTGGGCATGTCATAGAACGCTGTGATATTCCCCCTGAACAATCAAGCACCTATAATTCGGAATGTTAAATTAGGGTTTTTTGCCCCGGCTAGCTTATTTAATTAAATAAAGCAATTCTACAATACACAATATAATGATTAAATATTTACAACTCTCAAAATTTTCCCCTTTTTACAGAATCTACATATACAAGATTTATTGGTTTTGGAAAGCCAGCAAAACTATCTTTTTACTTATTTAGGGACCTTTGAACGTTCCAGGATACTTATTGCCTTTGTCATAAATTGTTAAATGACCCTTTTATATTTTGTTGACTCTTACAAATACAAAAATGATAAATATTG
Organism: Platerodrilus igneus; assembly: GCA_036346225.1. Taxonomy (NCBI): domain Eukaryota; kingdom Metazoa; phylum Arthropoda; class Insecta; order Coleoptera; family Lycidae; genus Platerodrilus; species Platerodrilus igneus. The sequence goes on from JARFIW010001233.1 coordinate 1,799,242, forward strand.
AATTAAAAACAGTTTTCAATAATAAAGTGTATTAAGATTGCTAACCTGGAATGGGTTCTGTAGTTTCTTCCTAGTCTGTGATCTGCATCCCCATGAATTGTTTCATACCAAGAACGAAAATGTTCAAATTAGAATACTTTGATTTTAAAACTGTCTTCAATTGAAAGTCGAAATTAAAAGTCGATATCAAAACCAAAATTAAAGTCCAGATTGATATTACACTTCAAATTTCATGTAAGTATTAACACAATTTCAATATAGGTATGAAAATCCAGATTGATATAAAAATCCAAATTACATGTAGGTATTAGAACAATTTCAATGTAGGTATTATTAGAATCCAATTTAAATATCGGTATTAAAAGCCCTGTTTTATTAATATTAGAAATGGATTTTTAATTAAGTCGTTTTATTTACGCCTATTAATAGATCGGTTTATTTGCGTTGCATAAATTCGCACACTTTTCAAATCTAATTTCACTTTAATTTTGCTTCACTGGTAACGTAAATTCTTAGTACTTTCGAACATAGTCGTAGCCCAGTTTGAATGTATACTAACTCTGTCGCTTTGTCATTACCGTATATAAAGCCGTACCTCCACCTGCTTTTCATTGGCCTATTTACGTTCTGGGATGACAGTTCGGCTTTATCTCGCATACCTTGGAATTTTCACCAATTATTTAGTTCAAATATTCGAATGCAAGCCTTAACAGTCACATACGCCTCCGTTTAGAAATTTGAGTTAACGGTCGAAGCGAA